>JARHVA010000348.1:5452500-5822500 GCA_037957365.1 Torreya grandis
TTATCTTCAGGTGGGAGCTTGAAGAGGGATACAAACCAGGAAACAGATTAGACAGAGTATAGGTACAGGTACAGTGTAGCTGTTTATCTCCAAGTGGGAGATTGTTAGGATTGTGGAGCTAAAAGCTTCACTGATGCAAACAGGAGAGGAGGTTGCTGAAGGTTGCTGAGTTACAGAAGAAGTTGGGGTCGGTCTAATCAGCCGACGTCGGCGGGAGAGCATAGAGAAGCAACCGACGTCGGTCATATATCGGCCGACGTCGGTCACCTCCAGGCAGACAGGGACCGACGTCGGTCGCCTGTGTGGTTCGACTGCGAGCTAATTACGGGCAGTTAGCTTACGAACCAAGTGTTTACATGATGAGTGCTAATTTTAGACTCATAGCTGCAGATCTAATTATTGTAATTAGATGTCTAATTATTGTTTGGATGAGATCTATATAATAGACTCATGGTTGTATTGGAAAAGTGTGCTAGGGAGTAAGAGAGCATAATTATAAGCTCCTTCTATGTGTGAGGTAGAGCAATGGTGCGTTCCTCCTAGTGCCTCAGTACCAGGTGTGTTGGTGCTGGATTGGAGAGCCAGCTGGGTTCTTCAAGAGTGTAGGATCTTGGTCACAGTTGTATGGCCTATATAGGAGATCTACATGGTAAGTAAGATCGTTGATCTGCAGGTGTATGTGTGTGCAAGGTCGAGGTTCACAGGTGAGCAGAACCGTTGTTTGATTTGTAGGTGTGCAAGGTCATATAGATAGCAACACAATAGGGAGCAGTATCAGGCAGGATCTACTTGGAGTACAGGTGTGTACTCGGATAGAGCAAGAGGAAGGCAAGGGAGTTCCTTCCATAAGTATGGTCTGTTGAATTGCAGGTTGTTGCAGATTCATGGGAGATCTACTTGAAGTACCTTGAGTACTTGTGGAGTGCGTGGAGCACTTGTGTTGTGCATGGAGCACGGGAGGTGAACACCAACTCTGTATTTGAGTTGGGTGTTGGGACCTGAGAGGGAGAGCTTTGGGGAGGAGAATTACTATTCACTTGAGGTGTGGGAAACCTCTGTAAGGTGGTGGAGAAGAAGTGGCATCTTCTTTATTGTATTCTTTTTTGTATAAAGTGTTAATACAATTTGTGTATTGTCTCTCATAACTTGTGTTATTCTGAATTCTAGTTACTTGGTGAATCTGGTTAATTTCCGCATATTAAGTTGCTTGGTTTGGTAATCAAATTGTGTGCTTCCGGTTTATCTCCCAACAGAATCTTCAAGATATGAATTGTAGAGAATGATATTAACACTGAATACAATGATCACACATGATATGATGGTCATGTGATGATTTTTTATCATATTTATAAATTATACAAGTTATTTAATTTTGGTTTCCATGTGACATCCTGATAATGGTGTGGTTTCACAAAGCTTGTCCCTGAGCTATTGCTTGATATTTGAAAGATTTAATGAAATTCTTAGGGCCTATTCAGACTCTTTTTATGATCTTGGATTACATTGATCACCATGAAGACCTACCACTTACATATATGACTCTAAAATGACTCCTAAGACACCAAATGATACAAGGACCAAGCTAGACTATGACCAAAGTTAGAATGGCATATGAAATGATATAAAATGAGCTACAATATACCCTATTTCGTTATAAATAACCCTTTTATAAGATTCTGACTATAAGGAGTTGACCCATTTTGGCTTGAGGTAAAAATGGTCAACATTCTTGATGATTTCCCAAGGGTGACATGCTTGTTATGCCATGACCAATTACCTAATCCTATCCATTGAGATATAGAGTCACAAGTATGCAGGCTTGACATATAAACTACATCTTAACAACACACACCAATAATAGAAAACAAGAAGAATAAGACTCAAAATAGGAGCACACATGTGCTTCAAGAGTACTTATTGGAACACAACATAATAAGAAAGGAAACACACACCTAATCTAATATTTACAAAACTGACCCTCAGTTCTCAATAGTAGGGTTTCAAATGTATCCTAGTCATAGGGATAGGTAGTTCTTATCCATTCATCCTTACTAACTGAAAAGAGTTACTTCTCTTTCACTTGATGATGACATATGGTCCACTCCATAAGGTATCAAATTTGGTATGTTTCCCTAGTTTTTCTCTATCTTCATCCCATTTTAATAGTATTCACCTTCTTGAAATGATCTTGGGGTTGCCTTTTTTTCAAAAGACCTCTTCATTAGTATTTAGTGATGCTCCGTAGCTTGATGAGATTTATCTCTATTCTCTTGCAACTGCATTAATTCTACCAATCTCACCTCCATTAGAGTGTTCTCAAGCAACTCTAGCTGATGTGCTAACTCTAAGGCCAACAACTCGCTAGAGATAGACAACCTAGCTTCCCTTCCATAGACAAGCATAAAAGGAGAATTCCATGTTGACCTCTTGGGAGTTATCTTATCAGTGTATAAGGCTATCTTCAATTTGGTGTGCCAAGCTTTTTGGTTATGCTCCAAGGTTCTATTAATGATTATGATCAAATTTTTGTTAGTATATTCAACCAACCCATTACCTTGAGGGTAATAGTTAGATGAAGTGCTCAAGAATATTTCATTACTATTTTCCCAATCAATTGTCTTAGCACCTATAAAATCAAGAGCATTATCTAAAATAATAGTAGGAGTGCCAAACCTCATTACGATGCTATCATAGAACTCTAAGATAACACTCTCATTAACTTCTTTCAAAGATACTACCTCAACCCATCTTTTAAAATAGTTAGTTGCTGTGAGTATCCATTTATGACCAACACTTGATGGTGGATTTATCATGCTAATGAAATCAAGACCCCATTACAAAAAGGGGATTTTAAACTTGGATAGGATTCAAAGGTAAAGTTACAAGCTTCTATTTTCCTACAAGGAAAGCACATTGTCCACCCCTTCTCACCCAATGATGGCAAAAATTAAATAGGTTGGGCCAATAATAGCCATCCCTCATGATCTTGTCAGTCATGGTTCTTGGAGAGAGGTGACCTCCTATTGTCCCATCATGAAACTTCTCAAGCAACACTCCAAACTTGTCATTATCAATGCATATCAATAGCACACCATTGATGTTCCTCTTAAAAATTAGACCATCCACAAGACAAAAGGGGATAAATTACAATATAAAATATTTCTTTTGTGATATACTCATATTATTGGGATACTCACCATTTTGAATAAATCTAATCACATCTTGTGTCCAACTTTTTGGAGGTAATGAACTAGCTGATTGGGAACAATCATGATTGACTAGAGCCTCTTCCTTTGACTCATGAATATATGAAGCTAGATGTTCATAAAGGCCCTTACCCCTTATTAGTTTTTTCACCTTGATATTAACATCATATTCCATCACCTTAGTGATCCACCCTACCCTCTTTTCACTAAGATCTTTACTCAAAAGAAACTCTTTGGTGATAGGATAAGAGACCATAACATGAATATTATCATTTTAAACCATATGTTTGAACTTATTTATTCCCCTTAAAATAACAAGGACTTATTTCTCTACAAATGTGTACTTTAATTCATAATCTTCTAAACCTTAGCTAAAGAATGCAATTGGCTGCTCCACACTCTCATCATTCTTTTGCATCAACGTGGTTAAGATAATATCAAGGTTAGAAAATGAATACAACACAAAGTCTTCAATAAAATAAAGATTCACAAGATTAGGAGCTTTTGAAATTGCTCTCTTTATGACTTCAAAACTATTCTTACCCTCCTTGGTCTAAAAAAAGACTTGGTTCTTCCTGAGAATAGCTGTGATAGGTTTCACCAAAGATGCAAAACCAAGTATGAACCGCCTTAAATATTTTATCTTTCCTAAGAAACTTTGAAGACATTACTTATGAAATGGAAATAATAACCCTATAATATCCTCTATTCTCTTAGGATCAATAGTCAAACCATCTTTGGAAATAATATGTCCAACAAACTTACCTTCATGAACAACAAAGATGCACTTTTTTGGATTAAGAGATACTCCATACTACCTGCATATTTCAAACACTTGCCTTAAGTGTTGCATGTGTTCATTATAATCTTTAAAAAACACTGTTATATCATCTAAATAAACTAATAACATCTCATTGATCAAAACTTTGAAGACCATGTCCATTGCTCTTTGAAATGTGGCACTGATATTGGATAGACCAAAGGGCATCTTCCTATAAGCAAAAGTCCCCCATTTAGTAGTGAAGGTTGTCTTAAAATAATCATCCTCATTAAATAAATCCTGATTATATCTTAAATATCCATTTAGAAGAGAAAAATGTTGAGAACCTGAAACCATTTACAAAATATTCTCCATTGAGGGTAGAGGATAGTGATCTTTGAGTGACACTCTATTAAGATCTCTAAAGTCCCAAAAAGTCTTATCTCCAAATTATTATTTAGAATAGGCATAATGTTAAATACCAATGTTGAATGATTGATTGGAAATATTATCTCAGATTCAAGGATTTTGGTAAGTTCTAACCTCATGAGTTTATCAACATTGGGGTTGGTGGGTCTTTGCTTCTGTCCAACTAGTTTAACTCCAAGTTCTAACTCAATAGTATGGTGTGATAGGATAGGATCAAATCCTTTGAGGTCATTATATTCCAAAGAAAATATATCATGAAACTCTCTACACATCTCAATAAATGTTTGCATCTCTAATGTAGAACATACCTTGCCTAGTTTGAGGGAATTATCCTTGAAGATCAAGACCCTTTCATAATTATCCTCTTTTGTAGACACACTCACTTTATCCTTATTATTTTGATCATTATCATTTAATATAATTTATAAGGTCAACAAACCATTAGGTATCTTATTGGTTCTTAGTTGCACAATCTAATCACCCAATTATTCTTGGAGCCTCCTGTGATTCCTTGAAGAAAACTTAGCCTCATTTTTCAAGAAACATGTAATGTGTTTATCACTATCAAACACTTTCCAAGACACTTCATCATCAGGTAAAAAAGGTATGATAATAACCTTAACATGAGACTATTTTCCCTCCTCCTTTATGGTAGTTGGAGTATCAAATTGAGCTCCTATGGCAGTTAGTCTATCAACATGACTATTTTCCTCCCTAGGGACTGATTGAATATTGAATACATTAAAGTATTAAGGAAAATACCATACCCTATGCCTATATGAATTAATAAAAGGGTTCTTGGTATCAATCACATTCCTCACCTAATGCACAACCAATTCACTGTCTCCATATACTTGCAAGTTCTTAATTATTTTTCTCGTTACCCATTGAAGGCCATGAATCAAACCTTCATACTCAGCCACATTACAAGTAAAATTGAAATTAAATTTTTATTAATCATAATAATAATGTTTATATTAGGAGAATAACATAACACCAAACCTTGCACCAACTTTACTTCTTTAACCATCAAAAAACATCTTCCATAGCTCATCATCTTCACCCTCTTCCTTGGCAAGTATAGGTGTCGGTACTCCTTCATGTATACAATATACTCCTAGATCAGTTTACTCCATGGGAATGCAAAAATAATTCTCATAAGTGTTAGTAACATATTCATCAAGAAATAAATTTACAATTCCCTCAATCTTGGAGGAAGTGCCATAATCTAGAATAGAATCCTTTTCTTCATGGACAAGATAATTCAAATTAGAAATTATCTCAATGTAAGG
This sequence comes from Torreya grandis, assembly GCA_037957365.1. NCBI lineage: Eukaryota > Viridiplantae > Streptophyta > Pinopsida > Cupressales > Taxaceae > Torreya > Torreya grandis. Next base: position 5,458,188 of record JARHVA010000348.1, read on the forward strand.
TTTCATGTTAAACCTTGTAAGAGGATGCATCATAATTGTAACCATGGCCCCGTATCTTGTTCTAAAATATAATAAATACTATTCACTTGAGAGATAGCCACCTATCTTGGTTGTGAAGTCCCTTGGTAGGCAGATTACAAAGTGGGTTGGGAGATCAACCACAACTATGTCTTGCAAGATAATGACAATCATGTAAGAAAACCTTCAAGAATTTTATTAGTCATTTTGTCTTGTTATGTGTACCATATAATTTAAGTACCCATTTTATATGTGGATCATATTTTAGGCCTAACTTGTCAACTACAACTTTGGGCATGATAGAAGTAGAAGCTCCACTATCAACTATGCAATTGTGTACCAACTTATCACTTATAATGAGGGAGAGGTAAAATGGTGGGGGTTTCTTATCCCTAGTGGATGGTTTAAAAATGGTACTAGGATCATTTTCAAGAGTAACATGGTGATGAATTTAATTTTAGGGTGAGACACTAGCAGGGATAACAGATAACTACTTTTGTAAGAGTTATTTTTGATCAGGCATTCAAAGAACATCCTAAAGAGAAATGGATGTTTTAGTGTTATTTAAATAATAAAAAATGTTTAAATAAGCCAAACATACTTTATCTTGGGATTTTTTAGGCATATAATTACTTAGAACTTAAGGAGTAGGAATAAACCTTATCATATTTTGGCTTGATGGAGATGTAGAAGTTTTTTGAACTGTCACACTTGTAACTATGTCTTGTTGCCTTGTAAGAGGATTGTATGAGCCTGTGGGAATGTTACTACCATCTCCTAGAGCCTTCCTCTTGGACCTTTTATTTTAAATGATAGAGGCTCCTTAATTTAGCACAAAAGTGTCTTTAACCAAAAAATTGGTGAAGATCTCTCCTTGAGGTTGCTAGTCCTCATTAACTTGCATCATCACCTCATCCTTATTTGATAAGAGGGGAGTAAATAATCCTTGAGCCACTAGATATTTATCTCTAATCTCATTGGCTTCCATAAATTTATCTTGCTACCAATATTCTCCCTGCACTAAATTTCTATGAATTTGTACCATCTCCCTTACATTGGTGGTAGAGTTAGGATTGCATGAATTCACAGGCCTATTAGGATTAGGATACCATTGGCCTCTTCCTCTTCAATATTTTTATTGATAGGGGTAAGGATTTTGATAGGCACCTTGTTAAATATTAGCTTGCCTAGTCTGAGCCTCTAAGGTTAAGAACTTTTATTTCTAATAAGCATCATCTTCTACCTGCCTAGGAGCCACCTTAGTTTTGGTATTGACATTAGGAACTTGGGCTACATCTAGAGTATTAATAGAAGCATGAGATAATGGAGGCATAGAAACCTTAGGAGGAAATATTTTAGCTTAGATGAGACTATTCTTAGCTTTGATAGCAAGATCATATGCTTTGGGGAGAGTGGAATATCCCATAGATTGAAGCATGACACCAATTTCAATCCTAATGGCTTTCAAGTAAGTAGGGAACAAAAATATAGTAGGTGGTCTCATGGGAGGAGGCAATCTATTCCAAGTATTCTAAAACCTTTAATTTAAGTCATGCATTATTTATTTGAGTCCCCTCTTTATCATGTTGAGCTGATGTATGAGAGAATCATGGTCACTTTCATTTCCAAATTTAGAAGTCAACAACACTCTAAACTCATGCCATGTTGTGATGCATCCACCTTCTAGAGCCCTATACCAATAAATAGCCTTCCCTTTAAGGGACATGGCAAGGGTTATAATGGCAATGTTATCTCGAATAATATTATGGAAAATAAAAAAGTTAGAAACATATCTAATGTGCTCACTAGGTGTGATATGACTCTCATCATTGAATGTGGGCACACCTTTCATGGCGTTAGGAGGAATGCCATCATATGCATTAAGTTAAATTGGATTATAAGTATTAAAGGTAGGGAAATCATGAGGTTTAGACATTTCTTCTTCTTCAATATCTTCAATTTCTTCAACATCTTCAACCTCTTCCTCCCTAGCAAAATCTACTCATTCTTCAAAGGGTAGATTAGACTATGGATACTGAATTGCAAGAAGAATTTTAGGCTAAATGGGTGGGTTAATAGGATTGGATGTTCTAGAAAAGGATGACCCAATGAGAACCATGAATTATTAGGGAACATTTATAATAAAAAAAATGGCCTTGAACCAAATTTATCATGAAAGAGTCACCAAATGCTGAGTAGCACACCAATTTACACCTGATGTTGTCAATACCAACATTCACCTTGACAAGTTGTACTGAAGATAATGGGTCCCACCAAGAATGCCAAAATTGTTGTCTCCAAATATTTCACCCTAGAAGGTGTTCAAGCCTCATCTATATTTGGGAAACATGGGAAAATTTTTAGGTATGCGGGTATAACTATATTGGAAATGAGCCTCTAGATTTAAGGGCTAGCTCCCTAAATGTATCTTGAAATAATCTTATTTATACCGACTAATTACTTATGGGGAAAAGAGTTAGATAATGAATAAATTAAACCTACTCTAAAGGAGGTGATGCACCAAATATTCAAAGATCCACTTTCGAGATTGGACTCATTAGCACACTAATCAACTATGAGCAAAACTAATGCAGTGTCTATAATGATTTCCAAGAAATAATGTTTCACCTAGATGTTGGTTTGATGGGCTTAGGCTGGAGGGAAATGAGGGTAAGGATTGATTGAAAGCACTTACAATAAACTATACACTCTATACCTAATACATTAATCTTAAGACACTCTATATGACCTGCAAGGAAATTTTATTATCACTTAGGTTGAAATTAGACCCATAAAGGGAAGATGATGACCACTTTTTCATATCAAGTAAATGCAAACACTAAGCACATACTAACCAAAAACTAAAAAATACTCTACTCGTTACTCTAAGAGGTGTAGAATACAAATTTTGGTAGAGTTTAGTCATACTAACCTGAGGGATGACAATAAATAGCTGAAAAGCTATATTTATAGAAGATAAGGCCTTCAAAGAGAGAGACATTGGTGATCAAAGAGAAATCAAAGATCTCAAATCCATTTGAACTATAATTACAATTATTTCTAAAAATTATGATCATTTAGACCTTTTGATTGATCTATGTAAATTTAAGTGGTTGCATAGTTACATTATTTCTTCCTTAATGCTCCCTGATGGTTACAACATTGAGATCAAGTTATTTTGAGTTGGGTCACAACATCAATGCAATTAGGACAATCAAATCAATCTATTAGAGCTTTATTTTGGTGTTTATTACTCTCCATTAGTTTATTGTGGCATGCAAAAGTGGAGAGAAGGGTCCCTTTCATGCAATTTGGTCCTAGGGATGAAATCATTAGGGTTTACATGTATGCCTTCATGACATCCTTATAAAAGCTAGCTCTTATTCCAATTGGATCATGCTCAAACATGTCCCCATGTTCATAGGTTCACTATAGATGAAAAACCAATCTCAGATTATTAGTTTTCCTATAGTCTTTATATTGATACAGGCCTATAGACTACCTAGTCCCTTTTTTAGATCCAAATAAGTCCAAATAGACCCATTCTATCTCCACAAGAGTTGGGAATTCACCATATGCATAGATCCCTTTTACAATGGTGAACATAGTCATAGAATGAACCCTACATACCACACATCTATGAACCAGAGGTCCATATTTAGCCTTAATGGCATCACTTTGTGTTTTTGATCACCTTGGTTATATCATTGTGTCTGCTTCATGGAGTTTGATCAAGCTCTAATAGTGGATCGATGATCCCTAAAATCTTTCCCTGGTTTAATTTGGTCATGTGTTTGATCTCTATGAAGTCCCCTAGCTTCTCAACCTTTAATTTCATTGGTCTTCAATATTTGACTCAATCTATTAACATATTAACCCATCTTACATCATTGATCCTGATCGATATGAATGATCGTGAGTTATTGATCTTTCCCTTGACTTGTCAACTTTATCCAATCTTTTGCCATGTGTCACTTATGCATTAACACTCAAGATTCATTATCAATCTATCAAATTCAATGCTTGTGCCATATATCAATCATGCATTGTTTTTAGGATCTTATTATTAGTATATTAGCTTCAATGCTTATGCCACATGGTGGCCTCTCAAGTTCCTTGAATATTTGACTCATCTCACACCATCAAATAAGGATGTATGCTATAACATAGATCATTAGATCTGTTAGGACCCACTATTTTAGATCTAATGACTACTTCATGAGATCAAATTTGATGTTCACACTCTCATCAAATGAAGTTCATGCAACCATCATTGACGTTTGTGTAACTATAAAATTTAAGATCAAAAGGGTTTATTTTATTTGAGATTTATTTTAATGTTTATGTGGATGTCTCACTCTACAGGTCTAATTTTTAAGCTCCATAACTCAAAATAGAAAACTTGTGTGGGCATGAAAATTTTATAAGATGATCTTGGTATGTATAAATCCATAGTGATACAATAATTTGGCTTGTAGGGCTTCCTGAGTGAAGATAAAAAATACACAAATGAGTTATTCATTCATCCTTATATGATGTCCTAGATGGCTTGACCCTTTAGACTCAACAAGCTAAACTTTGAAAGCTTAAATCTTGAGGTAGAAGACTCATCGAGATATGAAACTTTTAGCAAATGATATCAGCACTAAGGACAATAATATTGCATGGTCTGATGGTCATGTGAGGCTTAATGAGCATATTTATAAATTTCACAAGCAATCTATTCCATTTTGGTTTTCACGTGATATTCTGATGATGGTCTGGTTTCATAAAGCTTATTCCTAAGCTACTGCTTGATATTTGAAAGCTTGAATGAACTTCTTGGGGCCTATGTGGAATCTTTTTATGATTTTGGATTGCATTGATCACCGTGAAGACTTTCCACTTGTATATATGACTCTAAAATGACTCCTAAGACACCAAATGACACAAGGACCAAGCTAGACTATGACCAAAGCTGGAATGGCATATGAAATGACATCAAATGAGCTACAACATAGCCTATTTCATTATAAAAATACCCTATATAAGATTCTTACTATAGGGGGTTGATGTAATATCCCCAATCAATAGGGAATATAGAAACACAAATAGCTCTGATTTCTTTTTTGATTATTCTGAATTTGGTATGAAATAAGAACAAATTGCGGTTTTTTTGCAAAATATCTTCAAATAACATAAATCAACCACAATATAATCTCTCAATAGCAAATCAAAGATCTTATCACTTGTTCAGATGATTACAATTATAGTCCTCTCTTATGCATATAAATAATATGAAAATACAGTCTTGAAAACCTGGGCTCTTGCAAATCTAGGAATAAATCTGGTTCTTGTCCGTTTTGGGTCTGCTGTGTCAACACACAGTCACCGGCATCGATCGATATACTACCGACGTCAGTCACTGTCGGTCAGCTTCTCTACCGATGTCAGTCTTTAGTCGGCTGATGTCAGTCATTGGGGTGTCGATGTCGGTTCCTGTGTCCTCTGCAGTGCTATTCTAGCCTGCTACCAAGCTGTATGAGATTGCATAGATTGATACGGATTCCGTATCGAAGCAAGATAATATGCAGCGGCCCTATATTTTGGATCCCTGATCTGATAATCTCTATCTGTATAATTATTTGAATCAAAAACCTAATAAAGAAATAAATACTTGGAATATCTGTGATAACTTCTGTGTGAAGTTATCTCTCAACCCTGTAAATCTCTGTGATAACTTTTGTATGAAGCTATCTCTCAATTTGGCAATAGATCAGCTGATATTTCATAGCCTCTGAATCGCACACACTGAAGAGGGAATGTTATCCAATGCAAATGGAATCCTGGAACCCTTGGCTCAGTCTTCACAGAAGAATTCTTCAATATCAAAATCAATAATCCATGCATAATCAATAATGGCCTCCATGAGAAAACCTTATACCCTCAAAAAGATGTGCTTGCCCTAATTAGGGTTTTCTTAAATTAGAATTAGGGTTTCTAAATAAAAATAGGCTAAATAATTAATATTTGATTAAATCAATCAAATATTAATATCTCCCTCAATATATGTCTGATCCTCAAACCGTCTGAAGCTGGTGAATTAGGGAGTGATTCTACACATGACCATACCAAAATAAAGGTGCTCCGCTACATGTCAAATATCCCTAAATAATAGGAGCTCAGGCCAAATGTGTTTGAAAGAGCCTGAATGAAAGCCAACTATAGGAATTTTGCTAATCGAAGCCAAGACAATCTCCATCATGACCCTCTATCCATCCTATCAGCCTACGAAGGTCGCATAATAGGCTAATCACCAAATCTGTCAATGTCCACAAAAAAGGGGACATGACAATCCACCCCTCCAGAAATTGCTTGTCCCCAAGCAATCTCAAAACAATGAACCACTCGATCCACCTGGATCCTAAATGTAGTTATGTTTTGCACTGATGTAAATCAATGCAAGTACCTACAATATCATCAGAAGTAGAACAAAGAGGAACCCATAATCAAACTGGAGAATGCAACTCAACCAAACTCTAAAAGCACAACTGTCATGGTTAAGAACACATGAGAAACAAACTCTCAAAACATCATAACCCAAGTAAAATGGACAACTCAAACTGCCAATTCCATCTACAAAAGATGGTGCCAATCCTTCCCATAACTGATCCCTCTGTAAAGGTAGCACAACCAACTATACCACACTATCATCTGTGTGAGGAGAATCAATCTGGAGACTCAACTCCACTGGTATGCCAAACTCATCAGGACCAGGTACTCCTAAATCTTGAACATGTGTGTCAGCTCCAACAACATGTTCCTCAGCTACAACTGTAGGAATGTACTCACCAACAACACTCAATGTACTATCCTCTGAACATACCTCCACACTTTGAATGCCAACATCAGACTCATCCTCATCTAACTCTAAAGAAGCTATTGCTGAAACTATCTCATCATCACAATCTCTAGCTCCCTCATCCTCTATAATTAACTGAGAGTCCAAATCCTCATGACTAAGCTCCTCCACATGTCTCTCAGAATCTGAGTGAGCCACCTTCATTGCCTCCATGCCCTCTTTGATCTGCTGTAAGTCGTCACAAGAAGAACCTGCTGTAACTCCTTTCTATCTCCTTATGTTTTGAAGATGTTGTCTCGCATTAGCAGCCACTAATCTAGCCTCTTTGGCCTTTTGTGACCACATATCACATAAATTTTGGGTCCTTTCCATATCCGTCCAAGTTTGATGTTCTTGATGTGAAGATGAAGGAGCAATATGATCATGCAAAGAACCCATACTCTTATTATCCATATCATTAGCATGCTCTATGCTGGTCTCCAATGTAGAAGTCTCAAGTGAAACTTCTTGCAAAGATGATATAGACAACTCATTCCCCATGGCTGCCCTCATATCCTCTTGAGTCAAGTCAACATGTCTAACAACTGGTGTAGGGCTGCCCTCAATCCCTGTAGAGACCTCTTATGTCTCCTTCTTTCTATTTTGTGATGTGGACCTTTTACGAATGGATGCCATATACCGTACTAATTTGTCTTCGAATGTAGGGTCTGAAAGAATTTCATTCATCCTCCTCTGGGTTTCATCCAACTATTTCAAACTTTGTTTTAGCTTCTTCATATCCTTGTCCCACTATTTCTGAGTACTTGAAGACATCATGGATACTTTGTTGATTCAATCTACCCAAACTACCCAACATGATGGCAAGACATTAGCTCTGATACCACTGTAATATCCCCAATCAATAGGGAATATAGAAACACAAATAGCTCTGATTTCTTTTTTGATTATTCTGAATTTGGTATGAAATAAGAAAAAATTGTAGTTTTTTTGCAAAATATCTTCAAATAAAATAAATCAACCACAATATAATCTCTCAATAGCAAATCAAAGATCTTATCACTTGTTTAGATGATTACAATTATAGTCCTCTCTTATGCATATAAAGAATATGAAAATACAGTCTTGAAAACCTGAGCTCTTGCAAATCTAGGAATAAATCTGGTTCTTGTCCGTTTCGGGTCTACTGTGTCGACACACAGTCGCCGGCATCGGTCGATATACTACCGACGTCAGTCACTATCAGTTGGCTTCTCTACCGATGTTAGTCTTTAGTCAGCTGATGTCGATCACTGAGGTGTCGATGTCAATTCCTGTGTCCTCTGCAGCGCTATTCTGGCCTGCTACCGAACTGTACAGGATTGCATAGATCGATATGGATTCTGTACCGAAGCAAGATAATATGCGGCAGCCCTATATTCTGTATCCTTGATCTGATAATCTCTATCTGTATAATTATTTGAATCAAAAACCTAATAAAGAAATAAATACCTGGAATATCTGTGATAACTTCTGTGTGAAGTTATCTCTCAACCCTGTAAATCTCTGTGATAACTTCTGTATGAAGCTATCTCTCAATTTGGCAATAGATCAGTTGATATTTCACAGCCTCTAAATCACACACACTGAAGAGGGAACGTTCTCCAATGCAAATGGAATCCTAGAACCCTTGGCTCAGTCTTCACAGAAGAATTCTTCAATATCAAAATCAATAATCCATGCATAATCAATAATGGCCTCCATGAGAAAACCTTATACCCTCAAAAAGATGTGCTTGCCCTAACTAGGGTTTTCTTAAATTAGAATTAGGGTTTCTAAATAAAAATAGGCTAAATAATTAATATTTGATTAAATCAATCAAATATTAATATCTCCCTCAATATATGTCTGATCCTCAAACCGTCTAAAGCTGGTGAATCAGGGAGTGATTTTGCACATGACCGTACCAAAATAAAGGCACTCTACTGCATGTCAAATATCCCTAAATAATAGGAGCTCAGGCCAAATGTGTCTGAAAGAGCCTGAATGAAAGCGAACTATAGGAATTCTGCTAATTGAAGCCAAGCCAATTTCCATCATGACCCTCTATCCATCCTATAAGCCTACGAAGGTCACATAATAGGCTAATCACCAAATCTATCAATATCCATGAAAAAGGGGACATGACAATCCACCCCTCCAAAAATTGCTTGTCCCCAAGTAATCTCAAAACAATGAACCACTCGATCCACCTGGATCCCAAATGTAGTTATGTTTTGCGCTACTGTAAATCAATGCAAGTACCTACAATATCATCAGAAGTAGAACAAAGAGGAACCCATAATCAAACTGGAGAATGCAACTCAACCAAACTCTAAAAGCACAACTACCATGGTCAAGAACACATGAGAAACAAAATCTCAGAACATCATAACCCAAGTAAAATGGACAACTCAAACTGCCAATTCCATCTACAAAAGATGGTGCCAATCCATCCCATAACTGATCCCTCTGTAAAGGTAGCACAATCAACTATACCACACTGTCATCTGTGTGAGGAGAATCAATCTAGAGACTCAACTCCACTGGTATGCCAAACTCATCAGGACCAGGTACTCCCAAATCTTGAACATGTGTGTCAGCTCCAACAACATGTTCCTCAGCTACAATTGTAGGAATGTACTCACCAACAACACTCAATGTACTATCCTCTGAACATACCTCCACACTCTGAATGCTAGCATCAGACTCATCCTCATCTAACTTTGAAGAAGCTGTTGCTGAAACTATCTCATCATCACAATCTCCAGCTCCCTCATCCTCTACAATTAACTGAGAGTCCAAATCCTCATGACTAAGCTCCTCCACATGTCTCTCAGAATCTGAGTGAGCCACCTTCATTGCCTCCATGCCCTCCTTGATCTGATGTAAGTCATCACAAGAAGAACCTGCTGTAAATCCTTTCTATCTCCTTATGTTTTGAAGATGTTGTCTCGCATTAGCAGCCACTAATCTAGCCTCCTTGGCCTTTTGTGACCACATATCACATAAATTTTGGGTCCTTTCCATATCCGTCCAAGTTTGATGTTCTTGATGTGAAGATGAAGGAGCAATATGATCATGCAAAGAACCCATACTCTTATTAGCCATATCATTAGCATGCTCTATGTTGGTCTCCAATGTAGAAGTCTCAAGTGAAACTTCTTGCAAAGATGATATAGACAACTCATTCCCCATGGCTGCCCTCATATCCTCTTGAGTCAAATCAACATGTCTAACAACTGGTGTAGCGCTGCCCTCAATCCCTGTAGAGACCTCTTATTTCTCCTTCTTTCTATTTTGTGATGTGGACCTTTTACGAATGGATGCCATATACCGTACTAATTTGTCTTCGAATGTAGGGTCTGAAAGAATTTCATTCATCCTCCTCTGGGTTTCATCCAACTATTTCAAACTTTGTTTCAGCTTCTTCATATCCTTGTCCCACTATTTCTGAGTACTTGAAGACATCATGGATACTTTGTTGATTCAATCTACCCAAACTACCCAACATGATGGCAAGACATTAGCTCTGATACCACTATAATATCCCCAATCAATAGGGAATATAGAAACACAAATAGCTCTGATTTCTTTTTTGATTATTCTGAATTTGGTATGAAATAAGAACAAATTGCAATTTTTTTGCAAAATATCTTCAAATAAAATAAATCAACCACAATATAATCTCTCAATAGCAAATCAAAGATCTTATCACTTGTTCAGATGATTACAATTAGAGTCCTCTCTTATGCATATAAAGAATATGAAAATATAGTCTTGAAAACCTGGGCTCTTGCAAATCTAGGAATAAATCTGGTACTTGTCCGTTTTGGGTCTACTGTGTCGACACACAGTCGCCAGCATTGGTCGATATACTGCCGATGTCAGTCATTATCGGTTGGCTTCTCTACCGATGTCAGTCTTTAGTCCGCTGATGTCGGTCACTGGGGTGCCAATGTCGGTTCCTGTGTCCTCTGCAGCGCTATTCTGGCCTGCTGTCGAACTGTATGGGATTGCATAGATCGATACGGATTTCATACTGAAGCAAGATAATATGTAGCGGCCCTATATTCTAGATCCTTGATCTGATAATCTCTATCTGTATAATTATTTGAATCAAAAACCTAATAAAGAAATAAATACCTAGAATATCTGTGATAACTTCTGTGTGAAGTTATCTCTCAACCTTGTAAATCTCTGTGATAACTTCTGTATGAAGCTATCTCTCAATTTGGCAATAGATCAGCTGATATTTCACAACCTCTGAATCGCACACACTGAAGAGGGAATGTTCTCCAATGCAAATGGAATCCTGGAACCCTTGGCTCAGTCTTCACAGAAGAATTCTTCATTATCAAAATCAATAATCCATGCATAATCAATAATGGCCTCCATGAGAAAACCTTATACCCTCAAAAAGATGTGCTTGCCCTAACTAGGGTTTTCTTAAATTAGAATTAGGGTTTCTAAATAAAAATAGGCTAAATAATTAATATTTGATTAAATCAATCAAATATTAATATCTCCCTCAATATATGTCTGATCCTTGAACCATCTAAAGCTGGTGAATCAAAAGTGATTCTGCACATGACCGTACCAAAATAAAGGCACTCTGCTGCATGTCAAATATCCCTAAATAATAGGAGCTCAGGCCAAATGTGTCTGAAAGAGCCTGAATGAAAGCCAACTGTAGGAATTCTACTAATTGAAGCCAAGCCAATCTCCATCATGACCCTCTATCCATCCTATCAACCTACGAAGGTCGCATAATAGGCTAATCACCAAATCTGTCAATGTCCACGAAAAAGGGGACATGACAGTTGACTCATTTTTGCTTGACATAAAAATGGTCAACACCACCTATACAATATTGTATGTAACCTTTACACATCATCGACCAATGGCATAATAGTTTTAGACATGCCACATAACTCATTCTCTACATAAATCCTCTAGATTATACAATGACCATATGGTCATTGCACCACTCTAAATCATTCTAGGTGGCATTTATAGGGTTCATATTATGTTATAACATATATTAAAATACCATATACTTATCGGTTAAGTCATGTAATTGTCAGATTATGAAGAATCACACATGGAAGCCCAAAAAATTCAACCTCCATAATGGCTCCTTAGACTTCAAAATAATGTAATCTACATATATACATATGTAACATTAGTTAGCAAGAAAAGAATAGTGAAACAGAAAACCATACATCTTTCTTAAGTGTATTCCATGTAAAAAACACACATATTAATATATATATATATTTTTATTTGTTTTAATTTTTTTAATTATCTATCTTGTTCAATATTACTTCCACATATGCATAAAACCCATATAGATTCTCATCTAAGGTGTTGTAATGTGTATCTCCTAGGATATAGATCAATATATCCCATTCATCATATTCAAAAACATATTATTTGGGACATGTGCTTCACAATATTCAACATGATAGATTTAGATACCTATGAATGACACGGTGCCTAACTAAAATTTCCAATTCTACATATTTTATTTAGATGTGGAGGGTCATATCTTATAGAGTATTCTAATTCCACTTCATATTGATATTCATTGGATTTATTAATCATCTTTTCGTACTCATTATTTTAGTTCAACTTGATTTTTGATACTAAAATTATACTAAAAAAATGTATGTAGGATTTAACATAGGCTTGAAGGCATGTGATCTCACCAAGGAATTACACACATCATTAGTCAAATTAGGCATATCATTTTAAACTCCATATATTTCACCATATTATTATTATTTTCAATCACCCTTACATGTGTATAAAAATATTTTTTTTTTACAAGATTCACATGTACATTGGAGTTGCATCAAGGTCATAAAATATGGTATAGATATAATATTTATTTTAAGTTAATATATGTACACACACATATAAAAGTGAGGTAAAATGCAAACACCTAAAAATGGCATTGAGGCATTTATTAGTCATTAAATTATATAATTTTAGGGTAGCCATGTGTTTATAAGTTATTAGTCTAAATTAATGTATTTGACACATTTTGTGGTTTGTCATTGTGTACCATTTATTCTTTCTCTTCTTTTTTTCTCACCTCTTGATTTCATGATCATGTGATGGTATTTATAGAACAATACACTTCATGTTTTTGGCACCTATAAATTTGAAGAGTAGATTTATAGGGGTTCATGTGGTTTCAAATAGTTTGTAAGAACTCCTCAGTCAAATAGTATAAAAACACACTATTTTTTTTCATGTGAAATATATGAGTCATCTAAAAAAATGTGAATTTATTCACCATCAATCCCTATTCATTAATATTACTAAATTAATAGAGGAAATAAATTTACAAATACTATAATGATTGAAATAAATAAAATTAGAATTTTGTTTAACTAATAACTTTTAACAACATTCATCTACAATCAAAGCCTCAAAATTAAATTTTACTAATGCCTTTAAAGGTACCATTGCAAGCATTTTCCTTTTCAAATATATTAACATAAATATTATCATAATCATTCTTAACCATTCTTAATCCATCACAACATTAGTTAAATTCAATATGATAAAGTGTAAAGTACAATTACACAATAATTCATGATTGAAAACCATAATAAAACATGTATTAATTGAACAACATTTATTTTCCATTGAACATAAAGGTAAAATAGATACAAAATTTTAGTATTTACATTTTGTGATTTTATTATAAAATCATTTTGATGTTAAGTTACAAATATAATTACATTTATCTATCCAATCAAAAAAATTATAACATACAAAATAAACATCCCAATATGAAAACATCAAGAACTAATAGGAGATCACATTGAACTTGAACAGATAAATCGAGAGGGATAAAATTAGTAGCACATATTTCTTCCAACCATAGAGCCAATTAGTTTTACTGCATGCCTCTCATAACCTGAGAGTGATCCTACCCTTTATGAGGAAGGTATATGTGAAAAATAGATCCTAAGAAAGAATGTTCCACGTATACAAGCCCCTAACAACATGCATACAAAGCTCATTTCAATGCATTATAGAATGGTGAAATCAAAAGGAATGATTGCATTCTTAAAATACTAAATATTATTTTTTTATAGCCATAACACTTAGAATTCAATGGGCGACCCCTAGTGTATCCCAATTTATTAACAGGATTTATTTGGTAGCTCTAAATATTGAGATTAATCTTTGGTATCCCTATATAAGTACCCACACTAATTCCTAAGAATTTGTAGTGATGACTAGACTAGTCCCTTATCCTTATAATCCCACTATTTAATGCTCAATATACATTTACTCTTAGCTACTCATCCCACTCAATCCTTCCCAATCATGTACTAGATGTTAGTTGATCTATATAAAACAAGCATGGATAAACATGTGAACAACCCACACAAAGTGTGTGGGTGATAACATAGTGCATCTATGTCAGGTACCACTATGTGATGTCTTATTATCCCTCACTTCACCAAAGATTATTAAATCTAAGAAAATAATTTTGAAACAACTAATTTAGGGTTTGCAAGATAAAAACATGTGATGTGTAGTTGTCATATTCTTATAAAGTTAAGGAAAATATAATAATATTAGAAAATTCATTAATACATCTAGATAAGGAAGTAATATACCACCCTAGGGTTTCCACTTCCACAAGTAACTTTCATGCTAAGGTTTGACACTAGCCATTAAAAGTTTTATTATTGATAAAATTACAAAAATGATATAGAAAAGAAGGAAAAACATATCCATAATAATTCAATTTTGACACTATGAATAATGAGGTGCTCCATCGATCTTATTTTAGAACGAACACCATTTAACAGTCCTCATAAAGTTTCTAAATACCTATTATTATAAACTTTCTATAATAGCAATAAGATTAATATGCATTTAAAATATTTGTCATTTTGGGATACCTTTAATAGTTTAAGTCGTCAAAATTTCATTCATGAAGTTTTAAAGGAGAAAATCATAAAACCCAAATTTTTATTCTCCAATTTTTTTTATTTTCAAAAAATTAATTAAACTATAAATAATAAGTTTTATAAATTAGTTGTGTAATAACAAAACTATTTTAAAGTATATTAAAACCATTAATATGTTTTCTACCAAATTATTAATTCAACAAATATTTATCAAATTTAAAAAATAATAAAAAAAGATTATATTTATTAGAGATCTAAAATATATTTAGACAATTATATTATAAATATAAATGCATTAAGGACTCAAAATCATATATCATATTCACACTATTTATCTTTCATTATATGTATGTACTCCACTCACTATTATTAACTTTTCCATTGTCATAATTAATGTTAAACTAGATTATAAGTAAAATTACAACATACAAATATACACATTAAACCCTAGACAAAATTTTACTACCCAACCCTAAGTTTTTGGAGGATGGTAGTGTTAAGAATGAAAAATACTGAGAGGGGGGGGGTGAATCAATATATTATATATATTTTAATTAATTTAATTTCTTTTCTTTAACCACTTAATCACACATTCAAGATATGTAATACAACTGAAACAATAACATGCACCATACAAGAGAGAGAGAGACACCAGATTTTTACGTGGAAACTCAAAGTGGGAAAAACCATGGAGAACAATCTCAAGTATATGAATGAGCACCAACTCAAATTACAAAGTTCACAAGCACCAACTTGTAGGAGCACTAACCCCTTTGCTGAGCACCAACACAATAACTATTTTTGAGCACCAACCCATAGGAGCACCAACCCCTTGCAAAGATTTGTGAGCACCAACCCAAAGGAACACTAACCCATCTTGTGTATAAAACACAACTATCTCTCAATGTTACTTACTCAATAAATGATATAACTCTACAATATCTCTTGCTTTTCTCTTCTCTAAAACAAATGCAAACTATGCACTCTCTTACATATTACAAATGGCTTCTCAAGCCTTTATTTATAGCTTACCAAATGACCTTTGGCATTCGCCCTTTGTGACCCTTCAATCCTCATGGAAAATAGTGCCAAACTTGCATGACCCTTTGAATCTTTTCATTTAAAAGTCACAATATGATGCTTCATGAGAAAATACGTCCTTTCCTCTTTATCTTGGTGACTTTTCATATTCCTCAAAGTGTCCCTTCATGGAAAAATGTGCCATACCCTCTTTTGTCTTCACATGATGACTCTTGGAATTCTTTAAGATGACTCTTCATAAGAAAATGTGTCCCATTCCTCTTTTGTCATTACCCCTTGACTCTTTGACTTCTTCATGGGCCCTCTTTAGACTTATATGCAACCAAAAATATATTCATTAATATTAAATAAATATTAACACACATTAGCCAAGATATGAATATTAAAAACACAATTAAATACAATGGGGCCTTTATCACAAATGTTAGACCTTTGACATCAATGCCAATATTTCCAATAATCTCCCCTTATGTCATTTATGGCAATCTCAAATTGAAACTGTCACATCCTAAAACCTACACATACTACCATCTAAAAAATATACAGTAACTCCTTACTGTATCAACCTGTACCTATTCTTTGTACCTATTTTGTACCTATACTTATTTCTATTCTTCTCCCCCTTTGACATCAATAACAAAGGGCCTATCCTGGAGCTAAAACTTAGCTCCCCCTCAACTGATGTTGATCCTCAATGGTAGGAAGTAAAATAAATTAATCCCAATTTCTCCCGTAGATATTCAAATGTGTCTTTTAGTAGTCCTTTGTAAAAATATCTACAATCTACTATGTAGTACTAATATATTCCATCTTAAGCTATTGATTTGCAACCTACTCTCTTAAGAAGTGATATCTGATGGAAATATATTTTGTTCTTAAATGCATCACTAGATTCTTCAAAATATTAATAACACTTGTGTTGTCATAAAAAATAGAAATAGGTTCATCATATTTTACCTTTATATCTTCCAAAGTTTGCTTCATCCAAAGCACTTGAGTACAACACAATATCACTATAATATATTTTGCTTCAGCTATAGAAAGTGATACTAAATTTTGCTTTTGCTTAGCCATGATACTAAGCTATCATCAAGAAAAAAATCTCCTCCACTTATACTCTTTCTATCATCCAAACAACCTGCCCAATCTGAATCTATATAAGCAACCAAAGTGAAATCTCTATCTATGGGATACCATAATCCATAATCCAATGTCCCCTTGATATATTTGAATATTCTCTTTACCAACTAAACATGACTATCTTTTGGAGCTAACTAATATCTTCCAACCATACCTACTGCATGCATGATGTCTAGCCTTGATGCTATCAAAAGACTACTAATCATAGATCTATACAAAGATTGATCTACGACTAGTGAATCTTCATCTTTACTCAACTTATTTCATATACACATTCGTGTGCCAACTGGTGCACAATCCTTTAAACCAATTTTATTCAACATTTCATTGGCATATTTACTTTGAGATATGAAAATTCTTTTATTTGACTGAAATATTGGCAACCTTAAGAAAAATGATAATTCTCTGAGCATAGACATCTCAATTTTTTTTTTACATATTATCAAAAAATTATTTTGTCATCTTTTCAATGTTTCCTCTAAAAATGATGTCATTAACATATACCACAATAATCAATTGATTCTTACCTTCTATTTTGATGTAGAGATTACTATCAACAAACCCTATCTTGAAACCTTAATTCTACAGGTACTTATCAAGTCTTGCATACTAAGCTTTGGGAGCTTGTTTCAATCCATACAGTGCTTTCTTTAATCTACATACATGGCTACTAACATTTGAGAGAATAAATATCTTAGGCTGCTCAATGTATACCTCTTCTTCTAGATTCCCATTTAGGAAGGTAGATTTGAAATCCATTTGAAACACTTTGAAAATTTTAAACATTGCATATGCAAGAAACATTTTAATAGCCTCTAGCCTTGACACTGGTGTAAAATTTTATTCAATATCTATTCTCTCAATTTGAGCATACCCTTTACATACTAATCTTTCTTTATTCTTGATCACTTCTCCATTTTCATTCAACTTATTTCTATAAACCCATTTTATTCCTATCACATTATGATATTTTATTCTAGGCACTAATTCCCAAGTATCATTATTTCTATCTGATTTAATTCTTCATCCATTGCCTTAACCCAATACTTATCATGTCTAGCTTTTGAAAAGTTCTAGGCTAAATTTTGGATAACAAAGAGAAATTAACTTGCTTAGATTCACTTACCATCATTCTTCTGGTGTAAATTCCTTCATTTATGTCACTGATGATGTCACTTTCTTATGATTTCTCCAGACATATTTAGATGGGGTTTTGGTGTCCTTTTTCTCCTTCTCATCTTCATCTGATTCTTTAAAATATTTCGCTTTAATGATTTTAGGAATGTCTATTGGATCATTGATTCTTTGTGCTCCTTATTCTTCTATCTTGACACTTGCACTTTCAACTATTTTTTTGGTTCTTTTGTTATAACATTTATAATATTTAATTTTTTAAGAATAACCAAAAAATATACCTTCATCTGATTTAGATTCAAACTTACCCAGTTTTTCATTAGTTCTTTTTATGAAACATCTGCTACCAAAAACTCTAAAATAATCAACTGTTACTGGTTTGTCTTTTCATAGCTCATAAAGAGTCTTGTCACTATTGACTCTTAATAATGCTCTATTATAAATATGCACTGCTATAACAACTGCCTCTCTCCAATATTTATCTAGTATCTTAGATTCATTTATCATTGTCCTCACCATCTCTTACACTTTTCTATTTCTTCATTTAACTACTCTATTTTGCTATGGAGTTCTCACTAATGAATAATGTATTTTTATTTCATGGTCTTCATAAAACTCAATAAACTAATCTGACTTGAATTCTCCTCCTCAATTTGATTTTTGACACTTAATCTTCAAATCAGTTTCATTTTCAACTAATGCTCTGAATTCTTTAAAATGTTTGAAAGCTTCTAATTCTTTTATAAAAACATTACCCAAGTCATATGTGAAAAATCATCAATAAGCAACATGAAATATTTCTCACCTTAAGTACTTTGAGTTCTCATAGGTCCACACAAATCAGTGTGAACAAGCTCTAACATCTGAGTGGTTGAGTACTCTTTTATTTTGAACCATCTTCTAGCCTGCTTCCCATGCTGACAAGGTTCACAAAGTGTGTTGGATGGATTTATAATATTTAGAAGATTTATAACTACTTACTTCTTACTGATGTTGAAAAGATTGTCAAAATTTATGTGTCCCATTCTCTTGTGCCATAGCCAACTTTCTTCAATCTGACTCAAATAACATCTTTGACCTTTGATGTTTAATAACATATACAAATTATTGCCTATTCTTTGAGCATCCGCAACTAACACATATGAATATTTTCTCCTAATTTCATAACCATCTACATAAAACTTTAGTGTGTATCCTTGATCACACATTTGACTTACACTCAAAATATTATGCTTAAGACCTTATACATACAAAACATTTTCAGTTTTAGTTCAACCATTATTCAAACTTAGTGTACTTTTTTTGGCAATTTTGATAGTAGTATTATCTCCAAATTTCACTATGCGACCATTGATATTATTCAAGGTTATGAACTTTCTCTTGTCTCTTATCATGTGCCTTAAACATCCACTATCAATGAACCATGTATTTTCTTTATTTCTTGCATGCAAAGCTGTCTGTACCAACATAGATTTTTCAAGTTGTTTCTTCTGCCATAAACTTATCTGAACTTTCTTGATGAATGGAGCCTTGAAACTCAAGTCCTTCTTGACTGAATCAAACACACTTCTATAGTATTAAGCTATGTGTCTAAAGTTGTTGCACTTGTAACATATTATGGCCTCTTCATTAAAGCTTGATAGAGGAACAAAAGAGTTGTGGCTTTTGATTGACTCTGCACGAGTTTCCTTCTCCTTATTTCTAAAATTGTTAGCCTTTTTTAACATTATATTTTCTTATGACCATAACTATTGTAAAAAAAATAGTAACCATAAAAATAGGACCTGTTTGTATATCTTTGACCTGATTATCTTTTGTAGCTTTGTTCCTTTCAGCCTTCTTTGTTTGAGATGTCCTCTATATTCTTAACTTCTTCCCTTTTTATTTCCTCTTTTATAAGAGCTTCAACATAGCTCTTTCCTTTTTTTATGTGTTAACCTTGTCTATGAAAGTAATGGCCTCCTCTTTCTTTTTTCAAATCTGATACCTATTTTATCTGACATTGATCTTTGACTTTTTAATATCTTATTCAATATATTAGTGCTATTCTTAAATTTTAAATCATTGGTTGCTCTGTCATTGATTAATTAATTTATTTTCTCAAGATTTACTTTTAAAGAAGCAATTTTAATAACATATATTTCACATTTTTTACTTACTTTTTACAACTGTGCCATTAGATCTTTTTCATTTTTTTTGGCTTCTTCAAAGTGTGCTTGTAAATCTTTAATTGTTTTCTTTGACTCCTTTTCATTTTTTCTCAATTTGGAGCTTTAATCTTCGATTCTTCTTCTCAACATATTTTAACTCTTCTGAGGCACAAATGAGTTCTTCTAGATTCACTTTAAATTCATCTTCTTCTTCTTCTTAATCATCTATACTTTTACTTATGAAGACATCTTCATGTATGGCCATGAATAGAATATCTTCTTCTTTTGAATCACTAACTCCACTATCTTTGGATGAGCTAGGATATTTAGAATATAAAATCTTTTTATCAAATCCCTTCTTGAATTTTCCTTTGAAATTCTTCTTGTATGTAGATTTTCCTTCTTCATTGTCACCATTACCCTTATCTGGGCACTTAACTACAAAATGTCCAATATTTTCACAATTGAAACATTTAAAAGGTAATTTTATTTAATAATAAATAGAGCTCTATTGTCCATCATTGCTAGAACTATCACTTGATTTTTGAATCTTAGCCTTCTCTTTCTTTGATGTCTTGAAAGCATCTTCTCTCTTTGAGAGTTTCTCTTGTTTAGTCCGCATCTCATATGCCGCAAGAATACCATGTAGCTCATCCATATTTAGCTACGATAAATTCTTTATCTCTTCAATTGTTGAAACTTTTGCATCATATCTCAATTGTAGAGATCTCAAAAAATTTATACCATAATTGATTCTTCTAAATTTTCTCTAAGACCTTGAATTTGATTAACTATTTGATCAACTCATAAGAGATAAATTGCTATATTTTCTTCCTCTTCCATCTTCAAACTCTCAAACTATCTTTTAAAAGTCTAAAGCTTAGTTTACTAAACCTTTCCATCACCTTTGTAAATATTCTCAAGTTTTATGCAAGTTTCATGAGCAAATTTATATTACATAACTTTAACAAATTTTGATTCACGTAAACCACATAAAATAGCATTTAAATCTTTAGCATTATTTTCACTTGCCTTCTTTTCTACCAGAGTAATTACAAGTGCCTGTGGCTCTTCATATTCCTCCACCATTTCTTGCTAAATGTCGAATCCAAGGGCCATCAAATAAGTCTTCATCTTTATGCTCCAAAAAGCATAATTTATCTCATAAAAAAAGGTGCTTTATTTGTAGAAAAACTTTCATGTGATCCAGTCATCATGATTTCTTGATCTATCTTCAAGCTATAAATTTTTTTCCAAAGGAACCTACTTTGATACCAATTGTTAAGCATGAAATATACTAAGAGGGTGGGGGTGAATCAGTATATTATATATCTTTTTCTTAATCTAATTTATTTTATTTAACCACTTAATCACACATTCAATATATGTAATAAAACTGAAACAATAACATGCACCACATAAGAGAGAGAGAGAGACATCAGATTTTTACATGGAAGACCAAAGTGGGAAAAACCATGGAGAGCAATCTCAAGTATATGAATGAGCACCAACTCAAATTATAAGTTCACAAGCACCAACTTGCAGGAGCACCAACCCCTTTGTCAAGTACCAACACAACAAATATTTGTGAGCACCAACCCACATGAGCACCAACCCCTTACAAAGATTTGTGAGCACCAACCCATAGGAGCACCAACCCCTCTTGTGTATAAAACACAACTATATCTCAATGTTGCTTACTCAACAAATGATAGAACTCTACAATATTTGTTGCTTTTCTCTCCTTTAAAAAAAATATAAACCATGTACTCTCTTGCATATTATAAATGGCTTCTCAAGCCTTTATTTATAACTTACCAAATGACCTTTGGCATTCACCCTTTGTGACCCTTCAATCCTCATGAAAAATGACACCAAATTTGCATGACCCATTGTATCCTTTCATTTGAAAAGTCACATGGTGACCCTTCATGAACAAATGCATCCTTTCCTCTTTTGTCTTTATCTTGGTGACTTTTCATATTCTTCAAAGTGTCTCTTCATGGAAAAATGCATCATACCCTCTTTTTTCTTCACATGGTGACTCTTGGAATTCCTTAAGATGACTCTTCATGAGAAAATTCATCCCATTCCTCTTTTATCTTTACCTCATGACTCTTTGACTTCTCCATGGGTCCTCTTTTGAATTATATGTGACAAAAAATATATTCGTCAATATTAAGTAAATATTAACACAGATTAGCCAAGATATGAATATTAAAAACACCATTAAATGCAATGGGGCCTTTATCACTGATGCTTCACCTTTGACATCAATGACAATATTTCCAACAGGTATCATTAATAACTATCCATATTATATTAATAACTACCATCCCATCTACCACCCCTTGATTTTTTTCTCTTCTTGTGATTCTTAGATTTTTTCAAAATAAGATTTAAATTCTATTAACTCTTAAATGGTTATTGTATTGTATTTGACTATGTCACTCAAAATTGAGTATCAATTATTTGGATTTAAAAGAGTATATGTTTTCTCATTTTTGCCTATCTATTTTATGTGAAAACTTGACATATTTATTCTAAAGTTTTTTAGTTATAAGTTAATTTAAAGGACCTAATAATTCTTTCACTATAGATTATTGATTAAGTATGGATTTATAATTTTTTACTTTGATAAATTAATTTAATAATTGAATCATGATAGAGCTAAACTTAAATAAGGAAATACTTGCGATTATTTTTCACTATTTTTTTAAAATTTGATTTTACATCTATCATTATGAATGACTAGTTAAAATTCCAACAAGCTGTAAAATTCTTGTAGGTTTAATATGTATGAAAAGACAAACACATTTCATATAAAGATATGTATATAAAAATCATTGAAAATGATAGGTCTTTATAGAGAGGGTCGTCAACAAATTTTTAAATTGGAAGGCAAAGATTAAGTTGAAAGCATAGGCTATTACTAACATGTGGAACACTAATGCGAAATTCCCTCCTTGGATAGCATACTATAGTTCAATGATGCTTAAAAATATGCAACATTCAACCAATAATTAATAGTGATTAAAACAAAACAAAGTTCTCAATGTCTAAGGCACACAGAGATTATTGAGTCACAAAAGAGAGCTAACAAACATCCAAAAGCATATTTAAATAAAATTAAAAAGAAACAACAATGGCTCCCAAGGTTTAAAAATTATTGGGATAACTTGATTGAACATTTATGTGAATTGGAAAGGATTTATGTGATGGCTGTAAACATGAATGGATTTTCATCTGAGTCAAAATTATTTCTAAGGAGTTTCAAAACTTAACTAGTAGTCCATAAAGTTCATAAATAGAGGAAAACATAAAATTAAAACCACCTATCATTATATTAAAAAAACATAATTAGATAGAGACTTTACTCTCACACTATTAATGATTATGAATTTCATTTAATTTTTAAACACAACTAAGAAATGATCATATCACCTTAATATATTTTCATTTTCTAAACATAGATAAGAGGGGGGAAAACAACCTTGTTCTGATGTTCTAAAAACTTGAATTTTCTTATAAAGTTAACCCAAGTATGCATCAAGTCTCTTTATTTAAAGCAACATGTTCTTCTTCCTAGGTTATAAATGCAAACCTTAGTACTTCAAAAATAACCTATAAAAATAGGGATCCATGTCTGTAATAACATTTTTACTTAAAGAGTGGTTCCACCATCTATATCATCAACTCATATGTCTCAAAGCTGAAGTGCTCTAAAAATAATCCCTCTATTTTCAATCCAAAACACAATGCTTTGCTCCAACTCAAAATTGAATCCCTCTATCTTGGGCCTTCTAAGTCCATTTCCTGACATCAATTATTTTCTCATTCATTTATGCATGCCTTTATGCATCAACTCCTTAGTCAAGTGGGGAAGTTGGCATTTTCATTCCTTAACAAAAGTATTTATTTTTTATTTAATAAAAGTTGGTTCAACCCATATGGATTTTATTATTTTAAAGTTTCCCAAATCAGATTTGATTTATTTTAAAAGAAAAAGACCCATTTCATTTTTTAATTAATTTTTCTTTCCCCAAATATGATTGATTTTATTCATGGGGAAGTATATAAATAGTTAAAAAATAATATTTAATTAATAATTATATTATTTAAAACTGGTAATAACACCTTCAAATATTAATAGTTTATTATCAAGGTATAATGTATCTAATTATATATATGAAGTTTTCTCTATAGTATTTATTATTAGGTTTTGAGTTGAATTATCTTTTAAATTGTAAATATGTTTGACCAAAACATAAAACAATATTGTCATAGGGTGGATGACATCTGAATAGTGTCATTAGAAAGAGATAGTTCATATAGGTTGATTGGGTCTTTAGAAAAATGACCTATCATCAATGAATCTAACGATCAGAAAGTAATTTTAAATGATAGAAATTAGTCATTAAGTCAAAATTAAATAAACCAAATTAAAATAGAACACATACCCTCTCGAGAAGTTCACTCTAAGTAAACACTAACATCAACTATCTTATTATTGTTTACAGTTTACATCAATTTCTATCTCTATCTCTCTCTGATATCTAAATTCTACATTAATTCTCCTCTCTTTGGTGATGTTATCTATCTGATCTGAAGGCAATATATTGTGCAACAATCTCATAAAAATGAATGATTTGTTAAATATAATAATATATCAATTCAACATGATATAATATCAATGTAATATTACATTATATAATATTATTTA
Source organism: Torreya grandis (assembly GCA_037957365.1). Taxonomy (NCBI): domain Eukaryota; kingdom Viridiplantae; phylum Streptophyta; class Pinopsida; order Cupressales; family Taxaceae; genus Torreya; species Torreya grandis. The sequence goes on from JARHVA010000348.1 coordinate 5,483,193, forward strand.
TCCTTAGTGTAATTTTTAAGAGAACTTTTATCTCGTAGTGATAGATGAATAGACTATATAAGAATATGAATAGTTTTTAAAGAAGATGCAATGAATAGTTATATTATAGTTATAAATATTTTTAATCTTTTTTATTTGATGAATGTGAATAGAATTTTGATTTTCACCAAATTATTCTTTCTTATCATTCCATTATTTCTAACTTGATATTAATATCAAAACACAAGTTTTATCATTTTTTTTATTCATTCATTTCTTGTCACTTATATTTCGAGTTCAAATTTACCTTGTTGTTGTCCTTCTCTTCTAAAATACAACCTACTAAATTTGTGTCAAATCTATAAAAAAATAGTTTGAAAATATTATTAGTGTGGTGTATTATCATTTTGAAAGACTTTGGTTGTGTGGTGATGTTTCATTCTTTCCTAGCCTAACATTGAGACTTGTGCAATTCATAATTTTATATTGTGTTTAAGATGCTTTACATGTGTGCATTGGCATTAAATACTTCTTTTTCTTGAATTAAAACTTGCATTTCATTTAATAAAGGGGCATTTTAGACATGCATTGAAATCAATTTTGAGTTGGCATTTTAACCAAGACTACACACTATTAAATCTATTTATTTCACATGCTTTTGGCATATTTGAAACACCATACACAATTGAATAGATATGTGGAAAGAGTAAAACCTAGAGAGAGGTGTAATCTAAAACTAACAATTATCCCAAAGGTGTAAGAAAAGCTGGAGGGATTGTATTTTTATTTTTGTGATTATTTATAATAAGGGTTTTCTTTTCATTTGTGGAATATATTCTCTTTTTATGTATTATATTATGATAGACTACCTTTATCATTTGTTATGCCAATAATATTCTATTATTAATGTACAAAAAATCTCTCATAATCAAAAAATTTAAATAATATTAATCAATTTGAAACTCAATCATGTAGGAATTAATACAAAAATTCTCACATCATATTTTACTTGCCAAGTGTTTTTTTAATTTTATGAGGTATATTCCCCTTTTAACCTAAATTTAATCCACTAAATTCCCTCCCACCTAGGATTGATCATCAAGCAAAGATCTTATATCTTAAATTATGAGATGAACAAATAGAGTGATTCAATATGTAAGCTAATTTGATACAGTATACATCAAACATGGTGTCTTTGTCAATAAAAGATGACATCCTCATGTGAGCTATAAACCATTCTATGGTATATGATTTCACACATGAAATATCATATCAATAGAAAAGATAAGAAAAGAAACTAATCTAAAATATCAACTTATACAAGAGTCCATTTATAAATATTAAACTATTTCTCATGTTTAAAACTCATTGTTAATAATTATTTTAATATCACATTATTAATTTTTTTATTTATTTTTAAGCTTGCTACAATTAAGATGATTTTTATGGGCTAATTCATATGTCAAATATTATTTATTAATTCAATTATAGACATATGAAACTTGTTCAATCATTTTTTAAATAATTACACATATATAAACTGTGTATGCACTAAACAATGCCATATGCTCCAGTCAGCACAAATCACCATCTAAACTAAGGCTATGTTTCTACCTATGTTTTTTAATGTGAAGCCTTGGGAGCTTTGTTACATCAAAAAGGGAGTGTGTGTTGAAGCATTTTTTTATTTTTTAACTATTGATGCCTAAAGTTTACACCTCAGGTTAGACAACCAATCTATGGGAAGTTTTACAGGCGTGGGACCGTGTGCAGTCTGTAAAGTGACCTCCAAAATTTTAGAAGCTAACTTTTCATTCTATTTGGGGAGTGAAAAGGGATAGAAAGAAATCACTAAATAACATGAAATTAAACCTAACTAAGGTGATGCACCGAAGGATTTAATATTTTAACATAAACTTGCATAATATAGCATGAAACTTTAAATACCACAAATTGAAAAGGAGCTTAAAGGTATGAATTAAGATCTACATCATAAGCAAATGTCTACACTATAAAAGTAGAAGAAAAGAGATAATAAATAGAGAGAAACTTAATCCCAAATAACACATAACATCACATCCCTTTCATTATAGATAGGGAACTAAATATAGAAGGCCATAGAAGGCACATATAAAACATCCACTAACATACATGAGGTGCACCTATTAAGGTTACAAAACTAAGAACTTTTTATTGCTACTATTCCCTAGTCTATAATGGCTATATAGAGAAATAATAGTGTGAAAAACAAAAATCACCAGTCCCTATTGATGGGGAAGGACCTCAAATATATAGGTGGAGTGATTGATCAAAGATATGATAGCTGAAGATCCTACCACTTGCCCATGATGCTATTACAAATAAAGATGATCTAGAATGCATGAGTGCAATTAACTCCCAAATCCCAAAAATAACACAATTAACTCTTTCTATTATGGCCACTATGCTTAAGGGAAGTGGGATGGTTAAGTACATGTCAGCTTCTGGAGTTATCTACCAATTGATACCCTCCTTAGATGAGTGTGATGATGACACATGTCAGATCAGTGCTTCTCCAAAGGGATTGAGGGCTTGACAAGCATGATTGAGCACAGGATTTCCGCATGGTGAAGTTATGATTAAATATCATGTTAATTTCTCCAAAGGGCCCCTTTTGGTGTCATCAACCAATGGCACTACTTTGAGGCCTGTGCCAAAGTAAAGCATTTTAGGGACCACAAGGGTGACACATGTGGAGCTGGTGCTCCTCCATGAGGGGATGAATATTTCTCTAAGTTAGGTGAGCATTAGGCCATCACATGGAGATAACAGGAAAAGGTTGTTAATTTATAAAAATCAATGAAAGGGAGCCAAAGAAAGAAAAGGGACAAAAGGGGGAAAAGCCAAGAGGCACTAAAGAACTGCTTATTACTGAGTAAATCTAAAGTTGTAACTTAAATTACTCTAAATATTGTCAATTATGGATTTACAATCCATAGTTCTTGGTGACTCATAGAGGAGTTCATCTATAGATGGAAGAACCCAAAAAATCTAGTGCTCAAACCAGTTGAGGTAGAATTTGCAAAAAATGGGGGGAAGATCAACACTTACAATCTTTGTAGGCTCACTTGCAAAGGCACCCATTCTTCCTCCTTTGGTTGGGTCTTTTTATTGAGAGCCTCAAAGGCTCTATCCAAGTCTAATATCTCATTAAAGGTGATGTTCCATAGACTTTCAACCACCGCCAATGTCTAAAACTCTAGTTGGGTGAGAGGGTGCAAAATCTTCTTCACTTCAAAAGTGTCAAGTGTTTGATCAAGGGATATGAAAATAGACTATTCATTTTGCTTTTGCTCAAGCAACACCTTGATTTGATCCTTAGGTAAAACACTATTGTTGGATAAGAAAGGAGATTAGAGCCCCAACTAGACCAATTGTTCTATGCATCCCTTTCTTTGTTGGACCACTTATTCTAAGGAATTGAGGAATCCATTGAATTTATTTGCTACCTTGTTATAACCTAAGAACTCATTCACTTTTTCCATCATCTACCTTTAATCAGCTACCCTTGCTATTTGTAAAGCTTTAGGAGAGGTGCTAAAAAGTTTTTAGACTAGGCTTTATGAATCTGGGACCTTAGGGTGATGAAGGTGATCACTTGGTCTACATATGAGCTCACCTGGGTGGTCAGCTTTTGCACATTGGTAATGAAAATAAGAATCACTTTCAAGCATGCTATAGTAACCTTGATCTATTCCTAGTAAGACCTATATAATTTTTGAATAAGGGGAAGGATCTATGTACCCTAAGGGTGAGTGGTGAGGTTTTTCTTTAATCTCTTGATCTCCTAGTCCTTGATTGAGGAGTCTTACTGCACCAAGTTCTATAGAGCACCCAATCTGTATAAGAGAGCTTCTTGTAAACTACAACCAGCTCTACCTCTACTTCTTATAGTTTAGTTTTAGTGGTTATCCACTTATTAGATTTAACCTGGAAGATTTTCATTGTGACATAGCTTTAGAGGTCAGTCATTGCCTAGTTGAGACCATTATCCCTGGATTTAGCCTCAGTATTGAGGTATTCAGCTATGGCCTTGATGAGTTCCTCCTAGGCTTTTTCCAGTTGACATGACAACTTGATGTAGTTCATAGTTACTAACATCTACTTTACTTTATAAGCTTAATCCTATTAGTGGGTCAAGCTTGTCTAAGGTTAAGACCAATGGTTTAGATGGTATAATCCCTTGATTGCATCTATTCTTGGGACTTAATTACCTGAGGGGTCAAATGGGTGACCAAGAGGGACTGCTATCTAGGGTCATAAAATGATCACATATGGGGTTGGGCTTTAGCTTTGGCCCATTTTTCACTCTTATTTTCCATTTGGGTCATGTGGGCCACCCTTGATACATCCATCTATTACTAAAATTGGTTTGACACTTAGATTATTTCACCCATAAAAGGGGTTCTTTGAGGCAATGTGAATGGGATGGCTAGCTATTGCTATGAAGTAATGAACCTTACTCATATAGGAGCAAGTGAATAAATAGTGAGGGATGAAGGTGAAAATGATGGGATCCCATGGGGTAAGGATAATGGTGACTATGTGATGAGTGAGGATAAGGTGGATGATGGTGGGGGAGTGAGAAAAGGCATGAGAGAAGAGATGGGAATGGTGAAAGAGAATGGGTCAATCTCAATAGTGGGTTGAGGGGATGAGTAGAAGATTATGGCTAATGAAGTGTTAGGTTGGGCAATGGGAATTTCCATAAACTATAGTGGGGTCATTATGGTTGAAGAAGAGGTGATGAGATGAACTGAAATGATTGATTGAGTGGTAGCTGTCACCATAACTTATGTTGGAGTTATGGAGGGGGATGAGGGAGTGGTAAAAGAGGTAGAGGTGAAAAGAAGAGGATCAATAGATCAAGTCTTCTTCTATAGAGGGGCCATGTTGGGAGATATAAACCGGAAGCACACAATTTGATTACCAAACCAAGCAACTTAATATGCAGAAATTAACCAGATTCACCAAGTAACTAGAATTCAGAATAACACAGCATATGAGAGACAATACACAAATTGTATTAACACTTTATACAGAAAAGAATACAATAAAGAAGATGCCACTTCTTCTCCACCACCTTACAGAGGTTTCCCACACCTCAAGTGAACAGTAATTCTTCTCCCCAAAGCTCTCCCTCTCACAGGTCCCAACACCCAACTCAAAATACAGAGTTGGTGTTCACCTCCCGTGCTCCACGCACACCACAAGTGCTCCACGCACTCCACAAGCACTCCACGTGCTCCACAAGTACTCAAGGTACTTCAAGTAGATCTCCCATGAATTTGGAACAACCTGCAATTCAACAGACCATACTTATGGAAGGAACTCCCTTGCCTTCCTCTTGCTCTATCCGAGTACACACCTGTACTCCAAGTAGACCCTGCCTGATACTGCTCCCTGTTGTGTTGCTGTCTATATGACCTTGCACACCTGCAAATCAAACAACGGTTCTGCTCACCTGTGAACCTCGACCTTGCACACACATACACCTGTAGATCAACGATCTTACTTACCATGTAGATCTCCTATATAGGCCATGCAACTGTGACCAAGATCCTACACTCTTGAAGAACCCAGCTGGCTCTCCAATCCAGCACCAACACACCTGGTATTGAGGCACTAGGAGGAACGCACCATTGCTCTACCTCACACACAGAAGGAGCTTATAATTATGCTCTCTTACTCCTTAGCACACTTTTCCAATACAACCATGAGTCTATTATATAGATCTCATCCAAACAATGATTAGACATCTAATTACCATAATTAGATCCGCAGCTATGAGTCTAAAATTAGCACTCATCATGCAAACACTTGGTTCGTTAGCTAACTGCCCGTAATTAGCTCGCAGTCGAACCACACAGGCGACCGACGTCGGTCCCTGTCTGCCTGGAGGTGACCGACATCGGCCAATATATGACCGACATCGGTTGCTTCTCTGTGCTCTCCCGCCGACATCGGCTGATCAGACCGACCCCAACTTCTTCTGCAACTCAGCAACCTTCAGCAACCTCCTCTCCTGTTTGCATCAGTGAAGCTTTTAGCTCCACAATCCTAACAATCTCCCACTTGGAGATAAACAGCTGCACTGTACCTGTACCTGTACTCTGTCTAATCTGTTTCCTGGTTTGTATCCCTCTTCAAGCTCCCACCTGAAGACAACCCACCACACAACCTGTGATGTACCTCTTGTCCTCCGAGTATCCTGCCACATCCGAACCTACAACACTTGTAGTGAAGTCCTGACCCTGCATAGCAACACCTGCTGCCGGTCCCTCTCAGAAAACCTGAGAACCCACTTCCCCGAATTGGCTCCTAACTCTGACAGCTCCCACTGCATGGGAATACTCAGGTCTATACCAGACCTCATGTGATTTCAGACACTGTACCTATCCAGCCCTTAGTGTGCTCCGGCTCTGCATCCCGAACCTCGCCAACACCTGATTCACATCAGCTCCCACTCGAGACAAAATCAACCTGTGATCTCCATGTCTCCCATGTCAAAGAATTCCACTGCGCCAAACTCCTCATGACATGCCACTGAACTAATCTTACCCTTAGCTCAGCAAAACCCTGTATGTACACCCCTGCTAGCTAGCATACTATCCACATACAACAACAGAATGATGTCGCGACTCATCATCCCCCTGGTAAGCCAAACCACAGTAGTTACCCTGACATTGACTGAAGCCATGCTTCGTCCTCCACCTGTCAAAACCTGTACCACTGTCCTGCAGCTCCACAAGACCATATACCTGATCTTCCGTCTCACGTATCCGTTCTCTCTATTCTTCTACTAAGGTATCCATTCGTCTCTGTGCTTTCATACTTGCTAGCAACCCTACCAAAACACACCTGTCTGGTTCTCCTCCAAGGAATCACATCCTCATCCATGCCAAGCTCACACCTGTTTCCTGGATCCTTCCTGCTCTACAATCAGCAACATGTATAAAGAAGAGGAACATGAATTTGAGGGCCTACTTACGCCTTCAGTCCTCCGTATGGGTGTTTGAGACTCCTTGACAACATGCTGTCCACCCAAAATTCGTTACAGTGACCGACCTCGGTCACCCCACAGTCTGCATCCGACCGACGTCGGTTCCATGCGTCTGTACCTGACTACCAACCTGCCAGCGCTGGTGTCCCTGCTGCCAACGTCGATCCTCTGACCGACATCGGTCTTACATACTGCCGACGTCGGTCTCATGACCGACGTCGGTCTTACCCTGCCCGACATCGCCGTCTTTGGTCTGCACATGACCGACATCAGCATCTGTTTGTTCGACGCCGGTTCCTCCTGACTGACATCGGTACCTGTGTTCGCCTGTGAGTGATGACTTTTTACCCATGAGCTTCTTTGAATCAAAACCCATGTCCAAACTGCCCTGCTCAGAAGTATCCAGCCACATCCACTGGGTTCTGTCCGCCATCTCCTCCATAAACACCAAGGCTTTCCAGTTCTTAAGCCTGTCAAATATATCTGTCTTCTGCTTAAGAACATGCATCTCCTTCCTGCTCATGTGACCAAGCCTACGAAGCCACGTCTCCGCAACAAAAGAAGAATCAGTAATATAAACAAGTAGATAAAGGATACCTGTTTTCTTACCACCAGCTAATTCAAGTGCATCCGCTGTGAGAGTTCTTGTGCATCTCTCATCACCCAATCTTTCTGAAGAAATTAGCCATATCTCCAAACCTGGGACCTGCATGACCTTCATCAACACCTGTGTGTTGGCCGCCTGCAATTTTAGCTTCACTTCCCCATTGCCAATCCTTTGGCAAGGCTCACCAGCTCCTCTACCTGGAACTGCATGGAAAGAGGCAACCGAATCTTTTATCCAAGATTCAACTTTATCCAAGAAACCTGCAAACACGTCCTGTGCAACAACACCTGCTACATCTGTATCTTCAGTTTCTTCATGCTGATCTGCTACCAACCAACAATAATCTTTTACCTGCTCTTTCTTTCCATAGGACCGTGAGTGACCATCTGTGCTTTTCAACTCCTCCATTCTTAGCTTACTTTGATCTGCTGTTGCTCTACTCCCACTCGATCAGAAACCCCTGAGAGTGCCCTGTAACCAAACACAAAACCTGCTTCCTCCAACCTTAGCTCTGATACCACTTGTTGGTATCAAGCTATGAGCCAACAACCTTGCTCTGATACCACTTGTTGGGAGATATAAATCAGAAGCACACAATTTGATTACCAAACCAAGCAACTTAATATGCGGAAATTAACCAGATTCACCAAGTAACTAGAATTCAGAATAACACAGCATATGAGAGACAATACACAAATTGTATTAACACTTTATACAGAAAAGAATACAATAAAGAAGATGCCACTTCTTCTCCACCACCTTACAGAGGTTTCCCACACCTCAAGTGAACAGTAATTCTTCTCCCCAAAGCTCTCCCTCTCACAGGTCCCAACACCCAACTCAAAATACAGAGTTGGTGTTCACCTCCCGTGCTCCACGCACACCACAATTGCTCCACGCACTCCACGTGCTCCACAAGTACTCAAGGTACTTCAAGTAGATCTCCCATGAATCTGCAACAACCTGTAATTCAACAGACCATACTTATGGAAGGAACTCCCTTGCCTTCCTCTTGCTCTATCCGAGTACACACCTGTACTCCAAGTAGATCCTGCCTGATACTGCTCCCTGTTGTGTTGCTATCTATATGACCTTGCACACCTGCAAATCAAACAACGGTTCTGCTCACCTGTGAACCTCGACCTTGCACACACATACACCTGCAGATCAATGATCTTACTTACCATGTAGATCTCCTATATAGGCCATGCAACTGTGACCAAGATCCTACACTCTTGAAGAACCCAGCTGGCTCTCCAATCCAGCACCAACACACCTGGTACTGAGGCACTAGGAGGAATGCACCATTGCTCTACCTCACACACAGAAGGAGCTTATAATTATGCTTTCTTACTCCCTAGCACACTTTTCCAATACAACCATGAGTCTATTATATAGATCTCATCCAAACAATGATTAGACATCTAATTACCATAATTAGATCCGCAGCTATGAGTCTAAAATTAGCACTCATCATGCAAACACTTGGTTCGTTAGCTAACTGCCCATAATTAGCTCGCAGTCAAACCACACAGGCGACCGACGTCGGTCCCTATCTGCCTGGAGGTGACCGACGTCGGCCGATATATGACCAACATCGGTTGCTTCTCTGTGCTCTCCCGCCGACGTCGGCTGATCAGACCGACCCCAACTTCTTCTGCAACTCAGCAACCTTCAGCAACCTCCTCTCCTGTTTGCATCAGTGAAGCTTTTAGCTCCATAATCCTAACAGGCCATTGGTGGGTTTGAAACTAGGGCCTCAATTCAGTTGAGCTAAGATGACCCAGTCATGAGGTGCCTAGGGGGTACCTATTGCTATTATGAGGCCATAACATAAGGGGACAGGGGTGGTTGCCACATTTTTGGGGGCTGGGCCACCATGAATTATGTTTCTTCTTTTCTTAGAGAAGTGTCCCCTATCTCTTCTTCTAGGGCATCTTATTCTTTATCATCTTTTAACACCTCAATCTCTAGTGTGGACTACCCTTCTATGATATACTCATTCATTTTTAGGTGGGTCTCATCCCATAACTCTTCAAATTTTTTGTTTGAGGCATATTCATACAAGAAAACATGTGGTTTTCCAAATTTGAGTGCACTGGGAGTCTTTAATCCTACTATATATCCTATTGGGTCACAATCCCATCGATCATCTATTAGGTCCAAGCCTAGCTCTACCAACTTAGCTATGAGGAGATGTTCTTGGTGCCTTTTCTACACTATGATGCTATTATTTAAAAAATGAATGTCATATAGCCCCTTTTTCTTCTTTCTTACCCTATAGAGGAAGTCCACATTTTTGAGTTGTCATGCTAACTCGAGGGTTAGGTTCCTATTGATTAGCATACAGGGAAGTCTAAAAGGCCCTCTCACAAACCCATGTGCTTGAATGAATGAGAAATGGTCCCCCCATAACCAATCAACCTAGACCTTGATACCTTGGAGTCATGATTGTTGTTCATTTGTCATTTGGGGATGAAATTCTACCCAGTGAGATCCATGATAATGTAGCCATAAACCACTCTAAGAACTCATAGTAGTCTACCATGATTGATAGGATATGGGTCCATACAATGATCAGGGAAACAATGTTGGGGAAAACATCCATGTCCATGGTGTTCAGTTGAAGATATTTAGAGAATAACTTGGAGTGCTGGTATAATATTAAGTGTATCAAGTAAGATGAATACTAGAAGGCACATGCTACTGTGAAAATTTGTAGTTCTCTCATAGTGGAGGTGATGGCTTTAGTGAAGTCCATCCTAAACATTTCCATATTTTCTATCATGGTTATGAGAAAAATCTCCCCCAAATAGAATTATTTGATGTTGGTGTTAGCATCCATGCCCAAGACAAATGATAACATGGACAAAGTATCCTTTACATGCTATGCAGGGAAAGTCAATAGGTACAAGGGAATGGGAGGCCCTTCTATAATATTTTGGTTGAGAAGGGGCTTGAGGAAATGTGCTTTATCCTCCACTTGGGAGTCTCAAATGATTTAGAGGTTATTAATTCTATAGACGATAGCATTAGGATCGTGTGAGACTCAAAACATTGATATGATGTTATTTGCACCAATCCTGACCCTAAAGTGAGCACCTCTTATGATTGTCCCAATTTAGACATCATATTTTTTGGTGTAGAGGGTGATGATCTCAGGGCAAGGATGCACATAAGGCATAATATGTTTTGATAAGTCATAGTCCTAAATTTTTCACTTGAAAGAGGGATACTCCTTGTTGATTTTATCAATATTTTAGGCGTAAGTGCTCTCCCTTAGATTTTTAGGATTATGGGCTAGTTCTAGATCAAAAATATCATCCATGAAGTCAATCACTAAAGCCTTATGTTTATAGGGCCCCTTAATGGCTAGTAAGGTATTGGTGACCTTCCCTTTTAATTGGGTGGGGGTTGAAGTGTAGGACTTTATCATGGTGTATGTAGGAGGAGGGGTCCCTCCGCTACTTGAATCATGAGCTCTCTATTTTTATGGTTGCTTCCCACTTCTTGAAGGGGATGTAGAAGTTTCTGTTATCTAAGAGGATGAAAACTGACTCACAAGATAATTTTTTACCTTTTTTAGTAAAATTGGGTTGACACTTTTGCTAGTTCCTTTCAATTTTCAAGTTTCCTCTTGTGCTTACTTTAGTTGCTTGATGCTATCTTCAAAATACAAAATGTCAATTGTTTGTCTTTGGGTGAGAGTTGGTGGATTTATGCACTAGTGCCACTAGGCATCTCATCATGGGGAATTTAAAAATGAGCACCATCATAAATGGTAAGATCGGTATGCATGCTTGAAGTGTCACCTTTTAAAATATTTGCAATGATATTTATGGGGAATCATGCATAATGAATCATATTAAAATTAATGATAGGGAAAGAGGGTAGATAAATATCTTTTAGAGAATGCTTCAAACATGTAGAAAGATTTGGGAGAAGATGCATGGTGATTCCATCAGCCACTTGTGCCAATGATACTTATTTGAAAAAAAATAACAAAGGAAAATAAGGGGGAAAACAATGATGAGGAAAGGAAACATAACAAAGGGGAAAGAAAACTATCTAATATGTACAGGGGAGGGCAAGATATCAAATGAAATACTTCAATTTGATCTTATTGATGGGAATATCTAGGCATTTCCCTCTAAATCTTCTAGTTCAAAAACATTTCCCCACTGATCACTAGTGATGTGAAAGGGTCCTATCCACAGAGAATTGAATTTTACATGCTGCATTGGTTTAACATCCCTCTGGTCATATTTATGGATCAGGTCCCTAAATTTTAATCTTGGGTCCAACAACTTCTTATTGAACCACTAATTTATTGCTTGCTATTGAATAATCCTTGCATTGCTTGTTAGTGCCCTTAACTCCTAGAGTTTAAGTAATTCAGTGAGGTAAACATCCATTGTTTCATTCTCTTTGATCTCGGTTATCTTCAAGACCTATTACACAAGGATTTATAATGACATGAGCATTGCCACTTCTTTCTTGTATAACAAATTTGTATTGAGAAGTTTTCAAAATCTGCTTGGGGGTGATGCGATCTACCCATAGAGATGTTCTCACATGTAAGTGCCAATCTCTTTGATTGTCATTTCCCACTCTCTTGATCAACTAAATCAAGTTCTTATTTATAGAGTCTGATAATATGTTTCCCTATAGGTAGTATTTGGATGAAGTTTTTAGGAAAATGCCATTTTAAAGCATGAATTTAGAGATATTATATCTGAGAAAAGCTTTTGCATTATCCAAAATGATTATTTTTGGTGAGCCAAACCTAGCCACAAGCTCTTCATAGAAGTTGAGAATCATGTTATTGGTTGCCTCTTTTAGTGGGATTGCTTTAGTCTAGCTAGTGAAGTAATTAGTGGCTATCAGTATCCACTTATGACCTATGCTTAAGACTGGGTTGATCATTTTGATGAAGTATAGGCCCCATTGAATAAAGGGTTCATTGGTCACAATCAGATTGAGAGACATGACCAAGTTTTTCCTCTTTCTCATGAAGAATTTTAATTTTGGCATCTTTTGACTACTTAATGATAGTCTATGAACATGGTCGGCCAGTAGTAACCTACTCACATGATATTAGTTGTAGTAGTCTTGGCCAAAAAATTGCCACCTGAAGGAGTAAAATGCATATCCTATAGAATATTTTTTGCTTGGGGTTTTATCAACACACCTAAGAAGATCCCCATCAAAATTATTATTGATTAAGACTCCTTGACATACCATATAAATAGACCCTTTTAATTTTTAAAAACATTTATTATGAGTAGGGAGACCACCAAGATACTTGTTGGTTTGCATGAAGTAGATACAATCAGTTACCCAAGATTATTTGGCTTCAAACTAGTTTATTAAGGTCATTTTTAGCATGTCCTATCCTTTCATTAGGAGATCTACACACTGGGCTAGGTACTCATAGATTCCTTTTCCTTTAATTACCGTGGTTGGCCTAACTTCAATGTCATATTCTAGGATCTTGGTGATCCAGTTATCCCTCTTCTCTATAATTTTTCCCTCCATGATGTACTCATCCACACTAAAATGCATGACATACACCATTATCTTGCTACCCACCATAAGGTGCCTAAAATTTTTAAGTCCCTTGATGATAACAAAGGATTGTTTCTCTAAAACCTTTTACTTAATTTCATACCCACATAAAGTTTTGAAAAATAATGCGATCGAGTGTTCTTCTCTACCCTCCTCTTCCTTTTGAGTTAGTATTACCACAAGGCTATGCTCACTTCCATACACATACATAATGAAATATTTGGAAAATTTATGGTTAACAAGCATCGACATAGTGGATATAGCACTTTTTGTCTTTTCAAATGTTTCTTTCCCTTTGAGCATCTGTTTGAAAGCTTGGTCCTTTTACAACATAAGCATGATTGGTCTAACCAATCCCATGAAGTTTGATATGAATTTGATGATAAAATTCATCTTTTCAAGGAAACATTGAACTCCATTTTTATTGACCAGTAAGGCCAAGTCCCTTATGGATTTTATCCTCTCTGGGTTGATAATAATCCCATCTTTGGACACTATGTATCCAAATAACTTACCTTTAAGGACTCTAAAGACACATTTTTTGGGGTTCAAGGACACCCTAAATTCTTGGATCCTATGGAAGAATTTTTCAAAGTGATCAAAATGGTCCTTTTTCCTTTTTGAAAACATGGTGAGATCATCTAGGTAGATGAGGATGATCTCATTGATTAAGCCTTTGATGCTACATCTATCGCTTGTTAAAATGTTACCCTAGCATTAAAGAGGTTGAAAGACATCTTCGCATATGAAAATGTCCCCCACTTCATAGTGAAGGTGGTTTTGTGCTGATCATCTTCCTTTACCCACACTTTATTGTACTTAGAGAATCCATTTAAGAGGGAAAACATCTCTGCAGCACTCACCATCTAGAAGATCTACTCCATAGAAGGGAGAGGGTAATGGTCCTTTAAAGATGCCTTGTTTAGGTCCTAAAAATCTATGCACAGTCAGATTTCTCCACTTTTATACTACATATGGACTAGGTTAGATACACAACTCAAGTTCTTGATTGGATAAATAATATTTGAATCAATCAACTTCTTGAGTGCTTGGGCCATCAGGGATTCAATCTTTGGATTCATTGGCCACTACTTCTGCTAGACTAGTTTGGCTCCTTTAGCTAGGTTGATGGTGTGTTAAATGACTTCTTAGTTATATCCTTTTAGGTCATCACAAGTCCAAGTGATGATGCCCTTATATCTATCATAAAAAGAAATCAATCATTCCTTATACCTTTGAGGAACTTTTTTGACCTTTAATTTTCTTTTACCTCCAATGTTGAGTTTGCAATAATCACCTTTATCTATAAAAAACTTGTGCTTGTCATTTCTCACGTCATAAAAGTTAGAGAGGTTTTATAGAGTGATGAGTCTATTTGGTATCTTTTTGGTCTTCAATTGCATGATTTGGTCTCCATATGCATCTTTGATCCTTGACTATAGTTGCTCTGCAAACTTGTAGGATTATTGAAGGAACATGGAGATTTGAGAATCACTCTCAAAAAATTGCCAATTTTTCCCATTTTCTAAGATGACGGGCCTAATGATGATCCACACTACTTATTTTTTGGTAAACAAGTCTATTACTGGGTTGAATTAGGATCATACTATTGCCATTCTATCAAATTTTACCTTTGAGGCCCTCTAGATGATTTGGATATTAAAGGCCTCAAAGGACTCAATTATGTCTTATATGCAGTGATGATAAGACCTCATAGATACATCATTCATTGTGTCCATCCTTCTTACTTATCTTATAACTAGTTTAGAGTCACCAAAGACCTTTAAATGCTTGATGCCCATATGCTCGATGAGGTTGAGACCATGGACCAAGGCCTTGTATTCTGATTTGTTCTTTATGCAAGTGAATTGAAAATGAAAATCCCTAAGAATCTCTTCTCTAGAGGGAGATGTTAGTTAGATACTGACTCTAGAGCTAATATTGCATTTCACACCATCAAAATGTATAGTCTAGAGTTTAAACTCATCCTTCCCTTCCTTATTCCAGTCTTCTTACTCCTTCGTGACTCTGGGAAAGACCTGGTCTTCATCATGGATGATGTAGGTCCCAAGAATAGTGGAATCAAAGTTTACAAATGGGTCATTCTTGATTAACTTATTAATGAGGGCCTCTTCTTCTGAGCTTCTGTCATCCACCAACTTTTCTTCCTTGAGCATCTCTATGTAGTGTGTCTCTATCCTTGAGAAAGAGGTGTGTGTTGCCTTAAAAATTTTCATTACTTCATCCACTATGTGATCGAGATGGAGGGGCTCAGATAAAACCTTCAAATTTGAACCATATTTAGTCCTTATGACCAGATGGGACCAATCTAGTGATAGGTATCCATCAATCTTGGTGATGAAATCTATGGATAGACATAGCCCAAAGATAGGTGGGATGTCTATCACCAAAACATCTTATGGTATAGTGATGCTTGGATAGGAATTTAATGTGAGAGGAAGAGCCTTGATAATTCTTAAGGTTTGAAACCTTTTCCCATCTAGTTACATCACCCCCTTATTCAAGGGTTTGTACTTTAATTATAGTGCATCAATTATTTGTTTGGGCATCATTATTATGTTCATGCCCGAGTCAATTATGGAGTTTTTCAATAGTTTATTACCCATAATCAAAGTCAGATATAATAGAGAAGGTTTTGACTTGCTTACCCCTTCCTTAGTATTGACAAATGTAGAGGGTATTTGAGGTTGTGCACTCATGTTAGTTCCCTTCTCCTTTTCCTTCACATGATTTTTGGGTGATTTATTTTACACGGGCTCCTCCTTTTCCTCTAAGGCTTTCTTCAGCAGGGTCTTCTATTCAGGGATGGATAAAACATCCTAGAGGGAAATATTAGCTAGTGCCTTCTTTAGTTGCTTCACCACACTATATGACTTTGTTGGTGGGGTGTTAGGGTCCTTCAACTTGTTCTGCATCACTTATTCATGCCTTTGATAGGCCATAGCTAGAGGCTAAGGTGCCAAAGCCTTTTTAAAGGTTAATTTAGGCCTTACAAAGGTTTTGGGGCTCTCAACTAGCCTCTTCTTTGATCGTGTGAAGTAATTGGATTGCACTTATGAGGGTTTATACATGAAAACCTCATTTTTAAGAATCACACCTTCATCTTCTACCTAATAGATAATACATGTTCCAAAATTATTTTTTCCTCTTATTTTAGGGACAAAACCTACATTTACACCATTAAGATAGTATTTTTGACACCTAGGGATTGGTAGATATAGGCCAAATTCAAAGGATTTCCCTACCATATTTATTTAGTGATCTATTGTAAGTTTCCTTATGGATAATTTTGGGGCCCATGAGGTTCATTACAAGGGAAACACCATGAGTTGGAGTCATCTATGAAGTTATTTTGGCTAGCCACCAATTCATTATTTATGCTTAACATTACTGTATACAATGAATTTAGGACCATGACTATTTTATTGGTAGGTTATGTCTTGTGGTTCACTTCCTGATGGTTCACTATTTGGTTGTTCATCCCTTGGTAGTTTGGCCTTTGCCTCTCTTGGTACTAGTTTTTCTAGTATAGAGGTCTCCTCTCTTGGTATTTATTGTAGGAGTGTTTTGGAGGAGTGACTTATTGCCTTTTGATATTCATGATCTCATTAGATAAGTTCCTCAAAATACTCTTCATATCATTCATCTCAATAGTTAAAAAGGATATGGTAGATGTGCCTGCCTAAGTGGGTGGGTATGCATACATGGAAAGAGGTGAGGCTCTCGAAGTGCTCAACTTTTCTTCTTATACATGTAATGATATCTCAAGGAACATCAACATTGGTGGTCGAGGAGGAAGCCTTCCCACATCGATCAAGTTATTTTCCACCCTTATCATAATGTTGTACACATCTGGAAACATATAGCCTTTGAGTGACTAGATCATGATCACAATATATGAATTAAAGGCCTTTAGATAAAAGACAATGGCCATCCCCATAGGTGGATGAAATTCTAAAAATATTCTTTGCCAAGTCTTTTCAAATCTAGTATTAAAATCAACCATGGCTTCTTGTAGACCCCTTTTGATGGTTATCAATTATTGTAAAAAGGAAGATCGATCTGCCTTCTCATTAAACCACTCAAAGAATTTATCACCTAGGTAATCCTAAGTGGTGATGGAGTTGGTCGGTAATGATTTGTACCAATCTAGTGCTTGTCTTTTGAAAGAGGCCACTAGTAGCCTTAGGGCTACATTTTGGGTATTGATGTAGTGGATAGTGTATAATTAGCCACATCTTGGAGGTGCTCAACCACTATCTTTAAATATTCTCCTGATAATTTTAAGAGAGCCTTCAAAGCATTTGAAGGTATGGGGTCCCATTGGGCTAGGGGTGTCAGTAGGATCAGAGGGATACCACTATCCCGTGACATGAAATTCTTTGGTGTAGGATGTTCCATTCATTATTGTTGATGTGGATATTGCTATGTAGCACTATGCCCTGAGACTCTTTGGTGGGTAGGGATTCATAAAAGTGGTACAAGTAGATTTGGATTGCTTGCAGTCTGTGACTTTATTATGGGCTTATGGGTCATAAACTTAAGCTCCTAGTCTATAAAACTAGTAGATCATCCCATCAAGCTTTTCAAGAAAGAAAGAACTGTTGATTCCTAAATTTGCACCTTAGGTTAGATAACCAAGCTATGGGAAGCTTTATAGGCATGGGACCATGTGTGGTCTATAAAGCGACCTCTAAGATTTTAGAAGTCGACTCTTCATTCTATTTGCGAGTGAAAAAGGATAGAAAAAAATCACTAAATAACATGAAAGCAAACCTAACTAAGGTGATGTACTAGAAGATTTAGGATTTTAACATAAAATTTCATAAAATAGCATGAAACTTTAAAAGTCATAGATCAAAAAGGAGCTTAAAGGTATGAATTAAGATCTACAACATAAGAAAATGTACACACTATAAAAGTAGAAGAAAAGAGATAGTAAATAGAGAGAATCTTAATCCCAAATAACACATAACATCATGTCCTCTTCATTATGGATAGGGAATTGAATATAGAAAGCTGTATAATGCACATACAAAGCATCAACTAACATCCATGAGGCACACTCATTAAGGTTGCATAACTAATAACTTTTTACTGCTACTATTCCCTAGTCTATAATGGTTTGTGGAGAGAAACAATAGTGCAAAAAACAAAAATCACCAACTGCTATTGGTGGGGAAGGACCTTGAATATATAGGTGGAGTGACTACTCAAAGATATGATAGATATAGATCCCACCACTCACCCATGAATCTATTGCAATTGAATATGATCTAGAACTCATGAGTGCAATTACCTCCCAAATCCTAGAAATAACACAACTACCTCTTTCTGTTATGGCCACTATGCTCAAGGGAAGTGGGGTGGCTAACTATGTGTCAACTTTTGGAGTTTTCTACCAACTGATACCCTCCTTGGATGAGTGTGGGGATGACATGCATTAGATCAACACTTTTTTGGAGGGATTGAGGGATTGACAGGCAAGATTGAGTGTATGAGCACCACATGGTGAACCTGTGATTGAATATCATGTTAACTACTCTGAAGGGCCCCCTTTGGTGTCATTGACCAATGGTGCTCCTCTGAGGCCTATGAGAAAGTAAAACATTTTGAGGAGCACATGGATGACACATGTGGAGCTAGTGCTCCTTCGTGAGGGGATGAAGATTTTTCCAAGCTTAGTGAGCGTCAGACCACCACATGGAGATAATGGGATGAGGATGGCACTTTTTAAAAATTAAGGAAAGGGACCCAAAGAAGAAAAAAGATTGAAAGAGAGAAAAGTTGAGAGACATTGAGGAATTGCTTACTACTGAGTGAATATGAAGTCATAACTTGAACTGATCCAAAAATTATCAATTATGGATTTACTATCCATAAAAACTATGGGCAATGGAAAATTGGCCTACACTCTGCTTCATGATTCTCCGATTTTGAGTTCTCCAAAAATCTAATGAGTTATATATAATGTTTAATATATTATTATATTAACATCATATTTAATATCTATGTAATATAAAATATAGTTGTAATATATATTTTATCTAATATAATTTTATACTTGTTAAATTATTATTATATTATATTATATATATAATTAGTTAATTTTATATTACAATATTGTAATTATATAATATTTATAATATATATATATATATATATATATATATATATATATAGGGATTATACCTTTTTTTATTTTTTATTATATTATATTAGATATGTTAATATTTTAATGAATTTTAATTTATATTTTAATATATTATATTTATATACTATATTATATATTAAGATATATAATTATCTTATTACATTTTATTATATTAAATATTTTATGATTTTAGTATTGAAGTTTAACCTATAATTTAATATTATATATTTTTATATGATAATATATATTAAGATATATTTTTTCATATATGTATATATATTTTTAATACTTTTTAAATTATATTATATATTATATATAATATCAATATATAATATATAATATATAATATATAATATTAAATTTTAATAATATTATAATTATAATTATTTTAATATTATATCATATTATAATATATAATTAATATTAACGAAAATATATATTATAACATATTATATTAAATTTAAAACAATATATATTTCACGTGTAAAAAAATATAATAATTACATTTATATCACTACAATATTAAGAAAATTTATAATATTTTTAAAAATAAAAAATTGATTCCATTCTCATATTTTTTACTTTCATAAAAAGCCCACCATAAAGATGTGCAAAAGATTATCGACTCTGTTCATGAACACGTGCTGACTAATTTTAGACACTTATTTAGCCAAAAAATACCACCTAGAAAAGGCATGGGCCAGGATGTTGTTTATGGCATTCATGTTGCTGTGTCTTTTACTCTCCCTCTGAAAGGTTTGAATTTTGGCCATCACTCTGCAAACCATGATTACAAGCCATCAGGAATTCAAGAGTCATGTTTACCATGCTAATGTTTTGAGTTATGCAAAAGGTGCATTGAAGAAATTGTAGTTTGGTCCAAAGTTAAGCTACACCTATTTATGACATGAGAAGTGTGGAAAGGGGATTTTTTACCATAAAGTTATATATATATATATATATATATATATATA
Organism: Torreya grandis; assembly: GCA_037957365.1. Lineage (NCBI taxonomy): Eukaryota > Viridiplantae > Streptophyta > Pinopsida > Cupressales > Taxaceae > Torreya > Torreya grandis. The sequence continues at coordinate 5,503,538 of JARHVA010000348.1, forward strand.
TATATATATATATATATATATATATATATATGTGTGTGTGTGTGTGTGTGTTTTTGAGTGTTTGTTAGCAGGGAAGTAATTCAAAAGTGTCTTCCTAGTGTAACTGTGTAATGATCACATTTTCCAATGTTTTAGTACTCTTTATTGGACCCATTATTAGGAATAGAAAGATTTGAAACCAATGCATTTTAACTTTAGACCATATATCCAAGGTTAGTAGGAATATGTAGTTGCTTGCAGGATAATAAATTCCTTTGTCAAGAAAATGTTGCCCAATTCCCATTCTTCCCATAAAATCATTAGAATAAATTTAGTGTAGTGAGCATCGATCGACCAGAGATACTTATGACACAAATTTCATGTTACTTGTGATATCTTTATACTAAATATCACCCAACTACAAGGTGTGAATGTCATCACAATTGATCCATTGATCAAATTTAATATTTGATGTTGATCATATAGTTAGATTTGAGTCATGAGATGCTCAAGGTGAGATAATAACAAAGGATATAAAGTAGGTTTTTCTTTTTTTAATGTATTTCTTATACCTATAGTGGATTCTAGTGATTACTTAAGAAACCTTTAGAATGGTATTGTAGAGTAATTTCCTACTCTACGTCGTATTCAATTATTTTTAGTCGAGCATTGCAATTTTGGTTCTTTGGGCGAAATGGTAGAATTTTGAAGCAGAGGGCCAGTTCATTTTTCCTAAGTGTTGAGATGCAGCGGAAGCTACCAAGTGTCACCCTCGAAGTAGGTCTTTTTCCCCTTCTTGTTTCCTTCATCTCATTTTTGCCCGAGTATTAGTTCAAGTGGATGCTGCCAAGTGTCACTTTCTGGGAGACAAAGTTGATAGTTGGCATCCCCCGAGTCCCCTTTTTGTAACCTTCGAGAACCACGGACCGTGCCACATACCCAGTAGCAGTTAAGCAGAATGCACCACATGTCAGCATCCACATCTCATATCGGCATCTGCACTTCATTTAAAAACTTTCAACATAAGGCATCAGAGAAGGTGGAAAGTGCTAAGTGGCAGTTGCGAAGGCCTTGAAATACCTTTTTGGAGAAAAATTGTAAGCCACCACGTGTCGTCATCTAGGAGACTTTGGTCCAATGATTTTGTTCAATGCATAAAGGCATCCTTTCATTTTGCTTAAGTGCTAAGAGCAGCGGAGGCTTCCAAGTGTCACTCTCCGGTCCCTTTCTACCCCATCCCCAAAAGGCAACAGAAGGCACCACATACCTTTAGATGAAGAAGCAGAAGATGCCACGTATCTTCCCAAGAGCAGCAAAGATTTCCACATGTAAACATCTGAGGGATCATCCTCGAGTTTCATTGCTGAATAAAGGTTGTGGTGGGCCTTGGGTGTTACTTCAAAATCCACGAAAGCTGTCAGGTGTTGCCATCCGTAAGAGCCTGTTATGAGTCCCAAATAAATCTACAACATAGCCAAGGAAAGGGAGAGGGCCACGTGTCTTCGATGAACCCGATGGAGAGCACTAAATGTCATTTTTTGATGCCTAAAGGAGAGTTTTTCATAAATTGGCTAAGGGTCCTCTCCCATTACAAATAGAATAGAGTGCCTGTCTACCTGTTACAAAGAAAATGGAGGGAAATTTAGCGAGAGTTAATTTGAGTAGATGGAGCAGTGCACCGGGTAGTTTTTTTGGGGCTTGCAAGCATTGAAGATGTCATCCATTTGTCTCCTAACAGTGGAGGTAGAATATATAGTTGAGCAGCCCCATAGGTGATGAAATTTGAAATTCAAGCGTGAAGAGAGGAACTAGTCAGGAATTGCCATGCCGCAGTTAAGGGCAGCTATTCTTCTCCAGCATGGATTTTCGAAGCATTGAATGCACCAAAGTTCAAATTATTATTATTTTATTTACGTATTCAAGGCTATAAAAGAAGAAAAATTGTAAAATCTAAGGGAGGGGGGAATTCTCATAGTTTTAGACTATCTGAAGTTTGTGGCCAATAATATCATTTGCTCTTGTCTCAATTTTCTTGAGTTGTAAAGTTTATGTAATCATGCATGTTTTTGTGCCCCTTATGTGGCTAAATGAATTGAGGAAATTTGAGCTCCATGCCTTTGTTGATGTTATCTGTGTTGTTTGCAAAGTAGTCTATACTATAGATTTTCTAGTGCGGTGATTGGAAATGTTATTTGATTTTGTCTCATTTTCTTGAATCTAAAGATTTACATGACTGTGTGTGACTTCTGTGCCTCCTATGTGATTGGAAGATTCTATTAAGAAGATTGAACACTATGCCTTTATTGACAATTCCTATATCTTAGCAAAAGACTCCCCTGTTGTGAGCCTCTGTTTTTGTTATTCCAATCTTTTACATTGATCATGTACTTGTCTGCTCTTAAATGTAATAGAATCACATAATAGTTTCATTGTGCTTAGGTTAGGATTAGGATTACTCTCAGGTGCATTGCCATAGTTAGGTTTCAATTCCTACATTTTGCGTTTCTATTTAGTCTCTTATCCCTTTTCCCCAACACCCAATACAAAAGAAGAGACCAACTTCTTTAAAATTTGGAGGTTGTTTTCAAGCTGCATTGTCCCATAGCTTGAAACTTCCCATTGTTGTTGATTAAGATCTAGTGCAATTTTAAGACATCAACAGTTTTTGGCACATCCAGTGGGACCAATCTTTCAAGGAGTTGAAGAATTTTGGTGTATTCTTCAGCCAATCTGCCTTTGTAGGTTTTTATCGACACCAACAACGACTCTGCATCACCAGCCAATCAAGTAGTATCATCAAGAAATCCCTTTGGTATGTATAACTCTGTAACTCATAGCTATGAGTCTTATTCTCCTTCAAATATGTTTTATCAAGAACAAGCTTCTCTTAGAATCATGTCGAGTAATGAGGATGCATATTGTTATGAGCCACATCAGTCTTATGCCCAGTCCCCCCAATATGTCTCATCCCATGTTCAACCTAACCTTTTTTTCACTTTCAAAAAAGCATTGCTAGGATTTAAAAAATATGTGTTAGAGCTTGACAGTAGAAGGGGATATGGCCAAGAGATTCCTTGTCATATCATCTATCAAGTAAGGGACACAATAGCCCTGATTAAAAGTGAGTGGGATTCCATTGAGAGGGCGAATTGGCAAGAACTTACATATGAGATGTTAGAAGTGTGTGGATTGATTGCGTTCCTAGAAGAGAGGCTAAGTGTTCATGAGAACCAGCCTTACCAAGTCTACCAAACTTCATACCCACCACCACAAATCCCATATCAAACATATGCCACCCCTGTTCATGAATAAGGTCAAAATCATCAAGACCAATTCCCCAATAATGCAGAGTCTATGATAGCAGCAAGGGAAGAGGATCCCAAACTCTCACTTTCCCTTCAAATTCCTTCCACCCTTACTCAAGAAGCTTCTTATTTTCCATCACAGCCTTCTTCTTTCCCCCTTTTCGAAGAAGAATATATTTTGAAGGAAGTAATTGAGTATGCAAAAGAATATGATCAATTCATGGCCAAACAAGAAGATTACATCAGTACAGAAGAGGAAGAGATCACCATAGACTCCCCTTTTGATGAGCAAGAGGATAAGCTGCAAGCTTTTTCCTTAACTACTAATGAGGAGGAGATCATTTCAGATTTTTTCCTCACTCTGCAAGAGGATATGGAGGAATATGGACACTCCCTCGACCAAGTCATTGAGATAGGAGACGCTGAGCTGGTTTCAGATGAAGAAGAAAGCCTTGAGATTCAAATGAGTATGCAGAAGAGATGCCAACTTTTTAATTCATCCTTGCAAGAGGATGAAGTCATCAAGGAGCATGATGATGAAATAAAGCTAGAATCTGAAGAAGATGTGTTGAAAGATAATGGATATCAAAAGGCACAGCATGAAGAACCAATAGCCCATGATTTCTTGATGACACTCGACAACATGAAGAACCAGTATTCGATGGGCATTCAAGGACAAGAAGAGTTCATAGGTGTCAAATACACATTTTACTCAGACTCGTTTGAGTGCAGGCAGAATTGTGTGGCTGGTGTAGAGAACATTCCATCAATGACATATCTGTTGCAATCACTAGTATGGCAATGCAAGTTGGCTTGTCATAAAGAGGACGTGGGAAAGTTTATTTTTGGTCTCAGAGGAAAATAAGGATTTGTAATTAATGTAGTTAGGTAGTTTCCATTCCCGCATTGCTTTGTTTTGTTTTTTGCTTTCCCACTTTTCCTTTAAAATAAGCATTTTAAATGCAAAGTCGACGTCTTAGAAATTCTTTAATTCTTTATTTTTTGTCACAATAAATGCTTCCCCAAATATTTTGAAATCTCCAAGGTACCTTGTGCCACATAATGTGTCCGCCTCACTTTTTTCCAAAGATTGAGTAGGATTTGCTAACGGTCACCTTAATTTAATGTTATTTGGGACTTGATAGGCCCATAAATATCCCTTAGAAAATTTTAAAGTTTACAAACTCCCAAGCATTCTTGTGAAAATATCTTTCTCATTGTGATTGTGGCACCTAGTGAAATTTGTTGCAGCAAGCATGTTTTTATCTTGCAAAAGGTTCATACCAGGATATTATACAGAGATTTAGAGATGGTGGGAACATCAGAAACACCCAAGAAGAGAAGAAGGGTGCAGTTCTAATTGGACCCAAAAGAGGAAGAACAACCTTCACAGTGCCCAGTGTAGAGCACTACAACTTCTCCTCAGGTAGGAATTACTCCCCCTCTTCCCTCTCAATCCATGCCTCCACCCAGCCAAATGACACCACCTGCCACTGCTGCCATTCCCATTTTGCAATTCACTTCATCCTTGATGCCTCAAGCCTTAACATTACCCTATTTCTCCCCCTTAATTCCTAGAAAAGTGCCCCTTTAACTCACCCTTAGCTAGTCAATGGCTCTCTAATACGGCCTGCCGCAAGGATTTCCCTTTGCAGGGGGATATATTGCATCCCCTTCCACCTTCTAGATGCAGACTGATGCTACAAGGAAGGCAAGAGAAGCTCGATTGCAGAAGAAGAGGAGTAAATAGAATAAAGCGTCAGCGGTGCCACATTTGAGGTCACAATTTAACCCCATTTAATAGTAGCTGACGGTGACCCATTTATCGCCCAACATTGCCAAGCTGAGTGAACAAATGTGGCCAAAAGACTACACCATGAATGTAGTGGCCATCGACATGTCCCTATTCAGGCCTCAAGACAGAGTCGAGCTCATGACTGAATCCACTTCTGCGGTCACAAAAGATTATTTGAGGATATCAAGGAGACTACAAAAGATGGAGGCCGACTTGGCCACAGAAAAGGCAAACTACAATAGTTTGGCTGAATAAATAAACCAGAAGGACAATGAGATAACTAGTCTACAAAAATAGTTGCAAGATACTATTTCCCTCCAGACTCAATGGGTGATTCAGGCCCAAAATGATTCTTTGAAAGCAGAGCTTGTACTTGCCAAGGATGCATCAACAACTCTAAGATGAGAAAACACAACATTGCAAGGAAGAGTCGAAGGACTCCAACTGTAGGTTACCCAATCACAACAAAGGTTGCTGGAAGAATAGAACAAGGGTGTAGCTTTTCAAGCTCAACTCTAGGTAGAGCAAAAACGAACCGCACAACTAGCAATTGAGTTGGCCAATAGGCCAAGAGGTGTTAGAATGGTGTAGATGGTGAAGGAACTCTACAAGTCAGCATGGCAGAGAATCTCTTTGGATATTCTCTAGCTTAGGCCACTTTTCACCTTCTTACACCACACATAATATCTGTGTGAGATGGTCAAGAATATGGTACAGAGTACTTTGGCCACAATCTCTTAAAGAGTCACAAACTCTCATTCTTTACTAGAGAATCTCTACAGCTCAATGGATGCAACATTGGTAGCCACGGGGATTCACAACAGAATGGCCACCGTGAAATGGGTCAATGAGGAGCTCAGTCGTAATGCCACAACCAAGAATTGCAAAAGCTATCTCGATGTCATAAAAGAAGGCATCGATGAAATGAGGCAACACATTGAAGATCTAATATGACTGTGCCTTCCTTCCCTATTTTTAGATGTGAGGATGGTACTGATGGTCGACCAAATCCAACCATTGATGCTAGCCAGGGAAAGGGATCAAACAATTTTTTAGAGCTTGCGAGATGATTCTCCAACCTCTGAGGTTAAAACTATTATAATTCCTATTTTCCTGCTAGAATCTAAGCTAAAATCCACTGTCCAAGTCCTACAAACCTTCTCACATAAGGATCTCATTAGCTTGGATTTGGATTTTGATGAGTTGCAGAAAAAGCAAGGATTATTCGACCATGAGTGGTCTGTCTTCTAGACAGCTCTTTTGAAGCTGTAAATTTTGAAATTTTGATCGAGTGGGAGTTGAGTTCTTTTTGAGTAGGCTCAAAAGCCCTGATGGTCACCAATAACTATAGAGTAATTTCCTACTCTACATCGTATTCAATTATTTTCAGTCGAGCACTACAATTTTGGTTCTTCAGGCGAAGCGATAGAATTTTGAAGCAGAGAGCTGGTTCATTTTGCCTAAGTGTTGAGATGTAGCAAAAGATGCCAAGTGTCACCCTTCGAGTAGGTCTTTTTCCCCTTCTTATTTCCTTCATCTCATTTTTGCTCGAGTATTAGTTCAAGAAAATGCTTCCAAGTGTCACTTTTCAGGAGACAAAGCTGATAATTGGCATCCCACGAGTCCCCTTTTTGTAACCTTCGAGAACTGCAGACCGTGCCACATACCCAGTAGCAGTTAAGCAAAATACACCACATGTCAGCATCTGTGTCTCATATTGGCATCCGCACTTCATTCAAAGACTTTCAACATAAGGTAGTAGAGAAGGCAGAAAGCACCAAGTGGCAGTTGCGGAGGCCCTAAAATACCTTTTTGAAGAAAAATCGCAAGCCACCACATGCCATCATCCAAGAGACTTTGGTCCAATGATTTTTTTCAACACATAAAGGTGTCCTTTCATTTTTCTTAAGTGATAAGAGCAGCGGAGGCTACCAAGTGTCACTCTCTGGTCCCTTTCTACCCCATCCCCAAAAGGCAGTAGAAGGTGCCACGCACCTTTAGATGAAGAAGCGAAAGATGCCACGTATCTTCCCAAGAGCAACAGATATTTCCACGTGTTAATGTTTGAGGGATCATCCTCAAGTTTCATTGCTGAATAAAGGTTGTGGTGGGCCTCGGGTGTTACTTCAAAATCCACGAAAGCTGCCAGGTGTCACCATCTGTAAGAGCCTGTTATGAGTCCTGAATAAATCTACAGCATAGCCAAGGAAAGGGAGAGGGCCATGTGTCTTCAATGAACCTGGTGGAGAGCACCAAATGACATTTTTTGATGCCTAAAGGAGAGTTTTTCATAAATTGGCTAAGGGTCCTCTCCCATTACAAATAGAACAGAGTGCCTATCTACCTGTTACAACAAAAATGGAGGGAAATTTGGTGAGAGTTAATTCGAGTAGATGGAGCAGTGTACTGGGTAGTTTTTTTTGGGCTTTCAAGCATTGAAGATGCTGTCCATTTGTCTCCTAATAGTGGAGGTAGAATAGATAGTTGAGCGGCCCAGTAGGTGATGAAATTTGAAATTTAGGTGCAAAGAGAGGAACTAGTCAGGAATCGCCATGCCGCAGTTAAGGGCAGCCGTTCTTCTCTAGCATGGCTTTTCGAAGCATTGAATGCACAAAAGTTCAAATTATTATTTTTTTATTTATGTATCCAGGGCTCTAAAAGAAGAAGAATTGTAAAATCTAAGGGAGGGGGGAATTCTCATAGTTTTAGACTATCTGAAGTTTGTGGCCAATAATATTATTTGCTCTTGTCTCACTTTTCTTGAGTTGTAAAGTTTATGTAATCATGCATGTTTCTATGCCCCTTATGTGGCTGAATGAATTGAGGAAATTTGAGCTTCATGCCTTTTTTGATGTTATTTGTGTTGTTTGTAAAGTAGTCTATACTATAGATTTTCTAGTGCGGTGATTGGAAATGTTATTTGCTTTTGTCTCATTTTCTTGAATTTGAAGATTTACATGACTGTGCATGACTTCTACACCTCCTATGTGATTGGAAGATGCTATTAAGAAGATTGAACACTATGCCTTTGTTGACAATTCTTGTATCTCAGCAAAAGACTCCCTTGTTGTGAGCCTCTATTTTTATTATTCTAATCTTTTACATTGATCATGCACTTGTCTGCTCTTAAATGTAATAGAATCACATAATAGTTTCACTGTGCTTAGGTTAGGATTAGGATTAATCTCAAGTGGAATGCCATAGTTAGGTTTCAATTCCTACATTTTGCATTTTTGTTTAGTCTCCTATCCCTTTTCCCCAACACCCAATACAAAAGAAGAGACTAGCTTCTTTAAAATATGGAGGTTGTTTTCAAGCTGCATTGTCCCACAGCTTGAAACTTCTCATTGTTGTTGATTAAGATCTAGCGCAATTTTAAGACATCAATAGGTATTTCATCAACTTTCAAGATTTTTCACCTATGCATATAGGCATTAGAGCCCAACCTCTTAGTTGATAGGTTTTGGTCATTGGTATTTCATTCAAATGTGGGTAGGAATGGTTGACTACTTCTATAATACACATAATCCATAGTCTCTAGATTCCTACACATGTTTAGACAGGTCTCAGGTACTGTGTAGGTGATATGAAGGATTTGGACTTAATGTGTTGACAAACACAAAACTTGGGGACTATCTCAATAACTTTTTACTTTTTAACTGTTAATGTGAGATGATGCCTATATATCATGAGTGTTATAATCTCTCTGATTTGTGGTTAGCTTTATTTGGTATATACACCTTTTTAATTAATTGAAACCTTTTTTTTCTTTGAAACATCATTTTATTTTATTTACAAGCCTTTGTTGTGTCTATCTACCTGTTTATCTTACAAAGGAAATAGATGATGATGTTTTTTAGAATAATAACTCTAATATTTGGCTCAATCAACCTTATTTCTCATGTGACTTTACATTTGAAGGTTTTAGATTTAGATTTTGAGAAGTTTTGCTCAGTGTCTCTTACAAACCTAAATGTTTATGCTTGCCTTGTCTACAAGAAATACAATGAAGATAGAGGTCAGAAATCCCATGCCTACACTCATAGCCTTGAATAAGGTCACCATTTCAAATATATCAATAGAAAGTGTGTTTAAATGACATCCATCTACTTGCCTTCTTATAATCTCCCATTCAATAGACTCAAAAAGGGGAAATAAAATTATGGTAGCATTTGTGAGCAGGGGGTTCCCTATGCTAGCCATGGTGCCACATAGAAGGTTCCTATTCAAAATCACTATTATGAAATCATGGCTGGGGGATGTGATGGTGGGTAAAATAGACTCGAGGGAGATCTTGTTCACTCAAAATATGTCAAACATAATCCAGTTGGTTGCTCTGTACATGCACTATGGAAGAGGTCCACTATAGCTAGCCAATAGTATACAAAACCAAACCATGTGTCAAACTTGGAATCGGTATAAAAAACATATGCTTTATTTTTTTTATTATGAGATGAATCTACAGGGGTTTACCATTGTATAAATCCTCTAGCTTAAAAATTATGCATTTTCTTTATAAATAAAAACATACTTTTTCTTATTAGAGGATTTTGATTTTTTTAATTAAAGGTTTTTTTTTTAATTATTTGAATTATTAAAATAAAAAATAAGTCATTATTCAAAACCAATTTAATATTGAGGCAAATTCATTTTTCAAGATCAAACAAATTTTGAAAAAAAATTTATGAAAATTCACAAATTGTATCATTGAATATTAGTGGTGCTTTCAATTAAAATTTACAAGTAATGTCATCATTCTTTGAATACTACATCTATCACCTAATATATATGTAACAATACCATTTAAGGTATTTATAGTAACCTAAATTTGGTAATGAATACTTGATGATGCATATTTTACCTTTTTTACCATTAATTGACATGTGCACTTAATTGACTCTTATTTTACCAATTTGACCTATCATAAGCATAAGAGGTGACCTTATTTCAATACAAATCCATCTATGTCATGTACATGAATACTATTACTATCTAAAACAACTTTATGCATATGTATGTTATGACTCAGATCCCAAGCTCAACATATTTCTTGAAGGGACAAGAATTCCCAATAAAACATGAACGCCCAACATTTATGTCCTTATATGCCATTTATGTCCATCTATCAAAATAATATAAATTTTAAAAATTAAATTATCCTTAGGGATTTATATTATTAAACTATTCAATGAGTCTTTTTGCCTCTCAAGTCACTATAAACTCACATTCAATTAATTCATTTAAAACATCTTGGAAAACTCATCATTTCTATTATAAGAGATTATTTACACAAGTGCACATTGAGAAAAAGTTCCCTATCATTCCCAAACAAAATTTTAAGCACTTCAAGTAGTCACGAGCCAAGTCTAAATTCAATTTTATGAAGCCCTAGACAAGCATGATCAAGTATTCAATCTAAATCTATATGCATTTATATAGTCAAAGGGGAACAATTTCACAAATCACTTTGGTGGGAGAACTATATGGAGGTTTGATCCCTATTCAAAGTATTGGTATATAGGAAATGCTCAATACAGTTAAGTGTTGAGGTCTAACACAAATCTAAAAACTAACTCTTTTTTATTAATTCACATTTGTTTATCTCTTTTTGGTAAAAATCTAGGGTTTTCAAATTCAATAAGGCACACAATAAGTCTATGCATAGTTTTGAAGATGAAATCTATGCAAGAAGACCTAATTTTCACCATCTCACTTGACTATGCCAAAAGTTCCAATTTTATGCAAAAATACATAACTAATAGATAGAGAAAATAGAGATAATCTATCTTATCATCTATTTGGTGTTCCTATCTTTCAAGGCATTCAAACAACTTCTAGGAGGTTTCTGGGTTTTCTACACTTTGTATGTTTATGTAGTTTATTTTCTAGTTCAGTCACTTGATGACTTCAAAAGCTAAATTTATCTCTATTTTTCATAGTTTAGCCTTGTTTTTTATTTTGATTTGTCTAATTCAGTCATTTACCTTCAATTTATTGTTTAAAAGTGAATTTACAACACCTTATGTTATTTTATTCCATTTATCTAATTAAGAATTAATCACTACATGAATTCAAATTCAGATAAATCATTTGGTAAACCTATTTATTGATTAAACCTTGTCAAAACCTAAGTCATCCCTAGGGATTCAACCTTCGAAGGTTTCAAAAAAATTGGTCTTAGGGTTTCAAAAATTTCTCTTTGTTTCTGTGCATCTCATTTTTGCTATTGTTGTAATATATTTTTCATGTCTTTAAAATGGATGATATAGGGCTCTTTGATGACTATGATAATATAGTTATTTAAAATTTTATGCAAATTTCATGAATACAATATTTTTTCAAGTCAAGCATAACATGGGAAAAAGAGAAAACATTAATTCAATATATTATAAGTCTTTTCTTAACTCACGAGATGGTGATATCTACCATCCCTCTAACTAGCTCCATGTTGTCACTATCTCAATATTAATTTGAGAAAACCTATAGTGTCAAATTAATGTAATAAATATGTCCTTTTTCAACCCCATCCACCCATACACATCCTCTTGATGGTGTTTTTATGCATATTCAATCATAAACACTTGGGATTTGTGACTATGAAACCATTAAAGATCAAATCATCACTATGAAAAAGTCTATAGAAGAGTTATAAAAAAAAATCAATATTCAGTTTCAAAGATTACATCATGGGAAAATAAAATCACATTCACAAAGAATCCAAATTATGATAGTGTTTATCACATGTTTGCATCTTCACTTAGAAACTTTGTGCCTAACAAGACTACATATCAATATTGGAAGCCAAAACAAAATACATCTACAACTAATGATTCAAAAAGTACACAAAAGGATACTAAGAGTGAAAGTAAGATTTTAAGATAAATTATTTGAAACAAAGTGATCAAATTACCTCCTATACATCCTTTAAAAATATTGTGCATATCATAAAATGCATGGACATCATACAAATAGTTGTTTGGATTTGAAGAAAAAAATATAAAATATAATTGATAGTAGTGATCCTATAATAGATACATCAATCAAGTAACCCACTCACATCATGACTGCATATCCTAAAGAATAAGTTCAATTATAAAAAGTGTCAAAATTAGAATTAGTACAAAAATAACTAGACAACAAACATAGATTCAAAATAAAAATTTAGAACAAGAAAGATCACACAAGTTACATCAAGAGAAATTACTAAAATATTAATTATCAAAAGAGAAATTGAAAGAATAAATTCAAGGTAAGCAAGAAGGTACATTTGTCAAAAGGCTTGTCATGAGGGTCTTTCCAAATGAAAGCATTCCTAATAAATTTAATGATACAATTATGGTTTCTAAGGATTCAAACATCATATCTATTACATGCATAAAAGAACAACATAAGTCTAATATTACCAACTCTATAGTTACATCTTCAATTCAATAAGTTAAAGCACAAATTACTATTCTTCCTGGTGATAAAATAATGATACATGATAATTACAATTATGAACATACTAGAAAGCAACATAATTTCAAGAATATAACTCCAATATATGGTGTAGTAGGGTTTTCATATATAAATGCATGAGATGACAAGAGTGACATACAATAATTTCAGGATCAAGAGAAAGATTATGAACATGATAATGATTATATATAAGATAATTAGAATGACCCAACTAATATTCAGGATGAAAATGGAAATATAGTAGAGGGTTATAATAAATATAATCTATGACATACACATATACATCCCCTTGATGAGATACTTGGGATTTTAGTAACATAATCTGATTGTATATATCTTTTGGTCTGTGGCACTATATTATTCTTTTTGTTTGCATATGTAATAAATTGATCAATTCTTCTATGACCTTGGATTTTTGACTAATTTATTGACCTCTTGGTCCTACTATTGTCATATTCTTAGATATGAATAGTTTTAAATAGTGATCAAATCTGCTAAACAAACCACCTACTTCTCTTCTTGCATAGTATGCACTACTATTTTGTCATCTATCCTACTGGACAAAATTGAATACAATATGAAAAAAATAACTACCATTACTGTCCTAGTTGGTTATTCCTATCCTCAATGCATTTCCCCCCATAATTCATAGTTTTTATACATATAGCCCTAATTTTATCAATTTCTAGGTCATTCATGCAATATCAACATGCAATTTCAAGTTTCTCATTCAAAATATCTTTGTTTTCAAGCTCTATTGGTTATATATGTGACTTTTTTTTTAACAAGTGTACATTTAACCAAATGATAATGTACAATCAGTTACTTGTATATATATTTTAGTCTCATATAGATTGTATCATTTTCAATTCACATTCCATAAGGGCCAAGTTTATTATATTGAGCCATTCAAATCCTTGCTAAGTGCACATATTTCATTGACACTTATTAATAACTATTTAGATTCATCTCCTTTCATCTATTTTTAGACACCTTGATTTCATTTCAGTATCTATTATTGTGTATTTTACATATTTAAAAAATACTATATATATATATTCTCAAAAAATTCAAAAAGATTTAAATATTGTTAAAAAATAAAAAAAAACCAAGGTTTGAGCATGATTATCAATCTATTTTAAAAACTTATAATATATTATCTCGTTATTATTAGATAGTGTATTATTTATATATCACACATGCATTTCATGGGTATCTATGAATTATTGCACAAGGCATACAAGTACTTCATGAATTAAGATGTTAGTCTCTCATCTACTCATTGGAATTACTAATTTGGAATCATATTACTATGTATGATTCTATAACCCATATATTATTGAGCTTTAATTACTTAAATTTATTTACTAACATTTATATCATACATAGTGTACATGAACATGTTATTTGCTAGGATATGATTGCATGACATATGCATAGCTTGGACTTATTTTATTAATTCTAAGTTATATTGACATTACTTATTTGTACATATTATATTACAAATTTTATTGTATATAGTGTTTTCCCTTAGCCTTTGTTTGAGGTTATTTTCTTGATTTATTTCTATGAGATATTGTGTGTTTTATGTGACATTTTACAAGTCCTTGATTTGGCCCTTAGCCCTATATGTGGTGTGTGACATTTGAACATGTTATTGATTTTTTCCTTGGACCTATGTGTGTGAAACATTTGAACATTACATTTATTTGTGACATTACTCATGTCTATGTGTGTTCTTCAAGACATTTGAACGTGTCCTTGATTCTGGCCCTTAACACATCTATGTATTTTTTCTATCATTTGTGATTATTGTGTGTGTGTTTATTGAGCTTGATGATTTTGATAAGTGCTATGATCCATATCATTTACTCTTAAAATAATAACATACTAATTCCATAAGCTTCAATGATACATTCTGTAGGCCTTGCCTCTGAAGTTTGATATAAAAATTACAATATTATTATGGTAACACTTTTTTATATGCCATAATTTTCAATGATTACATATTTAATATGCATGTTTTAATTTAAATTTTATTGTTATATGAGGGAATTTTTAAGAGAAAAACCCCTCACATAAGAAGGGGGCAATTCAGTGGGCTTCTCATGTATGAGATAAGCCATTTTCAAGAGCAATCATAATTTCAAAGTTTCAATATCACAGTTTAAATGTTTCAAGTTACAAATTCAATTATTGTCACATATTATGGGGGGATATGCCATTGTATATGCACTCTTATTTTTAGTTTCAATAAAATTCACACATTTAATTTTTTTTAAGACAATTCACAATAAGCATTCACATACAATTTCAAATTTTATAATAATAATGGGGGCATGATACAATTTCATGCCATTTTTCTTATATTTTTATATCCTCGAGCATGATATGAGCGTGGGTGTACTTCATTCTCTTGTGATCATGCTTTGAAATACCAAGATATACCATAATTTTGTAATTAAAACTACAAGATAAGTACAATGGTTGATTTAGTCTAGTTTGTATCTTTTCTTCTATTTTTCTAGCTATAGACATGATATGAGCATGGGTGTACTAAATTCTCTTGTGATAATGCTTTAAAATACCAAGATATACCAAAATTTTGTAAATGAATCTACAAGACAACTATAATGGTAGATTCAATTTAGTTGCATAGTGCATGACTTGGAGTCATTGATCACTCCAACATCATGTGTCTGAATACGTTAAGATTCTAACTTGTTTACATGTTAGGGTTACACATATTAATAAAAATAATCAAGTTTAAACACTCTTAAATAATCAATATATTTAATTTAAAAAAAATGTAAGTTAGGGTTTGATCTATTAGGGATTAACTTTTACATTGTGTAAGTTTGGGTATTTATCGAGAGGTAAATAACATTTTAGTTAGTGTGTAATCATATGGATAATATGGTAAGATATTATGTTATCGCATATAGGTTTGGTTTTATTATTATTATATGGGTAAGGTATTTAGTTAAGTGTTTGAGAGTTTGTAGGGATTTTGAAATCCCTTATTATAGGAATCAGAGTCCTATATATTTGCATTATGATCATGTATAAAATATACAACAATAAAAATAATATAGTAGAGATATTATTTTGTATGAATTACCTATGTTCATCTCTTTTAAATTATTTAGATCTAAACCAACTCTATCATCTATTATCATAGCCTCGCCGAATCCTTTTTATGATGGATGAATAATTTGTTAAAGGGGTAACACTATTTTGTCTTTGTTATGTCAATGTATGAAAGATTGTAATAATTTGTGCGAGTGTATATTAGTATATGTTTATGTTCTTCGGGTTGGTGACTACAACCTTAAGTTATTTGATTTTTGATCTCTACTTTGATTCATTAACTCACACAATGATAAGATCCAGGGTGTTTTTCTTTTGGTGCAGGCTTGTCATGACTCGATAAATTAGTCTATATAGACCTTAGAATCTTGAACTCCGTACAAAATTCTAGTGCAATACAAGATAAAAATATAAATAGAGTTGTATGTGCACACAATAAATTCTTATTGCCTAAAGATATTTCAAGTTGAATTTAGACTTGATCGTGTATTTTGTGTGATTACCAAATTGTTACTTTTGGACTAAGCAAAAGAAAGCAATAAAGTAGCATGCAACCTTGGAATAGAATGACATCATAGTAGTAGCATAGTTATTTACTATCAAAGATTTATACTCCTGAATATTCTATTTATGTATACACTTCATCTTATAGATTGACATTTTTGGTGATGATCTAATGTTATCTACCTGAGTCCATGTGCCCATTCTACGTCATGCATCTTCTATTGCTTAAAATCTATTTCAAACTCCTTAAGCCACTTGCCTTGGACTGTACATCTCTATCATTCCTAAGTATAAACAATTATATTTACAATGTGTAATGAAATATATTTTATAAATTGTTTTAGGTATGTATAAAAGAGTCTGTATTATTCTATTAGTATAGTCAAGTCAAATATTTCAATAGGATTTTGTTTTGTTATGAGTTTTTTGAGTTTAGTTATTATTATTAGTTTATAATGATTAATATATTCAATCGATTGATAAGGTTAATGTATATTATTAAGTCAATCTTAAATTAGTCAATTTTTTTATAGTTTAATGTTTAATTAATAAACATTTATTCGTTATGTTAGAGATTATTGTTTGTAATATTTTAGGTGTTTGAGTCCAAATGATATGTGTCAATCAAGGACCTATAGTTTGTATTAGAAGTATAACTTATGTTATTGAGACTAAATCAAAGTTTTTCATCAACATTAGGGTCAAGTCATGTATGAGTTAAAAACTAAAAGTCATTTTTATGTTAGTAAAATATATTGAGTCAAATTGTCAAGTCAAAAAATCCATCCTTGTAAGGACAAATTATCACTTGTATGCGATGTGCTAAGTCAAATGACTCAGTTTGTATGGATGGATTTTGTCTTCAATAATGACATGATATTAATCAAGATATCAACTGAGTAAGTAGCTTCATCAATTGGAGGAAGGAGGAAATGGAAGCTAGAGGTTCCAGAGCCTCTCATCAGTCACCAATGATGGGGCCCAGATGTTTTGTGACATTTTATGTGGTGTGATTTTAGTTTCCACTATGTGTTTTCAAAATAAGAAAAAAATAATATGCTTATTCAAGATATGTAATTTGTGTGTAAATTCCAAACATAATTTTCTAATGTAAAAGCATTGTGAAAGGATAGAAAACACCAATGTAAGTTAGTACATAGATCTTGAAAGGTTTTATGGTAGAGATCCATAAAATCATAGGAGGTGAAAAATGGATAGAAGGAGGTTCCTGTTCATGTCAAGTTTTGTGGTAATCCTATAAAACCATGGGAGGAGTGAGGATCTCTTTATATCAAGGTCATGAGCCAAACAAGGCATGCTACAAGGGGTGAGTATACTACAGGTAAGAGTGTGAATACTAAGGGGGGAATGTTAGGGATTAGATTTTACGTTATGTAATTTTGGGTATTTATCAAGAGGTAAATAACATTTTGCTTAGTGTGTAACTGCATAGATAATATGATCAGATATTATATTGCCGTATATAGGTTTGGTTTTATTGTTGTTTTATGGGTAAGGTATTCAGTCAAGTGGTTGAGAGTTTGCAGGGATTTGGAAATCCCTTATATAGGAATCAGAGTCCTATATATTTGTAATGTGATCCCTATGAAATATATAGAAATAAAAATAATATAGTAGAGATATTATTTTGTATGAATTATTTGTGTTCAGCGCTTTTAAATTATTTAGATTTAAACCAACTCTATCATTAATCACTCCCAAATTTTTCCAATAATTTGGCTAAGGAACCATCTTATCCAAGTGATTAGTGGGATGGACCAATTATCCAATGATTCAAGGAAATATCATCACCAATAAATGTCACAAAAAGTGTCACTAATGTCACACATACACAGTTTGCTAAACTATATGGTACTTAAATCTCAAAATCAAGAACACTTTGTGTATATGGGGTTATTATTCCCATGTATAAGGAATTATTTCTATGTAGGTTTCAAAAATAGAGTGAATCATTTTCACGTACTACTTAGGTACCATGTATTATTCTACTCTCATGTGCTTTAACATCTATTTCTTGTACTACTAATTATATAGAAAGGACAAGTCTTTTATAAATAATTTTGGATGTATAAGAAGGGTGAGCATATATAGAAGTTTACTATATGGATCAAATGGTATATTGAAAAGGGAAACGTTTGGAATGATAATGAACTAATCCATCTCCCCATACCAAAAAAACACACTCAATCAAACATATTATTAGCATAACACTAACTGGGAAGGAAACTAGGTTAAAATGGTTAAGATAGTTTGAGAACACTCTCATATTCAATGACTTATGGTTTGAAATATATGACATGGATGCATATCGTAATGAACCAAAGGAAATAAAGGAGATACAATCATGGAAGCATAATAAATAAAAAGTATTGGCCTTGATATGGACCTCAGTTAATGGAAAGGTTTTTCATTATATACAGGGGTGAACCATTCCTTGGGAATCATTATGTAAATTAAAGGACTTCTATGATTCTCAATAAAAAGTAGAGTTCATATAATTACAATTAAAATCATTTAATCTTGAGTTGAATAACAATGATTTCATGAGTTTAGATTTAAAAATTTGGGGTATTAAACATTATTTTAATGGTGCTAGTGTAAATATTGATGTATACATGACCAATTTCATAAAATATCTCCCCCTTGCATAATCAACCTACTTGGATTCTTTGCAAGCAACCAATATGTTGATAACTCTCACTTTTGATCAACTAGTTGAGAAGATGAGTAAGATATAAAAAAACCTTTGGAAGAAAAATTGAGTCTACAAGAGAAAGAATTTTCTATGCTAATCAAAATGGTGATTATGTATACACTCAAACTTAATCATAAAGTGTTTGACAATGCTTAATCTTGACATCCTTACCCTTACGTGGTCTATTTGTCATTTCATTAACTTGCAATCTCTATAGGAGAATTCACTACTCTAAAAAATGTTTTACAACCACTATGAACATAATGAAGACATACCTATTCTACTTATAGACTCATATCATCCCACTTCCAATAATATTTATCCTTCTGAGATAGGACCATGCTAGGTTGGACAATGCTACTTTGTCATATTGTCCCCTGCACCCCATTGGTAACATTTTAAATTTGAGACATTTCATATTACCCATCTTGTTCCTTTAGTAAGGTTGGTTAATGAAAATATTCAAAATTTTCCTCTATACAAACACATCAAGGCCTCATAAAAACATCATATATAAATCACTTAGCATTTTTATTACACATTGAGAAAAAGGGTGCTAAATTTTCTAATTCAAGTTCTAAAGCATTCTAACAATCATAGCCCAAATCTAAATTAGTTTTATTGTATGTCAAGGGTAATTTTTTTTAAGCATTCAAGTAAATATATATAGTTGAATTCATATAAAAAAATATCAAGATTCACACACTCACTATAGGAAAGAGAACTACAATGGCCTGAGGCCCTTTTGGGATATGTAGGTAGGACTCAGATTATGCAAGATTTTTTGAGGATAACTTGGATATTCCCCTTGCTTGATTCCCCACTTTTATATTTAATATCAATTGTATTTTTATGAAATAACTATGGTTTTTATTTTTCAATTATTCCATGTAGTAAATTAAAACACACAATTAATCATAAAACTCTTGTAGATACTCACAAGTATCCATGTAGAAAATTTGATCACACTGTCAACCAAAATGTGGTCATAGTCAACAAATAAGACTGAAATGTAGTTCTATCCTCTCAGTGTGACTTATTTCCAAAATAATTTGAAATCTTAATTTATATTGTGACATAGTTCATAGGTCTTCTCAATCAGTTTCAATCAATAGTCAGTCTGTACAATCAACATAAATTCAAGTTGAACTAGGTTTGCATATATGTTAGTCAATTTGTTATTTTTAGCTCATTTTAAAATTTATAAATTAATATATTTAACTTTTAGATCTGTATAATTTTAGATCTAAATCAATTTTCAATAGTTTACTTATTCTTAGAATTTCATTGTTGAATAAAAAATAAAAGTAAACATTAAGGTGAACTGATATTTTATTTAAAACAATGCTTTTTGTTTGATTGATTTTTGTCTTAAGATTTCATACAAGTTTCTATAAATTTCTTACATTGAAAGAAAAAATACTTTAACCTTGGATACAAATATGAAATCTTGAGTCAATCTTTTTCAACCTTGGATTTAATCTGACATAGAATAAATTAACTTGTCATCTTGGATAACCTCTGACATTGAAAGACTTTCTTTTGACCTCGAGTTGAATTTTTTAATCTCTATACACAAAAATATTTCAATTTTATTTTCTCTTTATTTCCTATTTAATTGTTGCTTATTTTTAACAACAGTGTTATGGTAGTTTTAAAACTACATAGTGACTGTCATTACAAGTTAAATAATTATCTATTTTATAGACATCATGGTGTGAGGGGTACTACTTCAATACTCAAGATAATGTATATTATTAAAAATGAAGTTTATTTTCCTTATACATCATGGTATAATGTAAACGCATAGGGTCCCTTGTTTATACCATAGGAAACCTATTTCAGCCATTATATTTTTAGTGAACCTAAGAGGAATGTATCACCTTTGGAAGTTACTCACATTATACCTTTGGAGATAAGATAGTGGGATACAAGCATGATTTTTCGTATATAGTTAGTGCTTTAAAATATTACGCTGACACTACTTTACAAAAAAACAAGTATATTTGAGAACCCACACAATAATTCAAACCCTTTCTTAGATCACCTTTTATAACTTATTTTTTCTTGTATTGTATTCATAATCATTATATCTATGAATTATTACTGTATTTTACACCTTTAAGGCATAGCGATAGATTAAGTGGTACTCATTTTTCATATATGCAAATTCCTTTGGTTTCTTCTACAAAGGAAAATAATATATATTTTTTCTTGAACTCATAATGCTACTATTAAAATTCCTTGGTCTAATGAAGTTTAAATTCACACTAATGCTGATACTAAAACAAATTAAGAGAACCATGATGTACATAATTAACATGGCACTCATATTAATTCATAAGAGCTTAATGGAATATATCAAATCAAGTACAAGAATTATCTAATTTTTTAAAGGTCTTTAAGAGAACCCCCAACAAGTCAATAATATTATTAGTCTCCTTATAGCATCAAAAGGTGAGCATAAGGTTAAATTGGCTACATCTCCACTACAAAGTTTACATTTTAGGTTGTCAAATCCCCTACTTCCAATATTGTTCTACTATTACATCTTTTATTATTTATACACATCAAGTTACTTTCATAGCATCATATTTTAGTTTGGGAACATCACTTGGTTTCCAATAAATATCCATGCCTATGTCTACTCCTGCTACTTATACTCCTCCAATCTCCTCTACAAATTTGACTATTGGGCATATAATTCTTGCCTTTAAATCCAAGCTATCTCAACCTAAGCAAACTCTTTCTCATGCTAACCTCTCTTTGGACTCATGATCCTTATTACATAACCCTTTGACACCAAAAATTGCATCTTATCTATTATCAATTTTCTTTATGGCTCCTAAGGTTCCTTTACATGATGGAAAAGGTGATCCTAAATAGGACTTGTGTGCATTCTATGTATCTTGGGTAGACTATGCAAATAATGATGAAATTTTGACAAAGCGTTTTCCAAAAAGTCTCAAAGAATATGATATTATATGGTTTTGTGATATTCATCTTCAATAAGTAAAAGCTTTCAATCTTTTGGAAAATCAATTTTAAAACACCTTTATATCAACATTAGTGAAAATATTTCATATGATCAAGTTACAAATCTTAAACAAGGGTCTAATGAAATACTCAATGAATATATTTTAATATGAAAGGCTATGATAGCAAAAATGACAAATCAAATGGTTGATAATGACCTCCAAGATATACTCACTCATTGTTTATTATGTTCACTTCAAGATTCAATTATGTTTGATAAATTCAAATCTTTTGATGAGTTATGCAATACAATCAAAGAATGTGAAGTCAAATTGGTTACTTTGAGCAATAATAAGTATATTTTGAATGCTCCTACTTCAAATGTAAAATTTCAAATCAAAATAAATTATAATAATAAACCTAATGAATTCAATAATGAAAATAAGATTACACTTAATTTTATCTCACCACCAACACAAAATCTTCAATTACAAGTTCTACCAAGGAGACAACTCTCAAGGTTACCATCACCCTCTGATGTATTATTACAAAATCTACTTGAGTGTAATCTCATCACTCTTATTCCACTGATGGAAGTGAATTGACTAGACTAAAATCTATTTTTTTATTATATAAATGCATATTATGACTACTATAGATGTATTTATTATTCCACAAACATATATTTCAGTCTTAAGCAAAAAAATAAAAATCTCAATAATGAGAATATTATTGACATTTGCACACCTACTGAAGAGGCTAAGCCACAAGCAACTGAAAATTCAAATCTCAAAATGTACAAAGATCCTTTTCAAAATCATGAAACAAATACAAAGCATAATCCTGAAGTACATTATTCATATAATGCTCTTCCTCCTCCTTCTAAATATGAACATCCACTTGATAGCATCTTTGGTATAATTAAAATTAAAAAATATCATGTTATTTAATTACATTTTATAATAGTGAAGTTGTTGGTGATGATTCAGATAAACATACACTCTTTATTTGAACATATGTTGATAAACAATCCATACATAGTGTTATGATAGATAATAGATTAAGAAAAAATGTTTGCACCACAACACTCCTCTATTATCTTCATTATACAGATCAAGATTTACCTAATAAATCTAGAGTTTTCAAAGCATTTTATGGTCATAAATATGATAATATTGGATATATAATGTTACCTTTACAAGTGGGACCTCTCATAGTGCTCATTCTATTCTTAGTTCTACTAAGCACATGGGTAAATTATATGCTATTAGAACACATTGATATACAAAAGATTAAATAATTACCTTATATAGTGCCTAAATGTCCTAAATATATTCACAATAATCAAGTAGTTAAAATTTTTGGAATCTAATATGAATGTCCTTTAGAGCTAATTATCTTTACTCCTACAAAACAATTAGTTAGAACATACATTAAACAACATGGTAATGAAATTTTATACATATATATTCAAGAGCAAGATATACATATTCCAAATTATATTAAAAAACTAATTTATCCATCTATTATTTATCATGGACATATTACAAAATTAGTTTCTCCATCCATTTAAGAGCATACTACAATTACACATAAGCATAAACAGGTAGTTTTAAAGAGCATGGTACATTATTCTAAGTAAATAATGGAACCTAAAAAGAGGTATTCATCCCCTAATCCACCAAATTTATTTGGAGATATTCTCTATAGGTTGTAGACATTCACATTTAATCATTAAGTGCTTGAAAATGTTTAATATTGACATCCTTACTCTGGTTGGACTAGTCACCATTTTGTAACTTATAATCTTTATGAAAACATTCGCTATTATATAAATTATATTTCAACCACTCAAAACATCATTCAGACATCCCTATTTTTATTATAGGTTTATGTTAGACCAATTATAGTAGTCTCTATCCTTTTGGGATAAGATCACACTAGGTTAGATAGGGATGCACTATGGCCTTATCCCTCATGCTCCAATGGTAACTTTTAAAATTCAATATATTGCATTTCACACCTCACGTGCTTGTAGAAATATTGGTTAGTGAAAATATTCAAAATAATCCTCTATATAATCACATCAAGTCCTCTTTAAACCATCTAGCAATCACTTGTAAATTCTACTACACATTGAGAAAATGATCACTATTTATTTCAATTCCAATTATGAAGAACTCTAATAGTCATAGGCCTATTATTAAATTATTTTATTGTAGGTCAATAAAACTCATTATTAATAATTTGAATTAATATATCTAGTTTCATTCATATAGTAAATTTAAAATTCACACATTCTATCGAGGAGGGAGAACTACATCGACCTTAGTTCCTTTTGGGTATGTAGGCAACACTCAAATTATGTGAGATTTTTTGAGGATAACTCACATATTTCCCTAACCTTATTCCATACTTATATAATTTTGTCTCTATTTAGTTTATGTAGGATCTATGTTTTGTAATTTTAGGTCTTATACATAGGAAATCAATAAACCCTCACACTTAGATCAAAAAATCAGTCACACAGTCAACCAAGATATGGCCATTATCAATAAATAAGCTCATAGTATGGCACTCTCCTCTTAACATGACCTTATCCCATCATAATTTGAATTCATATTTTTATATGTAACCCAATTCACATGTATTTTAGCTAGTTTCCATCCACAGTCATCCTACACTATCAACATAATTTTTTTTTGAAGTAGGTTTGCATATTTATTTGTCTATTTACTATTTTAACATATTTATAATTTTGTAAATTATGTATTTTACATTTAGATTTGTATATTTATGTACAACTAAATTAGTTGTCAATAGTTTATTTGTTATTAGCATTTCATTTTTAAATAAAAAATAACACATTGAACATTTTGTTGAACCCACTATTTTTAGAACATAGCTTGATTGCTTGCTTGATTTTTGTGTGGTTTAGGGTTTTACCTAAATTTATGATTTAAAAAATATCAATTTTTTTAATTCTTTAGATAGTTTTTTAAATTTTGTTTTCTATTTTTTCCTTATTTATTTTTAGAAATGTGTTTTGGTAGTTGTAAAATTACTTATTACTATTGTTAAGGTCTACATGATGATTTTTTTATACATATCATGGCGTGAGGGGTTCTACCTCAATACTCATAGCCCTTATACAACACTAAACCTAAGGTTTTGTTTCCATGTATCTCATTATATATCAAAAATGCATGGGAATCTTTGTTTATACCATAGAAAGCATCTTTTAACTATTTGATTTGTGGTTCAATTGAGAGGAGTATATCACCTAGGGAAGTTACTCTTGATGTACACTAGAAAATGGGGTTAGTGGGTTACATGCATGGTTTAACCTTTATAGTTATTGCTCTAAAATATTAGGATGACACTAATCAGTGAATGTCTAATTATATTTGAGAGCCAACATAATCATTCAAACCTTTACCTATATCATCTTTATACCTTGATTTTTACTTGTATTATATTTATAGTAATTAACATAGTCATTAACATTGATTGATTCATATTGTATTGTAATCCTCTAAGGCACAATACTAGATTAAGTGGTATTCATATTTCATATATGCAACTTCTTTTGGTTTATTTTACAATGGCAAACCATGATGTTTTTTGTCAAACTAATAATGCTATTTTTTAAATTCCTTGGTCTCCTACAAATAAAGTTCACATTGAAACTACCAATGAAAGAAATGAAGAGGAATATGATGTACACAATCAAAATGAAACTCATATAGATCCACAAGATCTTAATGGAGTAGATCAAGATCAAAAGTAAGAATTAATTGAATTTCATCAAGGTCATCAAGAGAACCCCCATGAAGTCAGTAAGATCAATAGTCTTATTATAACATCAAAATGTAATCATAAAACTAAATTTACCATGTCTCCACCACAAAATTTACATTTTTAGGTTGTCAAATACCTTACCTCAAATATTGATACTTCTACTATTACATCCATGCCTATTTCTACACCTCTAATTACCTTTGTAACATCATCCCTTTATTTGGGAGTGTCACTTTGTTTCCAAAAAATATTTATGCCTATGCCTACTCATATTAATTATACTCCAATCTTCTCTATGAATATTATTCTAGATCATACCATTCTTTCCTTACAAGCTAAGCTATCTCAAATTGAGCAATCTATTTATCATGCTTGTCCCTCCTTACACTCATGCTCCTTGTTACATAACCCTTTGGCACCTAAAATTACATCTTATCCATTACCAATTTCCTTTGTGACTCTTAAGCTTCCTCTATATGAAGACAAAGATGATCCTAAACAACATTTATGTGCAATTTATTCAACTTGTCTAGACTACACAAATAATGATAAATTGTTGACAACAATTTTTACAAGAAGTCTCAAGTAATATGCTCTTAAATGGTTCTACGATCTTTTCTTCAATAAATAAGGCTTTACATCCTTTAGAAATAAAAATTTAACACATTTTTTCATTAACATTGATGAAGAGCTACCATATGCTCAAATTGTAAAATTCAAACAAAGGTTTAATGCAACAATAAGTGAATACATTCTAAGATACAAGACTATGATAGTAAAAATGATAAATCAATCGACTATGAATGAGATTCAATATATCTTCACTCAATTTTTTTTATCTTCACTTTAAAAGTCTATTATGTTTGATAAGTTCAAATATTTTTATGAGCTATGTGATGTAGTTAAATAGCATGAGGTTAAATTAATTACTTTGAACAAGCTTAAGTATACTTCAAATTATCCTTCTATTTTAAATGTTGAATTTTAAAGTAGGCTAAAAATATAAGAACAAAACCAATAAAAATAATAGAAAAGATAATATTTTAGTTAATGCCATCTCACAACCAACACAAAAGTTTCAATTGCAAGCTCCACCAAGGAGGAAATTCTCAAGGTTAACTTTACCTACTAATATATTGTTAAAAAGGCTAATTTAATGGAGTCTTATCATGTGTCCCCCACCAATGGAAGTAGACATGTCTAGACCATAATTTATAAATTTTGATGGAAATGTATATTGTGACTACCATAGTTGTATTGGGCATTTCAAACATATATGTTTCAAGCTCAAGCATAAGATTTAATATCTCATTGATGAAAACATTATTGATATGAGCACACCTAAACAAGAGGCTAAGCCACAAGTAAATGATAATTCAAAGATCAAAATGTACAAATATCCTTTTCCAAATCATGAGGCAACAAGTAATAATGATAATTTTAAAGTAATGCATGCATCTAATTCTCATCCTCCTCCTTCTAAATATGGGCATACACTTGATAGCATAATTGGTATAGTTACAAGTAAATAAGCATCACATCCTATGATCACATTTGATGATAGTGAAGTTGTTAATGATGATTTAAATAGACAAGAAATTTTTATTTGAGTGTATGTTAACAAAAAATACATACATAATGTTAAGATATATAATGGATCAAGCACAAATATATGAACCATACACTCCTATACTTTCTTGGATATACATAGTAATATTTACAGGATACTTTAAGAGTTGTCAAAACATTTGATAGTCATACACATGATACTCTTGGGCATATATTATTATCATTACAAGTGGGACCTCTCATAGTGATCAGTCCATTATTAGTTTTACCAACCACATGGGTATTTCATATGCTATTAGGATGCCCTTGGATACAAAATATTAGAGCAATACCTTTGATGGTGCATAAATATCTCAAATATATTCATGACAATCAAGTGATCAAAATTTAAGTAGTTTAGTATGAATATCCTTTGGAACCAATGCTATTTACTTCTCCTATAGAACAACTACTTGACACATACATTGAGAAACATGGTGATGAAATAGTATACAAAAATATTCAAGAGCATGATTTTCATATTTCAATACATATTACAGAATTAGTTTTTCCATCTACTTATGAGCATGATACCATTATACATAAGCATATGTAGTTAGTTTCAAAGAACGTAGTACATTATAATAAATTAAAATTTGCACCTAAAAATATGTATTCATCTCCTAAGGCACCAAAGGGTATTTAGAGAGCTTCACCATGTGTACATGTAGTTACACCTTCTCTTATTACACACAAGGATATATGTTTACATAGGAATATGAGCAATTATTCAAAGGATTACATTAAAACATATGATTCTTATTTAGATTTAGAGGTAGATACAATTGATACTTCTTAAAAATAAGTCATACCTTCATACCATGCTATGATTTATGCATACAAGACTCCCATTACATATATAGTTGGTTAGTTATTTACAATTTCTATTGTATATAATTTTCACATTTAATTCATTTTTTTTCTTCTATCCTTATCCAAACATTATTATATCCCTTGTATTTATTTGTGCTTTGGATACGTACCCTCTTTATTTTCAAAAGGATTCAAACAATCTAAAAATAACTATCTTACATTGCTATCAAATGTTTAATCCACTTACTCAACTTTGCATATCTAACACCCTACAGTTCCTATTGCACTTACTTGATCACATATGCATACATTTACATGAAAACACATGGTCTTTTACCCATTGATGAGCATGTACATCCTTATATATTTTAATCAATTTTACTACATTGCTATGACTCATGTACACATACATTGAAGGCATATTCTTTGCTTTCATTTTTAACACACTATGATCGAGCACCTTGTTACAAATTGTTTGAATTCCTCTCATTTTATTCTATTTTTTAATCATTGATTCTTAACACCATTTCACATCTTTCTCAAATTCATATATATCAAAAAATTAAAAAAAAATAAAAAAATAAAAAAATCAAGACCTATAAGCATTTTTAAAATGTTGCTAGTTTAATTATCGACATATGTTATTCATTATAAATTAGTTAGATAACATATTTTAATTTTTAATACATATTTATTTTTAAAAAGGCATTTGAGTGTGATACAAACATACTTTTACATGGTTTTTCAATGTCAGGCTTCCCTTATTACCCAACAACCTTACTAAGTTGGGGTCATCTCTTTATTCTCTTTGAAACTTCAACATGTTGTATCTATGCAAAAAATCTCTACCATGTCACACTATATATCATACAATTTTTTTGCTAAACATTCATACTTTACATTGTCTTGCATGAATATGTTATTTTCTAACAATGACATTACTACATATTATTGATGTAAACTAGTCTCATTTTCCATTATGCTTCATTCTTACTTTACTTCATGATTAGGTTAGGACTTTCTTGATTATTTTGTGTGGACCTTAACCTTTTGTGTTAAAATTATACATGTTATTGCTTGTATGACATCATCATGTTATTTACATGTATCCCTTGGCCTTGTGTGTTTATGTGACATTCACACATCCCTTGTATGTGACCTTTTGGCCTTATGTGTGACATTATATGAAAATTATGTGGAATTATATGAAATTGATTATTTATTCATTATTTGTTAATATGGTTCCATGATTCATATCATACATTATTTGTATCTTTTAATTTTTACTCTTGTGACATGATACATTTTATGAACATCATCCTTATGTACTTCAATGACATTTATCTAACATATATTTCATATATAATTAAAATGATCATATGCTACTAAATGATTATAGATTTAAAATATTTGACAAGTTTATTTTGACATAAGTGACTTGCAGGCTATGTCTCATATATTAAAAGTGGGGCATCACAATGGGATTCACTTGAAAGTTCAAAGTCCTCATGAATAATCAAAAATTTAGATTTATGGCATTATACAATTTTTAGAATATAACATGATTTATAAATTTAAAATTATGGGGGAATGTGACATGCATGTGCACTCATTCCTACAATTATAAGTTTGAAAATAGTTACAAGTTCAAATATAATTTAATATCAATTTAGTATAGATACATGTAGAATTATATTACTTCCTGTTCATGTTCCTACATGAAAATTTCAAAGTTTAAAAAGTTAAAAAGTTAAAAGGTTTAAAAAGTTTTCAAAAGTTCAAAATTTAAAATGTTTCAAAAAGTTTCAAGAGTTTTAAAGTTGTACAGTTTCAAATAGAATCTAGATCCATTTATAGTAGTGTGATTCATCTTCATGTTGTAAGTGGGACATGTTAGATTCTAGTGACACTCAACATCTATGGTTGTATTATTTTTCATGTATCAAGCCACATTTGGTCATTTTACCCATTTAATTATTTTATAGATAACTCTACTTATTCAAATGAGAGTTGGAGCATACCATTTTTCCAACTCAATAGATTTCAATGGTTTTCAAATTGAGACTTGATCACTATCAATTCAATACAGGTTCAACATTTCTTCAAATGCCTAAAAAGGGGGAAAACACTTATTCACTTTCAAGTTAAATGAAATTGGATTTCATGCTATTTTAGGAGTATACATTATTTGATCTCTTATCAAAATTCAAATTGTAAATTTCAGATTTTTCAACTTTCAAATATGGACATTAACTACTTTCAATGGCATTGTTGCAGGTTTCACATTAAGACATCTTTCACAATCAAGCTTCACATCAAAATAAAAAGTGTGTGTACACATTTAGGTTTACATATAATTTACTCTAACAATTTCACTTCATTGCATAACAAGAATAAATTGGGGGAAAATGTAGATACTCAAATTTAATCATTAAGCAGTTGACAATATTTAATCTTGATATCATTACCATGCTTGGATTATTCACCATATATATCTTGTAATATTTATGGAAGCATTAAATACTATATAAAATATCTTACAATTCTTTAGAACATCATTTAAACATATCTATTTTGATTACAGGTTCCTATTAGACTAATTCTAGCAGTCCTTGTCTTTTTGGGACAAGGCCATGCTAGGTCAAATATAGTTACACTATGGCCTTGTCCACTAGAGTGACTTTTTACCTCACACTCCAACAATATATTTTAAATTTTAAATGTTACATTTCACCCCGATTGAGCTTGTATCAAGGCCAATTAGTGTATATATTAAAAATATTTCTCTATATAACCATATCGAGGTCTCTCCAAACACATATAGCAATAACTTGGCAATTATATTACTCATTGAAAAAAAGAGCACTATTTATTTCAATTGTAATTTTGAATCATTTTAATAGTTATATTAAAAGTCTACTTTTTTTTATTATAGGTCAATAACACTCATTAGCAAACATTTAAATCAATCAATCTAGTTGCATTCATATAGTAGATTAAATATTCACATACTCACTCTAGGAGAGAAAACTACATCAGCATGAGGCCTTTTTGAGCTATGTAGGCAACACTTAGATTACATGAGGTTTTATGAGGATAACTCAACTATTCTTCTAACCCTATTACCCATTTTGGCATTTGGTCTCTATTTGATTTAGGTGTAGGATATAAGATTTGTACTTTACAGGTCTTCTGCATAATAAATCAAGACATGTATGAAATCAATAAACTCTTATGGATAGGAGCAAGCACCCAAAATAAAAAATAAATAAAATATTCAACCAATATGTGGTCATAATCAACAAACAAGGCCATAGTGTGGCCCTATCCTCCTAACATGACCTTGTCCTAGCATTATTTGAATTATGATTTTTGGATGTAACATAATTTAAAAGTCTTTTTAGCTAATTTACATCCACAATTAACCTGTATAGTCACCGTAAAATCAATTTGAGAGAGGTTTGCATATTTATTTATCTATTTAATATTTTTAGATTATTTTTAATTATGTAAATCCCATATTTTATATTTAGATCTATATGTTTATATAGATCTAAGTTAGTTGTCAATAGTTTATTTATTCTTAGCATTTCATTTTTAAATAAAAAATAACACTTCAAACATAGGTATAGGTAACATATTATGCTATTAAACATGAAGATACAGGTTTACATGGGTATACGAGCCATAATTCAAATGGTTATATCACAACATATAATTCTTATTCAAATTTAGAGGTATCTACAGTTAGCACTTACTCTCCACCATAATTTCTTCATTCATACAATGTAATTGGGTGTACATATTTCCATCCTCTTGATGAGATCCTTGGTTGGACACAACCTCCTACTTCTTCCCAACCCATTGATCAAGTAGAATCTTTTGATTAATTGATTGTATTTTCCTTTGTATATAAATTCTTTACTTTTACTTAATTGCTACTTATTTTATCCCTTAAATCCAAGCATTCTTATAGCCTTTGGATTTATTTTCACTTTGGACATTTTCCCTCTTGATTTTAAAATTGATTCAAACAGTCCAAAACAACAATCTTCTATTGCTTTCAAATGCTCATTCCACCTATTTACTATTCTATATTTATCATGATATGGCTTCTATTTCACCTACATGATCACATTTTTCAAATTTTATATGAGCATAATAATCTCTTTTCCATTGAGGAGCATGTACATTCTTATCCATATTCATCATTTGTGCTACATTACTATGACTCATTTACACATACATTAAGGGCATATTGATTTCCTTCCTTCTTACCATACTATGCTTTAACACCTTCTTGAGTATTATTTGAGTCCCTCCTATTTCCTCTATATTATAAACCTTGTTTCCTAGCATTTTTCAAAACGTTCAAGTTCAACTATATCAATTAATTAAAATTAAGTATATAAAAAAATGGAAAAAATTCATATATATCAAAAATTCAAAAAATTTAAAATATTTTCAAGAATTTAAAATTATGACCTATAAGCATTTTTCAAATATTTCTAGCTTACTTCCCTACATATGTTATTTATTTCATGATTAAGTAGATATCATATTCCATATTTCAAAAACATACTATTTTTCATGAGGTATTGAGTGTGATATAGGACATATTTTTACATGGATCTTTGATGTCATGATTCCTTTTTTACCCAACAATCTTGCTAAGTTGAGGGCATCTCTTTGTTCTTTGTGAACGCTTCAATAGGTTGTATCTATCCATAACCTCTCTACCATGTTGAACTATATATCATAATAATTCCTTTTTAATTACTCACACTTTACATTTTATTACATGAATATGTTATTTTATAACAATGACATTAATACATATGATTGATATAGACTAGTCTCATTTATTCTATGTTAATTTTTACATTGTCAATTTATTACATAATAAGTTAGGACTTAATTTTTTATTGTGTGTGGCCCTTGGCCTTATGTTTGTAACATATACATGTTCTCATTTGTATGGAATTATCATGCCATTTTTTTCCTTGTGTATTTATGTGATATTCACATGTCCCTTGTATGTGACTTTGGTCCTTATGTGTGACATTACATGAAAATGGCATGACATTGTATGTTTTTTTTTTCATTACTTATTACTATGGTGCCATGATTCATATCATGCATTAATTTTATTTTCCTACTCTCATGTCATGACACAGATCATGCACTTCATGCTTATGTGATTTAATGATATATCTATCTAACACATATTTCATATACACTTAAATGCTATTTTAAATTCAATTCAAATGTTCATGTGATACTACATGATCACATCTTTCAAATATTTTATAGTTCTCTTTTGAAATTAATGACTTTGAGTCTATGTCTCTCATCTTGAAAGGGGGAATCATAATGGGCATGTATTGAGAATTCAAGTCTCATGCACTGTAAAATTTAGATTTATGGTACTATACTATTTTCATAATAAAACATGATTCAAAAATTTGATATTATGGGGCATGTTGCTTACATGTGCACTCATTCCTACAATTACAAGTTACAATTTACAAGTTCAAATATGATTCAATATCAATACAATATAGATACATGGGATATGATATTCATTCATGTTCATGTTTCTACATGGAAAATTTTAAATTTTCTCAAATTCAAATGTTTCAAAGGTACTAAGTGTCAAATATAATTTAAATCCATCTATAGTGATGTGATTCATATAATTTTTCAAGTGGGACATGTTAGCATCTAGTGATACTCAACGTCTATGTTTACACTTTAGCAAACCAATTTTCATGGTTCCAACCCTTCAATTATTTTACAAAGTAATCTAAATATTTAAATGACTTGAATCATGAAATATTTCAAAATCAAGTGATTTAAAATATTTTAAAATTGAGACTTGATCACTTTTAATTCTTCACAAGTTGCAACATTTCTCCAAATGCCTCAAACAATGAGGCACACTTCTCCATTTTCAAGTTATAGGGAAATTAGATTGCATACTCTTTCAAGTGTGTTTTTTCCTTGCTCTCTTTTTAAATTTTAAATTTAAAAATTTCAATTTTTAAATATGAAAAATAACCACTTTTAGTGGCTTTGTTTCAAGGTTTGCATTGAGACATCTTTAACTATCAAACTTCACATCAAAAGATAAAGTGTGTATACACACTTATGTTCACATATAATTTAGTAATTTCACTTCATTGTATCACTAGAATAAAGTTGGAGGGAAAATTTAGAGACTCAAATTTAATTATTAAGTTCTTGAAAATATTTAATCTTGAAATCCTTATCCTTGGTCTATTTACCATTTTGCTAACTTGTAATATTTATAGTATCATTTGATACTCTATAAAATTTATTGAAACCACTAAAAATTTCATTCAAACATCATTATTTCCTTATAGACTCCTATCATACCAATTCTTATAGTATTTTTCCTTCTAAGACATGACCACACTAGGTTAAATAGGGTTGCACTATGGTCTTATCCACTAGTGTGAGCTTGTCCCACAAGACACAACAATAAATTTTTAAATTTGAGATATTTCATATTACCCCTCTTATTCTTATAGCAAGGTTGATTAACATAAACATTCAAAATTTTCCTATGTATAAGCACATCAAGGCCTCTCAAAGAAACATTTATTAATCACGTGGCAATTATACTATATATTAAGCAAAATGGGACTAATATTTTGAATTCAAATTCAAAAGCATTAAAATAATCATAGGCCAAGTTTGAAGTTCTATTATTTTAGGTTAAGGTCACTCATTTTCAAGCATTTAAGTTAATATACATAGTTTCATTCATATATCAAATATCAAGGCTCACACACTCACTCTAGGAGAGAACACTACATCGACCTAAGGCCCTTTTGGGCTATGTAGGAAACACTCATATTACATGAGGTTTAATGAGGATAGCTCGATTATTATCCTTTCTTGATTCCCCCCTTTTGTACTTGATCTTCATTATGTTTATTATATGGGAGCTAGGGTTTGTCTCTTTTAGGTCTTTTGCACATCATATCAAAATACATAACTAATCAAAAAACCCTTGTAGATAGTTATAGGTAATTATGCATAAAATATGATTGCACAGTCAACCAAGATGCAAACATAGTTAACAAATAAGGTCATAGTATGAACCTATCTCCTAGTGCAACATTGTCCCAACATAATTTGAAAGACTAATTTTGGTTGTGACATAATTCATAGGTATTCACAGTTAGTTTCATCAATAGTTAGCCTACATAATTAGTATAAATTTAGTTTAAGCTAGGTTTACATATATATTTGTTAATTTACTATTTTTAGCTCATTTTAAATTATATAAATTACTACATTTTGCTTTCAGATATGTATATTCTATAGATCTAAAACAATTTTTATAATTTTATTAATTCTCATAATTTCATTGTTAAATAAAAAATAACATTAGTTTTTTTTCCAAGAATAGTGGAAATGGTAAAGGCAAAGGGAAAATTAAAGGGTGAGGTGAAAAATCAAGGAAAAATAATAACCTATAACATTATTTGTTTGGAAAACATTGTGAAAGAAAAGGGAGTCATGAGACCCATAAATGCAAAACATCATGGGAAAATATCATAGCCTATACAAAATGAAAATTAGAAAATGAAAACAATAAAATGTCATAACAAAATTTAGCTCAATTTTCAATTTAATGTTTGGTTTCCTTCTTATATGAAATAAATAATGCCTTAGTGAGTTCAACCTTGGATAATTATTGGGTTTTAGATACTGGTGACATGCAACATGACTTTATAAAGGCACCGAGTTGAATATTTTTATGAAAATAATTATGGTATAATATATTTGGTAGATAAAACAAGCCTAAAATCTCAAGGCAAAGGTTTAATTTGGCTCAAGTCACAAGGGCTTCCATATTTCATTCTCTGCACTATCCTATATCTTTCTTAGTTAAAAATAAACTTGTTGCCTCTAGTGCTCATCTGAAAATAAGGCCACTCCATTATGTTTGATGATGAAGAAGTGAATATCACAAGGAAATGTGATAATTCATTATTTCTAATTAGATTCAAGGAAATAAATTTATTAAAACTTAGGGGTGAACACATAGTTCTAATAAATTTTACTCATATTGCTGAATAAGGAATGTCAAAAAGTCTTCTTTGGCATGCTAAATTTGGGCATAATCATGATGATAAAAATTTAATAATGAAAAAAATAGTGTTGTATGCTAGCCAATAGTGCAAAAAAGTATTGAAAAGTGTGAAGCATGCATATTAGCTAAACATGAAAGGGAACCATTCTAAAGGATAATAGAAAGTCAACATGAAATTATAGTTGGTTCAATTTGATTTATGTTCTCTAAAAATTATTTATTTTGGTGGTCACAAGTAATTCATGTTGTTAATTGATCACTATGGAAGAATGACTTGGATCTAATTTCTTCAGAAAAATAAAAATCCTTGAAAAAATTTCAAAATTTTTGAACACTAGTTGAAAATGAAGCTCAGTCTCATATTGGGACACTCAAGACTAACAATGGTATTGAATTCATTTCAAATTTGTTTGAAATATTTTTCAATAAAAATAAGATCAAACATCATCTCACAGTCTTTTACACTCCTCAATAAAATAGAGTAGTTTAACATATGAATAAAACTATGATAAACATGGTTCAATTAATGTTGTATTTCAAAGGGATAAATATACATTTCTCAGGAGCAGTAGCTCAAACAATAATGCATCTTCATAATAGGTCACCATAAATAACCCTTCAAATGAAGACTTCATATAAAGTTTGGTGTGGTTGTCTTTTGTCAGTGTGAGATGTTCAATTTTTTGAATCTACTTTCTATGCATTGGTTCCAAGGAGAAAAAGAATACATTATAGCACAAGAGTCAAAAATGCATTATTTTGGGATATTTATAATCCTCAAAAGTATAGAGACTATATGATGAGAACAACAAAATATTATCACAAGAGATGTCTTTTGTGAAACTAAAAAGTACACAAAAATCATCAATCAAAAATTGAATTAACTTGATAAATATTATAAATTTGATGTTTTCAAGGAGATTGATATGGAGGTTCCAAATAATGAATGGGGAAACTGTAATTGAGAAATGATATAATCTCTATTGACTCGTGTAATTTAAAAAAAACTCCCCCTATGGAATAAAATGAAAATTCATCATAAGGTGGTTTAATGTCAAAAAATGAAGGAGCTTCAAAACAATAAAATGAGGCACATGTAATTCCACAAGCTAATTACAAAAGATATGAAAATGGGCTGAATAGACATTAAAAGAAGTCAGACTTGATGGGGTTGAAAAATAGGTGCTTGAAGTGCACATATAGTCACACAACACTCAGACAAGTTACTAAATGAAATTAAAGATAAGATAGAAAATGTTTCTTTGAAAGACCCTCCAATATAACAATTCAAAATTACTTATGGCTCTAAACCTACTTCCATCAAATAAGCTAAAAATTTTGATGCATGAAGAAAAGTAATGAAGATTGAGTATGATGCATTGGTAAAAAAAGAACTTGGGAGTTGTTTGATCCTCTAATCGGTTGTAAGCCCATTGGTTTCAAGTGGAACTCTTTAAATAAATACAATTTAGATGGATCACTTTACAAACATAAAGCAAGGCTTGTCTCAAAGAGATTTTCTCAAAAATAAGGAATAGACTATAATGAAACCTTTGAATTCATAATAAAATGGACTAAAATTCAAACGTTTATTGGATTAGTATTTTATAATGGATGAAAAATTCATCATATGGAGATAAAACCTAAATTTTTGAATGGTGATCTTAAATAAATATTGTATATGACTCAACCAATATGTTTTATAGTGGACGACCAAGAGCTCAAAGTGTGAAAAATGGAAAAAACATTGTATGGTTTGAAACAAAACCCAAGAGCATGGTATAAAAAAATCATTGAGAACCTTCTGAGCATGAATTTTAAATGTTTTAATTTTAAAGACAACTCTTTTTGTCAAAATATTTGACAAAATAATTATATTTCTAATGGTGTATGTGGATGATCTACTCATTACAATAAATAATGAGAGATACACTTTAAAAACCAAAGTAGATTTGATGAAAGGTTTTGAAATAGTAGATCTAGGTTATCTTCATTACTATTTATGTATTGAAGTGATTCAAAAATCAAAGTATAAATTCATCACTCAACTGAAATATATTGGTGAAATTTTAAATAAATTAAGTTGTACAGATTGTAAGTCTCTCAATACACCCATGGAACAAAATTTGAAATTGACATCAAAAAATGTAATATATTTGGTAGATGTAACTAAATCATTGTAATTTTTATCTATTTGAAAACTACATTAGATACATATTTTGTTTTTGGTGTTCTTTCTAGATTCATGCAACAACCCAGAGAAAGTTACTAGGTAACTTAGCAAAAAGACTCCTTCGATATCTAAAATGAACATATAATTTTGGGCTCAAATACTTCAAGACAAGAGACTTCAAATTGGTTGGATATTTAGATTTTGACTATGTTGGTAACTTTGAAGACGGGAAATATAATTCAGGTTTCCTGATGAATTTGGAAACAAAAGTTGTCAATTGGAAGTCAAAGAAGCAACCAATGCCAATAATTTCTTTAATAAAACAAAAATATCTGTCAAATTCAAAAACAACCAGAGAAATTATGTGGCTTATAAGTGTTATTTCTTATTTTTAGGATCAATATGTTTTATCAACACCACTTATGGTTGATGACATAGTTGTAATTAAAATGGCAAAGAATCTAATTTTTCATGATTGAATCAATCACATCAACACTAAATTTCACTTGGTTCAGAATTATGTGAAAGATGGTAGTGTAAAATTGCTACATTATTTTACTATGGATCAACCAACAAACATCTTGACAAAAGTGCTAGAAAAATAAATTTTTAAAAAGTTTAAAGGTGTGCTTGGTCTCAAAATAACCCATGCAAATTAAGAAGTGATGTAATATTATTATATATAATATTATTTATGCTATATTTAATTTATATGATATATTTTATCGCATAATGTTAGATGAATAGACTACATAGGACTATGAATAGTCTTCATGTAAGGTAAAATTAATAGACATATTGTGGCTATATATATTTGTAATCTTTCTTCATTTAATGAATCTGAATATAATTTTCATTTGCACCAAATTATTTTTTATTGTCATTCCATTATTCCTAGTTTGACAATCCAAATACTAAATTATGTCAAAATCCCTGACAACATATATTTCAATAGTTAAATGAAGTAAATGACAAAAATAATTATAAACTATAGTTCATCACTTTTTTAGCAGAATAATAATATAAAACTATAAAATTAAATCCATATGGTATAAATACCATTTATTACAAATGGAAAGTGAATGATAGTTTAATTGTAACAATGGGATGTGACACAGTTGGGGTGCACATGTGGTTGTGGCCTCATCTAATTCATTTTTTTACCATTTGATGTTAGTTTAAACAAAAAAAGAGTCCTAATTGAATTCATGTTGTGTATGAATACACAAACATCTTATATTTGTCCATTTAAGTATCTAGAGATCATGTGGAAAAACATACGAAATTTAGTATTTATGGAAATATATTGAACATCTATAATCATTTTATAGAAGTCGAGTAATTATTTGAGCATTCATTGTAGTATTAAAGTTGATGTTAGGAACACATTACATTACACTAATTTTCTTGGTTGATGAATTATTAAAATTATTAGAGAGTTATTTTTAATATATAACATCATTGAGGAGCCTAAGAAATATCAATGAAACTCAATTATTCTCTAGTGTATCATTGGCCCCAAAACACTTTGTTTTCCTTTTCAAATTTACCTACCCAATTACAACAAGGAGAAGTAGTGCATTTTATATATGATCTAAGAGAAGTTTCATAAAATTGAATAAGGTTTTTGGAGCTCAGGATTTGAAGAACATTTTGGTCATTTTTTTCACATATGTAACACTTCCTAAAATTGTATAGTTCATGGCCACATGGTAATAAATTCCCAATTGAATATTTAGAAAAGGTCCTTTATTTGCCACATGTTTTCAAGGTTCTCACAGTCTTGCCACAAACCCTTAATTTCCCTTGTGAGACTTCAATGATTATATTTAGATCTCTCAATATTGAAAACATATTAATAAACCATCATTTTATATTTATTTGTTTAGTGTGTAAAAAAATAATAAAGTTTAATTTATTATTTTAAAAATCTTTAAGCATAATTAAATGGTTATAGGTATTTGTATTGATTTAAAAAAAAAATCCATTTATTTATAATACAATAACTCAAATTCATAATAAAACTTATTCTAACATACAAGTTTTATAAAGTTATAATACATGACTATACTAGTATCTACAATCATAACTTGTTTTCAAAACTTTTAAATTAAGACAACCAATCAACCATTGATTATTTTATTTTGAATTTAAATATTTATTAAATCAATTGTTTATACAAGTAGACATGCTTATTGATTATAAATATTATGTTTATTAGTTATGTAGGTTTTCCTTTACCAAATAGAATGTGAAAATAATTTATCTTTCAATTTTATCTTATTTTAAATTTAAATATTTATTATTCTTGACATATTTTTGAATTTTTTTTAATTAAGACATTTCAATTTCAAACATAAAAGGTCCAATGATTATTATAGTATTTTAGTTAACAGAAGAGAGAATGTTAGTATTAACAAGGGCACCATGTGCCAAGTCCTTATGGGGTTTAGCACATAATTAAATTTATTGTAAAGAACTCAGAAATGATTCAAGGAAATAACACAAGGATAAACAAAAGAGAGTTTCAAGGCACATTAGTTAGAATTAATTTTGTTCTAAGAAATCAAAAATAGTCCAAGGAAATAATATAAAGATTAAAAAAATCACAACAAATTCATTGACATAATTATTAAATAACATCTAATTTGGATCAATAACCAAACCATTTTTAAATGTGAGTGGTTTGATGGAAAGTTAAGAATGAGTAGATATGAGAAAAATTCTATTGTTAACACATAATTATTATGGAATATTTATGTGACAAGAGAGCAAAATTGATATCAAGTTCATTTAAAGAGTGTGCAGAGTCTGGTATAGAATTTTTGATTCATGGTTTTCAAATTTGGTAAGTATGGGTAAATTTGATAATGAATTTTGATTTAAAAGGTTGTTTTTGTAGGTTCCCCCAAACATATGCCATTAGAGGATGTTGATCTTGTCTTGAGGCTACTTTGGTAATGACCAAATCTTCATTGTAATACTGTAAGTAAATATGTCAGAAGGGAGGCTCTTAAAGATTTGGGATACTCAATGTTTCATATGTTAAAGATTTAGGATACTCAATGTTTCATATGATGGTAATCAATTGTTAGATATCATATTGCATATTTCTTGCTTTCTTGATCAATGCTACTCTAGCATGGATTATTGTATCTCATGAAAGAAGATTGTAACAAATGGGATCTTTAGTGATTGCCTTTTTACTAGCATCTCATCTTCTCTACATTATTTCTCTTGCCTTTGATTTTGGTTTCATTTTCATTTAGGTTTGTTACTCATTTTATCAAAGCAATGGAAGCCTCTAGACCTACAGAAGCATTAAACTCATAAATTTAAATCCATTTTTCTTGTTGCATTTCTTTTTTCTTTGTTTGCTTGCTTATTATGGCATTTGATAAGTTAAAGTTGACATTGTAATTTAGATGGGCTTAAGAGCATTTGATTTATCTCTCGAACCATTTTTATTGGATTTCATGGGAATAAATTTGTGCCTAAAAT
Source organism: Torreya grandis (assembly GCA_037957365.1). NCBI lineage: Eukaryota > Viridiplantae > Streptophyta > Pinopsida > Cupressales > Taxaceae > Torreya > Torreya grandis. The sequence continues at coordinate 5,545,385 of JARHVA010000348.1, forward strand.
TGAAGTGATATTTGAGTAGTTGATGGTGGATGCAAATGTATATGTGTGAGGCAGGGCTCTTCCAATATTATTCAATTATATAGAAAACTTTTTTGAGGTAAGGATTACCTATCTAAGGTCTGAATAGATATAAACAAAAATAAATGACATATCTAAAATTTCATATCCTTGTAATTGAGATTTATTTTTATGTGGTATTTCTTTTGACATGGTATGCTTAGTTTCCTTCACATTGTTCCAACAAAGAAAAGAGTCTTGAACATACTTCAAAATATGTTTCTCTTGCAAATCTACTCTTTCTCTCTTTGACGCACATGAGATGGGTTTACCAAATCATCCATGTATAGGCACTAAAATATGGGCTCAAGGATAAGTGTTAGGTTATCACAAGGGAATATAAGAGGATGAAGTCTTTACAATAATTTTAGGTGTCTAATCAAGGAAGTAAATTTATTAATAATATATTCTAGGAAAAAGTCCTCTCCTTGTAATATCCTATCAATTCTAAGTTACATGATTAAATATGATATCTTTCAAGTAATGGGGGTTTTATTGCTTATATTCATCTTGATGATGAGGGCATGAATGTAGGGAATTACATATATTATATAACACAAGATAATGGTATATTTTATCATCACCATCCATTATTTATTTCCATAAAGCATGCTCTCTTTGTCTCTCTACCACACACTCTCTATAGTGTCATTTGGTCTAATATTTGAATGATGCCATGTGATATGGAGAAGAGTAGAAGCATGATTTTTATTTAATTATCTTGTGTTATGACTAACTATATATAGATTTTGTGCTTCAATAATACCATTGGCATGAAGAGGACACATTACTCTAATTGATTTATGCAATTGCTTGATAAATTAGTGCATTTGTGAGATGATTGACATTGTATGATGTGGCATCCACTTGCATTTAATTATATGACAACCACCTCCACCTTAGTTTTGGTTATATTTTCAATCTTGTCAAGGTTTTTTGTATCACTTTATTTGAAGATTACTAAATAGAGAAAATCAATTGAATTTTTAGGATCCACTCAACATGAATGTACCTAGGTAATTATACTATTACCAATCAAGATTTTACTTACACTTAATTTTAGAATAGAGAAAAAGTATGGTTAATAGTGAGGTTTGTCCAAATGTGAATTTATCATCTATAATATGATAAATTATAGTTTTCAACACATGAACTGGTAGGGTGGATATAACTACCCATCCATGGAGCATTTTTTTTGAAGCTTGTCAATACATTATTTTCTAATAAGAATTAAAAACTATACTTTATCTACAAGATGATTTTTTTTTTGTTGTTGTTGTTGTTGTTGTCATATAAGATTATATTCAGTTATGTTAAATTATTTGTTGATTTATACATTCAAATGCCCTGTTCTAGTCATACACTTTTATTTCTCAATTTTGAGCTTAAAATATGAACATTTATGCTTCTATATGCCCATATTCCTAAAATTTAATGAAATTGATTAGGATAAATCATGTTCAAGCAATAAACTTTGAATTTTTCCTAATTGTTATTGTAAGATGATTGGCCATACTTAGAAATAAAAATACTATATATATGTTCGTAAAACCCTGAAGTAGGTTAGTAGGACTCAATTCATAACAAGTTGTGATAATAAATACAAGTATTAAAATCAACTCAACAAAAAACATTGAATTTAAAGAGTATAATTTGCTTCCTTAGGACTTGATTGTGCAATTTTTAGCAAATATATCATATTTTGATGTCAATAAAAATGGTTCGGTTATTGGTCCAAATTAAGTGTTATTTAATAATTATGTCAATAAATGTGTCATGATTCTTTTAATCCCTATATTATTTCCTTGAACCACTTTTGAGTTATTTAGAACAAATTTAATTATAAATAATGTGTCTTGAAACTCTCTTTTATTTATCCTTACATTATTTCCTTGAATTATTTTTGAGTTCTTTAGAACAAATTTAATTATGTGCTAAACCCTGCAGGGACTTGGTGCATAACACCCTTATTTATAAGTAGAGGTGAGGTGTGTTTTTAGCATGACTTTTTATTTTCATAATTTGATTATATTTATATAATAATAAGGGCACCAAAAGTCAATTTCGTATAGGTTTATAATAAAATTAGATCTTATTTTTTAAATAAAATGTATTTTTTAAACTTTAAATTGAAATTGTCAAATTGCTAACTATGTAAAAAACATTATAATTTTTTTATATTTATAAATGACCATATTCAAGGTAAACCTAAAATAAATACCAACCAATTTGATTCTAATAAGTTAGTGACCATGATTGCATAGTTTCCACATGAGCGTCAAAATCAACTTTTAATGTTAGAAATATCGAAAGTGTTTCAAAAATGTTTGGCATGCACGTTTTAGCAAAAGTATGTTTGTTATAAAATGTAAGTTTTGTCTCAATATAATTTACAATAAAAATCTATATAAATTATGAATCCAGTATGAATTGTAGTATGAATCCATTCAATTCTATTGAAAAGTTCCTATCTCTCCCCCTCGCTCCCCATTCCCCACACACATTCACAAAGATGGAATGATTAAACTAGGCATCATCATAGTAGAATCCAATCACAAAAGGGTGATAATTATTGAAACACTCAATTTGTTGGTAGTCATGACCACTTGCCTCACAAAAGACAGGATAAGCAGAAACCTTATTTTGTAGCTATACACTAGGAGATTTCCTATGATAACTTCCTCTTACAAGAAAAAAATCAGATTTAGTCCAAGGATTAATATTTTATCATGTTATCATAACTATAAATCCTCAAAATCTTGGATAGAAGGCCTTCTAGTTAATTTTTATCAGATTTAATGGATGTGATTAATGTTCTTCCATAAAAGAACTCACTCGCTACGTTTCTTTGGTCTTAAAGCATTCCACGGTTAAAATAAGACCTATAACATCTAATAAATATATGTAACAACCCCTATGGGTGAAACTAGAATTAAGTCAATTTTTTTTTCATTAACCCATCAACAAATTAACATTACTAATTCTAAGTACAAATGATCTTTAAATAAATGCATCAATAAGTAATCTATCCTTTAACTATCATGTTATTCATATGATTCATTTAGTTAATGATTATTATAATGATTATAAATTTTGTTTTGAAAATAAGTCATAGAATAGTAATGAAATACACAAATTACCAATCAACCATTGCTGAAGTAAATATCATAACATATACAAGAATACACAACCCTCTGTTAAAATTATCAATTTTCCATCAAATAATACGAGTATACATTATTACATATCTAAATATTAGATTTCAATTAATACAATGTTCCTCAAAACATACAAGTCTAAATGAGCTCATTATTACATAAAAGTATTTATGAGTATAGCCTCTATCGATTGACTACTAAAGGGGAGGGAAAGTATCATTTGAGTGATTTTACACACCAATCATGAAGCATATATCCACTAGACAATCTCCCAATTAGGGAATGACCCTCTTTTCATGGATGGGTAGATAATGATGGTGTGAGAATCAAGAATGTCAACTAGAACCCATGTCTTGTAAGATAAGTATCACATAAAACATATCATAAAGAAATATGTTCTAACATGATATCATGAAAAACATGCAAACTAAATCAAACAGGTGAATTGACAATATTTTAACCATAAACATTGCTTTGATCAAAATTTTAATATAGTTTCGGATCTCTAAGATCAGTAAAATTCATATACACAACTCAATTAAATTTCCTCAAATGTATCTATTAGTGGCACTAAGTAAGTATGTGAATTCCATATCACCTACTTGTTTATTGTCATTAATATCAAATTAATTTAAAGATAATTAATACTAAATCATAAGATTCAATAAAGAGATTTTCATATAAAAATGCCACATGTATGAATACAAAGAAATCATATAACCTCATATTTTCTGTCATATGCATCTAAATAGTATAAATCAATTAACTAATCATACACATAGCTTTTTAAATAAATAAAATAATTTGTTCATAATATAAGAACAACTAAAATAATCTAAATATTCCTATCATGATATTAATTCACAACTACATTTTTCCTCATAAAACTCTTTAATGACCAATTTCTTTTAAGTAAATACATGAATACATAGATACACAAAATCCATACCAAGTAAATACATAGATACACATAGATATAATTACACAATGTATCATCATTAGAAATATATCATCGAATATTTCCCATTTCATAAACGTATGTATTCAGTCATAATAACATATCTAGCATTCATTGTTTAAACATATACTTTATATAAAATAAGCTTCTTAAAAGTGATTTTTCCTCATTAATCAACATTTAACATGATTTATCTTAAAATATTCAAACATTTCAACAAATTTAGGTACAAATATCCATATTCATATGTCAAATACACACACACACAAACATAGGTCTTATGGAGTTCATCCACTGATCCCTATTTATATAGACATATAAACGTATATATGAATTAATATGATTACAAGTATATTTTTTAATTAACCAACTAGGGTCTTCACTTTCTCAAATAAAACCCACAAGTTCATTTATGGCCACTGTTATAAATTAAACACCCAAATTCTGCCTAAATAAGAAACCATACCTGAGTTCAAATATTTTATAACCACCAAATTTCATCCAAGCATAGGATCTATATTATTTTATAAAAACTCAACCTATTATCTATATCATATTTATAATAGAAAATACACAAGCATAACTGAGTGATTCAATAATCTAACATATTAACAACACCTACAACTCCCCATACTAGGCTTTGAAATAAAATAACACCCAATCCATAATGTCCTTAGTAAAAATAAAGATTAACAATAATAACGATTCAAATATATTCAATATATTTTAGTCTATGTTGACTCACCCAGGCAACAAAAGAAAAACCTTACCTTATATTTATTCTCAACACTATGTTAAGCACAAAATATACTGAGAGGGGGGGTGAATCAATATATATATCTTATAAAACTTTTCCTCAATCAAATATTCAAGATATGCAATAAAACTCAAATAATAAACATCACACAAGAAAGAGAGACACCAGATATAACGTGGAAACCCAATGTGGAAAAAACCATGAAGAACAATCTCAAGTATATGAATGAGCACAAACCCAAACAATATTTGCAAGCCAAACTTGTAGGAGCACCATACCCATTTTCTGAGCACCACCCCAGCTACTATTCATGAGCACCAACCCACAGGAGCACCATACCCCTTTGCCGAGCACCAACCCAGTTATCATTCATGAGCACCAACCCACATGAGCATCAACCATTTTGTGTATACCGCACACCTATCTCTCAATGTTGCTATATCAACAAATGATAGTTCAATACAACATCTCTTTCTTGTCTCTCACCTTTGCTCTTCTAAGCTAGATATAACAAATACAAATCATATTCAACTCTCACAATTTCTCTTCTAAGCTAGATAATACAATATCAAATTAACCTCACACTTCCATATTACAAATGGCTACTCAAGCCTTTATTTATAGCTTTCCAAATGACCTTTGGCCTTCCCCCTTTGTGACCCTTCAATCCTCATGGAAAATGGCACCAATCTTGGATGACCCTTCATATTCAAGCCTTTAAAAAGTCATGTGGTGACCCTTCATGATCAAAAACGTCCTTCCCACTTTTGTCCTTATCTTTGGTGACTTTTCATATTCCTCAAAGTGTCCCTTCATGAGAAATTGCACCCTTACTCTTTTGTCTTCACTTGGTGACTCTTGGTATTCCCCAAGATGACTCTTCATGGGAAAATGCATCCCATCCTTCTTTTGTCTTTACCCCATGGCTCTTCGACTTCTCCATGGGCCCTTCTTTTGTCTCATATGCAACCAAAAATATATTCATTAATATTAAATAAATATTAACTCACATTAGCCAAGATAAACAATATTAAATGCAATGGGGCCTTTATCACCAATAATACTAGACCTTTGACATCAATTACAATATTTCCAACACACTACTCACATGCACAACTGTATATACAATGCTTAGGTATATGTGTATTCATCCCTGTGGATGGGCCATACCCATCCCTAGGGCCATTTACATATATATTATTTTTATATCAAAATTAAAATTCATTCAAGACTAAACATATAAACAAGTACCAAAATTCCTAAAGATACCATAAGCCATCATTTTAAACCCCTAAAGAGTATAACCCTTATACCTTTATGCACATATGTTTATTCAAATAAAAATAGAGTCAAACTCATTTTAATATCACAAATAAAACAACATATGTGAAGTATAATTGAATGGTTCCAAGAAAAACATAGTCATTAACAAACCTACATCTTACTGTAACCTAGTTTTTAAATTTTTCTTTGTAACTAAGCCAAAATGAAAAATCTGATTTTGTCTATTTATCCATAGATATAAAAATATAAAACTATTTAACATATGTCAGGATTTATATGTATTCAACCATATGGATGGACCATACCCATTACTAGGGTTGATTACATATAATCCCCCTATATATATTTTTAAAATGTATTCAAAATACAAAGATTTATTTTGAGAAAATTAATGGCACATATAATAGAATAATTTATAAATCATTTCATAATGATAAAATAAAGAATTTAAATCAATAAACCCTACCTAAGAATATAGTCTAAGTTTGTCCAAATTCAATTTCTTTCTTCCAAAACTCTTCTCGTCCACCATATGCTCCTTAAAAACCATATTCCCTCTATATATCTCCATTCACTCAAGTTATGCATGCCAAGTAAATTAAAAACCCCCATAAAACTGGGTCTTCAATAAATGAATCACTAGTTTTGTAACCATTTGCCACATTTTTAGCATGGTGCCTAGCCATAGCCCCACTAATAGTCAAGTTCTTCAACAAACAAACACAATGATAGCAAAAACATGCAATTTACTAAAGTCTAACCTTGATTCTAAAAAATCATTGCTATGAAATGCCTCGAGTCTAGCTTTATTCATCGGCCTAGATTTTATGAAATATGCCATATTACATAATCACTTTAACATTATAGAAAAGATGGCTATTTGAATTTAACAAAATTATAATGTCTTTTATTTAAATAACCTCCTAGCAAATCAAACACGGGTATCTACATTAACCAAAGACTACCTCATCATATACCTTTGATTAAAATATCAAATGCTATAATAAAAAATGATTTAAAACATGCCATCCATTTAACACTTATGGTATTCAAGCCATTTAATACTAGTCTAGAGTTTCAATTAATGCCAAGATAGTGGAATAAGATAGTCATACAAGACCAAACCCAAGAAAGTACCATTACACAACATTTCATTTTTGACTCTCCACACCAACATGACCATAAAAAGATATTAGTGCTTAAGTTATGACAATTTAATTATGTAAATTGTAACTAATAAAACACCAAAATTATGCAAGCTCATCAAAACCAGTACATGCAAGATTAAATTAAAATACAACACAATCAATGAAATATCTAAAAAAACATAGCCAAACAGTAATAACATTATATCATGGTGTGTGTAGGGGTCTTAGTCTTGTTCTCTCACCCCACAACATATCTATTTACTACATCCTCTTTGATGATACCCTCCCTCAATCATAGTCTAGAGGGTGGACTCCAACCTGTGTCTACCTTAGTGAAATAAATAGTAGTTAGACTATATCATGAAATAATCCATAATAAGCTATTGTAACTCAACAAACTGAGTAATCATGATCATATTATATCATAACAAAATATGAACAACTAACAAACAAGATAACGATCATGATGATAAGTAATATATAACTATCCATAATCAACATATTACAAATCCAACCACCTAACACAATAATTAATCATAAAATTGACAAATTAATAGATTAATGAGTCTAGAAGAGAATCAAGATGTAACATTCTTCCCCCTTAAAGTTGGTTATAATATTAGTAGAAAATAAACACAATATTAGACAAAATACTAAGCAAACAAATGTGGGAACAACTTATAAAACTCTTCATAGTCTTCCCAAGTGGTACTATCTTTAGAATATTGGTCCCATTTAACCTTGCACTATGACACTTATTTGTTTCACAAACTAGGTTTGAGAGTGTCAAAAATTCTGATTGGTTCTATTGTGACCACTCTAAGATCTAGAACCTGTAAAAGATTTCAATCCAATACATGAGAAGGATCAAAAACATACTTTATAAGATATGAAACATGAAAAACTTTATACATGAGTGATAAAATTGGTGGAAAAGCAAGCCTATATGCCATAGGATTGAAAACTTATAAGACCTCAAAGGGTCCAACATATCTAGGCAATAATTTGGTTGATTTCTCAAATTTCATCGAGTTAATTTATGGTTTAACTTATAAAAATAATTTGTCTCCCACTGAAAATTTTCTTACTTTCTTTTCAAATCAACATAGATCTTCTGTCTATCATTAAATTCAACCAACCTTTGTCTTATCAACTTAACTTACTCTTCCATTTCCAAAAGTATATCTAGACCAAAGACTACCATGTCTTCTAACCTATCCCAATTGATTGGTGTTCTACACCTTCTTACATACAATGCCTCAAACATAGCCATTTTCAAAGATGATTGGTATGAGTTTTTATAGGCAAAATCAACCAATGGAAGATATTATTCCCATTACTATTTCTGGTCCATGCAATAAATTATTAAAAGATCTTCTAAAACTGGATTCACCCTCTTTGTTTTACTATCTATTTCTAAATGGTATGCAGCACTAAAGTTTAAGAGAGTGCCCAAAGCTGATTTGAGAGTTAACTAAAATTTAGAAGTCATTTTTGGGTCCCTATTTGAAATAATGTTTTCTAAAAACCCTTGCAATCTATACACTTATTTCATGAATCTCTTCACAAGCATAGGTGCATCATCTGATATATTATCAGGAATGAAGTGAGCTAACTTGGTGACTTTATCAACAACCACCAAAATCCTATCATGTCAGTTCTAAAACATAGACAAACCTTGGATAAATTCCATGATAATGAATTTACACTTCCATTCTAGTACGGTATATGGGTATAACAACCTAAAAAGATGTACATGCTTAGCCTTAACTCACTAATATTATAAAATCATGAAATAAAATTTGTTGCATCTTTCTTAATTCCATTCCAGAAATATAATGGTTTTAGCTCTACCAAGAGCTTAGTTAGTATTGGATGACCTGAGTAAGGAGCATTATGCAGTTACTTGAGTACTATACTCCTCAAATTCTCCTTGTCTAGTATATAAATCCTTCTTTTGTACCTTACCAAACCATCACTATCAAACTTGAATCCATCATACTTAAGATCTCAAACATTCAAAGATAATGCCATATTTACTTACTCATAAAATTCATCTCTTGGAAAAAATTTAGTTACCTAATCATGAAAAGTACTCCTGATGGAAGCCAAGGCCATTATATACCTTCTATGACTAAGGGCATCTACAAACCTATTTTATTTGCCTTTTATGTAGTTAATATCAAAATCATAATCTGACAAGAACTTTAACCATCACCTTTGATGTGCATTTATGTTAGGTTTGGTGAGGATATATTTGATCCCCAAGTTGTTAGTCTTGAACATAAATGATTTTCTCAACAAATAATGCCTCCAAACTTCCAAGGCAAGACTACTGCAATTAATTCTAGATCATATAGGGCATAATTTACCTCATACAACTTTAAATTTCTAGATTCATAAGTTATAACAAAACCTTCTTATATAATAACTCCTCTAAGACCATCTCCTAAAGCATCAGTTATTATTGAGAATTGGCTATTTGGATCAAGAACTCTCAACATTGGTGCCAAGGGAAGCCTTCTTTTCAGCTTCTAAAAAGCTTCCTCATACTTTTTTGACCACACAAACTATTGAGATATATTAATTGATGTCAAAGATTGATGTCAATGAATTATGTCAAAGGGTTTTATATTCAATAAACAATATGGTCATTAATGTTAAGAAATTTTTATTGATAAGAGTTTGTAGTTTCTACAGAGTCAATAGCTACTGACTGAGTATGTAGCTTACCATGAAAGTTTTTTTGGTTAAGTAGAAAATTTTCCAAGAGAATTTTTATCTATATTTTACATCATATGGAGATATATAAATAGTCTCTATAATTGATTCAAGCTAAAGGCCATTGAATAAGCTATTATATGTGAAGGAAGGTGATCTAAGGAGTTTGGAGAATAAGATCATGTCTAGAGCTATTGAGAGAACAACTACAAATTGCATCAGGCATGTGTGGATTGCATTAGATTTGCTATGGATTTCAATAGGAGTGCTATGGACTACATCATTCATGCTACAAACCACATTAGGATTGTTATGGATTACATCAAGTTTTTTTTATGAATTACATTAGGCTTGCTAAAGATTACATCAGCTTGATACAAACTTTATCAAGGGTGCTATGAACTACATTAGAGGTGCTATAAACTCCATCAAGACCACTAAAAACTTCATTAGGTGACATTAAATGTATTCTAATGATTTATAGGTTTATCCCAACTTTGTTTTAATTAGGCTGACCTATGTGAGTGAGTTTTTAAATAAGCTAATGTGAAGTATGTTTTCAAAAGAGAATAAATCATTTTATATCTGACCATGGAGTTTTATTTAGATGACTTGAATAGGTTGTTGATCAACATATTATATATAAGCAAGATCAAATTATCCTTTTGAATGTGTGAAAAAATGAGAAGATATATTCACTAAGGAGTAGAGCAGAGGTCTGTTGAGAAACGAATGGCTAGAGAGGCATGAGTATGAAATCATCAAATGATTCATACAAAATATGATAAAAGAGATGATCAGAGAAGGTACAGGGGATATAGTCTTTGAGAAATAAAGAGTAGAGAGGACAGAGAGCCTAATGTGTCTATTCTATTAAGCAGAGAAAGAGAGTATAAAAATAGTAGAATGAATGTGAGGATGATGAACATAAAAATAACATAATAAATATAAGATAGATAAATAGAGAGGGAGAGAAAAATTGTACCATCATTTATTGATAAAATCAATTAAGAAAGGTGGATGATCTGAAGTAAGAGTTAGTGATTCTTATCAAGTGGGTGCTTTTTGAATCTTTCTATCAAGTCAGTGCTTGGAAAAGGAGGTTGAAGCTTCTTGTATATTGATATCTACAAATCAAGGAGTTGGTACTACCTAACAAGTGGGTGATTGATGAATCCTTTTGTCAAGTTGGTGCTTGACAATTTGTGGTTGGTGCCTCTATCTAAGTGGGTGCTCAACAATCTTGTTAACTCATTACATATTTGATTTAGGACAAGTAGTCCATGAAGTTATCACTATGGGTTTTCTTTCCTTTAAGGGTTTACAACATATATCATGTGTTATGTTTTTATGTTCATTGCATATCTGATTTAGGACAAGTAGCCTATGTAGTGATCACTATGGGTTTTCTTTCCTTTAAGGGTTTCCCACATATATCACGTGTTATGTTTTTATGTTCTTTTCTATGGTTTGATTGCTCTATGGACTCTGTATTGATGATTGACTAATAAACTAAAGATTATAATAAAGTTTTAAGATCCCACCGATTCACCCCCCCTTTAGTGACCATGATTCCAACACAAAACTTTGATTTTTTTGTTGAAGAGAGGTAATTGGATTTGCTATCTTTTCTAAAATTTTGGCACAAATTTATTGTAGTATCCATACAAACCCATAAAACTCTTAAATTCATGAATATTTTTGGGTACTAACCACTCCATAATGGATTTTATCTTCATAGGATCCATAGATATTCCTTATGTAGATATAATGTGCCCAAGGTATGGTACCTTTTTTGAAAGAAGGCACATTTAGACAACTTCTCAAAAAGTTTATGTTTTTTCAACCATTGTAGAACCAACTTAAAATGTTCTAGATGATCCTCCTCAGATTATGAATAAATGATGATATCATCTAGAAAGACCAAAAAAAAAATGATCAAGATAATCCCTAAACACACTATTCATGATATTCATGAATGTTACAAGCATATTTGTTTTCCCAAAATAAATAAATATGAACTCATAGTGTTTGTAAAGAGTCCGAAAAGAGTTTTTTAGAATGTCTTCCTCATGAATTCTTAACTGATGGATGCTCCACAAATTTGATCAAAAATATCATTAATGCAAGGTAGAGGATATCTCTTTTTTATCATTAACTTGTTACCATCATGTATTCAATACACAGGTGAAGGGTTCCATCATTATTTTTAATGAACACAAATGGTACACCCCATGGTGATGTGCTTGGTTGAATAAAACCTTTGGACAACAAATCTTTTAGTTGAGCCTTAAACTCTAGTAATTCAATTATTGTCATTTTATAGGGGCCTTTAGACTATGGTTCAAACCCTAAAATGATATTAATTGGGAAATCAATCTCTCTCTTATGGGGTAAACCTAGAAATTCTTCAATAAAAACATATTGAAAATATTGAAGAAAAGGAAAATCCTTAATAGAAGATTATTTTGATTCCTCCATTTCATTTATCTTTAATAATAAATGATTGACACCTTTTTCTCTATGCTTTATTTATCTGAATTACAAAAATTTGTCTAAGTTTTAACTCCTTTTTTGCTCCCTAGATTTAGGTTTGTTTTCCCTAATCATCTAAATATTCCACATTTTTTATTAAAAAAATCCACCTTAGCTTTATGTTGAGCTAACCAATTTACTCCTAGGATCACATCATATGAACCTAGTGGTGCTGCAAGTTTTCAATTTTGATGTAAAATCAAAGTGATCTAGAAAATGAACAACAAATATGACTAATAAGCTATGTTTAACGTATCTATTTCAATTTTGATGTAATTTTTTTTTATATAATGCAAAAATGATTCTATTATAAATAAAAAATAATAATGAGAATGAATGATAAGTTGTATTTCACATATTAAGCTCAATTTTGTTATAAAACCTCTTAGTCTGACGTAAAATGATCTAATTTTAAAAAAATAAAATGAAAAATCATAAATAAAAAATAAATTTTTGAGAAAATACCTACCTCAATTAGTTGGTAAGATCGCATAGCCTTTAAAAATGTATTCATTGTCACAAATAGGTGTGATAAGATCATTATTACACAAGTCTTTCCATATATAACCAACTTTGTACCTCTTTTTAACAAAAAATAACATAAATCATCGTCAAAATAAAATTTAATGATTCATAGATTCAAGTATATAAAACTTATCCAATTCTAAAACATGTGGGAATTACCAAATATCACCAAAATATTTACATAGTTTAGCTGACATAAAATCTCTAATTTATTGAATGAATTTGGATTATTAACACCTACATTTTAAAGGCATGTATGAAGAATTGCTTAAATGTTATTTAACCCTATAAATTCTCATAAATATGAATATATATATAATCTGATAAATTAAATTTGAACAATCAAACAAAATAATGGTTGTGGCTATAATGAAAATGGAGATGAGTTTACAAATATTTGTAAACCAAACAATATTCATTAAAATTTTAAGCCTATAAGTTTCATAAGAATACCTACATAAAATACAAATATTCAAAAACAATAAAAAACTAGAGACAACATATAATTTTAAAATACCAAAAAAACTTAAACAATTTATAGACCTAATTTTTTCAACACCTTCTATCCCCTGATGTTATCTAGTGAAGTAAGATTAGTAGTTTTTATTTCTAAAAAGAGAGCAATCATTGTCAATGTACCACCTAACCATGATCTTTTAATAATGTACTTGTGGAATTGACAATGAGAGAGTGGATCAATGAATAGAGAGCGCCCAAAATCAAATGAATCTTCACAAACTTTTATCCAAAGGTTGATTACAATTTGTGCCCAACTTTCTTCTACATATGGATCATAAATGTGATTCAAAATTTGAAGAAGCATGGACAAAGGTCATGAGATATTTATGAATGTAAAAAACACTATACAGATTATGCTTCATTACATCTAAATCATGAATGAGGTGTAATTGTAGATGATGGTGCAATAAACCATTATTATCCATACCCTTTTCTTTCTAAAATAAAATAAAAAAGTATAAATATAATTGGCCCCAATCAATATTTTCTTGGGTAGTAAATGTATTATATGAAACATGAAATACCTCTTCTATTATATTTCAAATTGGGTATGGTCCTTGACACCAAGTGCATTGATTTTAGCTAGCAAATTCTATCCTTGAGGTGTGAGCTTCTACCAAAATTTTGGTAACATCCTTGTCACAAAATAGGACCATTAGCATGCATGATTTGTAAATATAGAATTTATTTCTAAGAATTAAATGCAAGACAAATGGTTTTAACCATTATCATGGTTTTTTTTTAAAGTGCAAGTGTGTGTGTTGGGAATCAAGAACCCTTAAGGTGGAAACCCTATGAATGAGGATCATATAATGGTAGGCCCAAAAACATGACTTAGGAGAAACTATAAATGTTGATAGTTCAAATCTACATTGTCAATATGGATATAGGTATGGATATGGGTACAAGAATCAGATATATGGATATGGGAATTTTTTTGGGTTTGGATACAATCGTACAAAAATACGTAAAAAAAATAAAAATATTTCCATATAAGTAAAATTAACCATATAATATGCATAAAAGAAAAAAAAAGTTAAATAACCACAAAACATACTCATAATTCAATGCCAAGTATCATAATATTCAATGGTCGACCTTAGATTAGTTTTATAATAGGTACATAGTGAAAATGTTACAATGTATGGAAAAAAATAAAGACAACTCAACATATTGATGATTTACTATATTTATTTTCATCTTTTTTTGTGATGTTTTCATCATCTTATGGTTCATTATAACCACAAACATTATCAATGTCACTCCCACTAGCTCCACTATGCAGGTCATGTGAAACATCATCTAGCTCTGTGTTAGTTAGGCAAAGTAACATAAATATATCGCTTTAATTTCCTTAGGTTTCAAAACAAACTTTTTTATGGGTTACCTCACCAAGAAATTTTCTATAAATAAGAATGGTATTGAATGTGATAACTTTGACAACACCTCCTAAAATTGCTTCTTTCCATTAGAGGCTCCACCAAAAGTAAGCTTGGTATCTATGTTTAGTTGGGTTATATTTGGTTGAGTTTGATATGCCTTACCTTCAAGATGTCTATTTATAATCATGTATATAACCATTAATGCTAATCATTTCATTCTAATATCTCATAAGTGGATGGACTATCACGCCATCTAACTACTAGTTGCTATGGGGTATAGGTGATTCTTGTTTCAAGTGACAATTAACTAAAGAACATTTAATCTATAACTTTAAGTTCTACGTAGTAACCAAAAAACTATAGTGTTAGTTTATGTTCTTTATTACTTTCTAGATTTAAATTATAACTATTTTCATCTTGATTTCTTTCATTATTTTAGATACATCTTTCTTGGTAATGTCAAGCTTTTATCCATAATGATTTTTTAACAGCCTTAGCAAGTGATACATTAGAAAAACTTCATGGGTTTCTGTTGATTGTTGGCATTGTAACTATAGCTTATGGTTATATAGAAGATGGTAGGGAAGTAAGGGTAGCTAGTGAAGGACCTATGTTTGACTTTTTCTACAACCAAATTGAAAAATCATGTTTTTGGGGAGGGCACACAATCCAAACATGTGGTGTACATTCCTACCCTTGCATGTATGTTTGGATACATCGATATACATAAGATGGTAAGGAAGCTATGGAAACTAGTGCATGACCAATGTTCAATTTTTTTTGTATGCTATCTAATATTAAAAATAAAATTCAATCAAGTTTGGTTCAAATTAGACTTATTTACATTTATAAAATAAAATTCTTGTCAACCTTGAAAAACATTCAAATGAAATTAAATGCTATCTAATATGTTTCTTTTATGTTTATGATTGATAAATTTCATCTTAATGTAGTTTTTATTGATTTATTGACCTTAATTTTCCATTTTTATTTCTATTTTAGGTAGCCAACAATTTTCATTCCAAACTATAAATTTTGTTCTTTTAACATAATTTCATCTTAGTGGTCAAATGACCTGATCAAAATTTTAGAATAAAAATGATGGATACCAATAACAACTATTTTTAATAGAACTGCCAATCAAGGGCCTAATAGAATGGTTGGTTAAATATCAGAAATGGTGGGGTGTCTAAATGAATTTAGAGTCTCTAAATATTTTTTATTTTTGGTCATTCTTTCATGGGTTATGATTTTAATTGTTAGTAAAAAGTAGATCTCATTGTTTCTAGAAACATTTAAGCAATTCTCCTGTGCATGTAATAATTGGTAGGCTTCCTTAAATTTCACACTTTCTAGGTAATTTAATTGAATCAACTGCATTCATTTTTTAAGACATTTGACTGATTTTTCTCAACATTTTGAAGAATTAAAACTTGCATGTAAATTTGATCATATAACAAAAACTATATGAGTGAATGGATTTTGTAAAAGGAAAACAACAATATGAGGAGCAAGACATACCTTGAATGTGTTACTAGTAGCTAAGAAGAGTGCCTAAAAAATTCCCTCTCATAATGTGAAGCATACTATTTCTTTTTTTATGATAAAATATATTAGCAATTAATAGGTATATATGTGATTAAAAAAATTTGACCATCAAATTTACTCCCTTGTATGTAGTCAGGACAATCCCTTGGCAATCCTAATTTGTAAAATGGAAGGCCCATAGTGGTGAGATTGGGGGCATCCTTTTGAGTTTGGAAAAGAGATCATAGGAAATTTCAAAAGGAAACAAAGACTAAATTTGATAGTCAACCCTCCCTATCATTTATTTTCTTTGTTGACAGTTATTTATTCAACATTGCCCATCAAGTGGTGAGATTGGGGGCATCCTTTTGAGTTGGGAAAAGAGATCATAGTAAATTTTAAAAGGAAACAAAGACTAAATTTGATAGTCAGGTGAGATTAGGGCATCTTTTTAGCTAGGGAAAAGAGAGAATAAGAATTTATAAATGGCAACAAATACTAAATTTGATGATTAGCCCTCCCTATCATGAATTTTTTGTTGGGAGTTATTTATTAAACATTGCTGATAAAAATTTAATGTAGTTTACCATATAAGAAAGAAACATTAAGTATAATTTATATATTTATTATAATATTTTATTTAAAAATATTAACTAAGAGCATGTGACATATGGTTTTATAACAGAGGAATGGGAATTGGGGATTACATTGATGTAAAGGGATATATAATAAGCATTCTTAGAAAGTGCATGAGGCTTAGGGTTTAAGAGTCATCCCACACTTATTAGACTCTTATCCTTGATAGGTATTAGATATGAGCATTTGAAATGCTGACAAGTGAGCCTAATTCAATTCTTCCTAACAGCACCATTTCATATGAGTGTATTAAGATGAAAAATTTACAAATGGAAAACAACATTACAGAAAATATTTGAACTCACATAACATGATAGTTCTTTGTGAAGCATGTAGTGAAATATTGGCATAAAATTGGTGGGGAATCCAGATATACTTACAACTATAAATACTGAAATCAGATAGTTTATCCCCAGTAACAAAACATCCAAAAATCAAAGATTCTAAGGTCAGTGCTTCATGGGTAGCATTATCAACATTCACTAATTATGATTGAATTCATTCTTAAGTTGATTGTAAGCCTTAAATTTTTATTGAAAAATGGAGCTCATGATATTGGGTTTAAAACTCAACATTTCTCTATGTCCTCCCCTTCTCGATATTTTTGATGAATCCACTCAAAGTTATGTATAGAGCAGGAAATATTCATTACTTTTTAAATTTTATTAGGTGATTTTAGATGGTAAGTTGTTTCAACTCATAATATTCAATATTTAATCAAGTTTATTTATCATTATACTCTCAAACACCAGATAAAATACATTAGCAATCTTTGAATTAACAAAGTGAAGTCACTTCGCTATGTTTTTGGCTTTTTTTTATAAGCAATTTTGATAGATAAGCATTTACCATGTTGAAATTTTATAAATGACAATATAAAGTTAGGTTTTGTTATTTTATTTGGTGCATGTGTGGATTGTTGACCATTTTTCAGGGGATAAAAATACTTTAGATCATAACATTTTATATGTTGATTGTGAACTCTGGCTTCAGAAGCATTATATTATGGGTCATGTAGTTGGGTAATCTAATTTTTTACATATATTTGAATTATCTTATCAATAATATGAAGAAATAATAAATTAGTTAAGTTGACTTAAGATATAAGTTTTTAATTATGAGATACGTTGATCCTCATCTCTTTAGAGTAGCATGTGCAATGTTGTTCATTTACTCTTTGTAACTCTTCCATTAGCATGCCTCAAAGGAAGAAAACTTGGGTTTGATAAATGAAACAATATTTCATCCTT
Source organism: Torreya grandis (assembly GCA_037957365.1). Taxonomy (NCBI): domain Eukaryota; kingdom Viridiplantae; phylum Streptophyta; class Pinopsida; order Cupressales; family Taxaceae; genus Torreya; species Torreya grandis. The sequence goes on from JARHVA010000348.1 coordinate 5,563,842, forward strand.
TCAAATCTATATTGAATAATGAAATACTTTGAAACTATGAATGATTTTAATTGGCCTCATACTTTCATCTTTCCATTATGATTTTTTAGTTGGTCGTTGTTGGTTTCCATTCTAGTTATTCTATTATGTATCATTATTCATTGTGGTAATTTATGTGATAATATAATATTTTATTTGTGAATGATCAGCTATAATTATGGAATAATGCTTTGCATACAGGTCTTGGTAGTGAAACACTTATCATGAATTAAAATCCCATTATCAAGGTTGGTTTATGGAATTTTGTTGATACATTTTTCAAACGAGTTTGATTTTCACTGTGGTCTTGGATCCTCCCTTTAAGAGATACATTTTGGATTGTAATTTGGTCAATGTGATGTGTTCTTAAATAGAGTCAATGACATCCCCACCTACACTAACCCAAATTTGCTAATTTCTACTGTCAGAGGCTAATGGAAATTGAACAGATATAATACCTACAATATCACTAGTACTTTTACTAAATTCTTTTGTTTGTCTTATTTATGTCAATTTAATTAATGAAAAAATTTAGATAGTCTTAATTTATGGATCACTTATGCTTGTAGGTATAATATTATCTCTAACCATGATTTTGTTGATACACTATACCATACACAACATTATGCATCCACTCCTAAAGATGCAGTTGCTAAAGTCTTAAAATGATAGTAAGTAATTTATAACACATAAATCCTAATATTTAAAAGTTTAATTTATGATTTTATATATTTATATTATTGGATTGGTAAGGAAATGACTACAAGATTGGATCTAGACTACATAAAATTCCTTAGTACACAAAATTTACTATGAAGGGTGACAAGGTGAATGAGTCTCAAGCTAATCAGGCTATTTTCAACACCTTCACAACATTGATGAAGCTTTAACTAGTTTGATGGGGATTATTCCATTCAACCATTTGGGAACTTGGGACCCAAATAGTTGTATACTAAGGCCATCAATATTTGCTTTGGATGTTTCTAGGTGAGGAATAATAATACTAAAAAATGATTGAGATACTTTGTCATTCTCTAAAGATAAAATTAGTTCCTTGACTGTCATTGACCCTAATGAAGATGCCAAGAAAGCATGATTAGAAACTATATCCAAATAAATTGCATTTTAATATATGATGTATCTATGGGGTGAAATTGTGTTTAAAAATATACTTTTATATTTTGGTAAAGTGGGGTTTTGTAAATAAAAAGTGTAAATCTACAATCATATCTCACTTGAAACCCATGATCACTGGCCATGTCACCTTTTATATACAAAGGGTTAAGCAACAATATTCTTAATTTCTAGCAGAATTGATTGTGAAAAATGAAGTCATGTTTCTTCATAGGCATAACAATTATATAATATATAAATATAATAATATTATATATTAATATATAATTATAGTATATATTATATATTAATATATAATTATAATATATATTAATATATAACTATAGTATAGATTATATACTAATATATAATTATAATATATATGCTAGTAATATGGTATAATATAATAATTAATAATAAAATATTATATTAGTGGCATGAAAAAAGTAGATGGCTCCAAATTATCTAATAATATCTATTTTGATGTAAATATAGTGAAATTTATTTTAAGAAATGCATATAATAATGTCATATCATGTTTGACGAGAGTATATTTGGTGACAACCTGAACGCATGTCTCGTCAAATCCAATGGTAAAGGAGCCAAGTGTTATGTCCATTCATTGCTATTGGCCTTACTAGGGGATAATTGCACCTTTATAACAAGAGGAAATACAACTCATACAACTGAATATTCTAAATTTAATGGATATAACTTGAATCCAATCATGGTATTGAATCATAGTGAGTCTTGGCCAATGCATTTTGAGGATCAAGTTCAATTAGGTCTGATTGCCAATGGAAATTAAAAGATAGAAATTTGAAATTGGAACACAAATTATACCAATACGAGCTACATTTTCCATGCATTTTCTCTAAACATTGATAAGCTTTCACTTTTTATTAACTGCACCATCTTGTTTATGTATTCAATATAGAAATAGTAAAGTGAGGTGTAAAAGTGAAAGAAGGCTTAAAATTATTGTAGACAAAATGTAAAGTGTCTGAAAGTAAGCATGGTAGTGTGACCCTAAAAACTAAGGTTAAAGATAATATTGTGAATGTAAATGAGAGGTCACCAATGAAGAATCCACTTAAGAAGGCAATTAATTCAATTTTATTTAGGGAGGCCATTGATAAGTTAGAGGCATCATATAAATGGCCTCATTGCTATGAGTTTGGCAAGTCTAATGTAAGCTTGATAAGTATTAAGGTGAGAAAATAAAAGACCTATTTATAATATTAAATTATTAACAACCTTAAAAAAATTCAAATGAAATTGCACACTATATAATATGTTTATTTTATATTTATAATCGATAAATTTTAAATCAATTTAGGTTTTATTGATTTATTGACTTTAATTTTAATTTTATTTTAGAGAGCCAAGAATTTTCATTCCAAACAATAAATTTTATTCTTTTAACATAAATTTTATCTCATTGATCAAATGAACTAATCAAACTTTCAAAATAAAAATGATGGATACCGATAGCAACTATTTTTAATAGAACTACCAATCAAAGGCCTAATAGAATGGTTGGTTAAATATCAGAAATGCCAAGGCATCTAAGTTTTTTTTGAGAGTCTCTAAATATTATTTTTATTTTTTATCATTCTTCCATGGGTCACGACTTCAATTGATATGAAAAAGTGGAACCCCTTGTTTCTAGAAACATTTAAGTAATTCTCCTATGTGTGCAATAATCATCAATTTTCCTTAAATTTCACATTTTCTAGATAATTTAATTTAATCAGTTGTATTCATTTTTCATGATGTTATACTAATTTTTTTCAACATTTTGAAGAATTAAAAACTTGTAAGTAAATTTGATCACAAAACAATGACTATATGAGTGAATGGATTTTGTAAAAGGAGAACAACAGTATGAAGAGGAGGACATAGCCCCTCGTATGTGTTCCCAATAACTGTGAATAATGCCTCAATAATGACCTCTCATATTGTGAAGCAAAACATTAATAATTGGATTATTATATACTGTCACAGTGTTTCCTTTTCTACCATAAACTATATTAGCATTTAAATTTCTATTATAAACTATATTAGCAGTTAAAGGGCATAGATTTGATAAAAAAATTGACCATCATATCTACTCCCTTGTAGATGTAGTCATGACAATCCCTTAGAAATCCTACTTTTTAAAATGGGAGGTCCATAGTGGTGAGATTGGGGGCATCCTTTTGAGTTGGGAAAAGAGATCATAGGTGAGATTGGGGGCATCCTGTTGAGTTGGGAAAGGAGATCATCAATTTTTTAAAATGATAGTAAAGACTAAATTTTATGATTGACCCTCCCTATCATATTATTTTGTTGATGGATATTTATTCAACATTGCCCATCAAGAGGTGAGATTGGGGGCATCCTTTTGACTAGGGAAAAGAGAGCATAGGAATTTATAAATGGCAACACAGACTAAATTTGATGATTAACCCTCCTTATCATGATTTTTTTGTTGAGTTATTTATTCAACATTGCCCATCAAAATTTAATGTACTTCACCATATAGGGAAGAAACATTAAATATAGTCTATATATTTCTTATAACCCTTCATTAAAAAATAATGAACTAAGAGCATGTGACATATGGTGTTATAGTAGAGGAAGGGGAAGTGGGGATTACATTGATGTAGAGGGATTTTTAATAAGCATTCTCAAAAAGTACATGAGACTTAGAGTTCAAGAGTCATCCCAGACTTATTAGAATCTTAACCTTGATGGAAGGTGTTAGATATGATCATTTAAAATGATGACAAGACAACCTGATTCAATTCTTCCTAAAAGAACCATTTGATATCAACTTATTAAGATGCAAAAGTTGTAAATGGAAATCAACATTGAAGAAAAGCTTTGGATTCACATAATAGGATAGTTATTCATGAATCATGTAGTGAAATATAAGAAGAAAATTGGTGGGGATTCCAGATATACTTACAACTACAAATGCCAAAATTAGATAGTTTATCCTTAGTAACACAAAATCCAAACATCAAAGAGTCTGAGGCTAGTGCTTCATAAATAGTTTCTGAGAAATAAAATCTGAAGATGAAGGAAACTCAAGAACATAATTATTAACTTAAATTGGTAATGTTTTTATTCATTCTTAAAAATTGGGGAACATCATCGATATTCACTAATTATGATCAAATTCATTCTTAAGATGATTGTAAGCCTTAGAAAAACTTTTTCAAAATGGATCTCATGATATTGAGTTTAAAACTCCACATTTCTCGATGTCCTCCCCTTTATCAAAGGGTATTTACTAATATTTTTGATGAATCCACTCCATGTTGTGTATAGAGTAGGAAATATTCACCATTTTTCAATTTTATTAGGTGATTTTAGATGGTAAGTAGTTTCACCTCATAATATTCAATATTTAATCAAGTTTATTTATCATTAACTCTTTGACACTATATAAAATACATTAACAATCTTTGAATTAACAAAGTGAACTCACTTTGTTCAATTTTTGGCTCTTTTAATAAACAATTTTGATATATAAGCATTAAATATGTTGAAATTTTATGAAATGATGGTAAAAATTTAGGTTCTCTTCTTTTATTCTAGGCATGTGTTGATTGTTGACCATTTTTTAGAGGATAAAAATACTGCAGATTATAGCATTTTATATGTTGATGGTGAACTTTGGGTTTAAAATCATCATATTATGGGTCATGCTATTGGGTAAGCTATTTTTAAAAATTTGAATTATCTTATAAATAATATGAATAAGTGAAGGACTAGTTGAATTGAATTAATAGATCAATTTTTAATTAGGAAATGTGTTGATCCTCATCTCTTTAGACTAGCATGTTCAATGTTGTTCATTTAATTTATGTAACTCTTCCATTAGCATGCCTCAGAAGAAGAAAAATTTGGTTTGATAAATGTAAAAGTATTTCATCCTTTCATATCTATATTGAACAATTTGAAATACTTTTAAATAGTGAATGATTTTAGTTGGACTCATACTTTCATCTTCCCATTATGATTTATTAGTTGATCATTATCGGTTTTCATTCTAGTTATTCTATTATGTATCATTTTCATTGTAGTAATTTATGTAATAATATAATATTTATGAATGATCATCTATAATTATGGAATAAAGCCTTGCATTAATATTATTACCATATGTTGGATGTGCGACTTATTATGACTTAAAATCCCATTATCAAGGTTTATTTAAGTAATTTTGTTGATATAATTTTCAAATGAGTTTTCTTTTCATTGTAGTCTTGGATCCTCCCTTTAAGAGATGCATCTTGGATGGAAACATGGACAACATGATATATTCTTAAAATCAAGTCAATGACATCCCCACCTACACTGACACAAATCTACTACTTGCTACTATTAGGGGCTAATGGAAATTGAACATGTATAATACCTATAGGCCATATCACTAATAATTATACTAAATTCCTTTGTTTGTCTTACTTTAGTTAATTAAATCAATGAAATTTTTTAGACAATATAGATTTATGGAGTACTTATGCTGGTAGGTACATTATCTCTAATTGTGATTTTGTTGATACATTATACAATGCACAACACTATGCACATACTCCTGAAGATGTAGTTACTGAAGTCCTAAAAGATAGTAAAGAATTTGAAACACAAATCATAATATCCAAAATTTTAATATATGATTTTATATATTTATAATGTTGGATTAGTCAGGAAATGACTATAGGATTGGATCTAGACTCTTAAAAATTCCTTGGATGGTATATCAAATCTATTGTGAAGAGGTAACAAAGTGAACAAGTCTCAGGTTGATCAGGGTCTATTTAAAATCTTCACCCCATTGATGAGGCTCAGATGGTTTGATAAGATCCTACCCTTTAACCATTAGGAAGATTGGGACCCATAGATGTGTGTACCGAGGCTAATCAATAATTTTATTTGGATGTTACCAAGAAGAGAATAGTACTACTAAAAAATGGTTGAGATACTTTCCCATTCACTGTAGATAATATTAGTTCCTTGGATGTCATTGGCCCCATTGAGAATGCTAAGAAAGCCATGATTGGAAACTAAGCAAGTACCAATTCCTTAATTGTATCCAAATAAATTAAACTATAATATATGCTCTAAAATATATGTATGGGGTGAAATTTTTTCTCCATCCAACTAGTTGACTTACAAATTAACACCCAAAATAATAATAATAATTATTAATATTAACAGTCCATTCATATTCAATGTATATGGTTTCAGAACCATTTTAAATATATTTATGAAATGTATAGATGGAATTTGAATGACTTATCAAACCTATAAATTATTTTGAAATGCAAATTTTCAAAAGAGTTAACAACTTCTTTTTTTACTTTATTGCATGGTTAAATATGCAACAAGATTTCAAATGCACTTATTATCCTCCTTGATTGCCTTAGTGTTCAATATGACTTAAACATTTTTTACAATATATATATATATATATATATATATATATTAAGAAGTGAAATAGGTGCTCTCTTTGTTTATCCTACCAAACTTTATTATTAATCCCATTAAATTCAATAGCCGAAATTTGATTTCATGTTTTAGGTGAATGGTATGAAAAGCTTAAGGTTTTAATATTATTTTTTCTTTCAATACAAACTAGTGGATAGATTATAAATTTTAAAATCATTGTCAACTTCATTCTTGGTCATTATGGACAACTATTCCATGCAAATATACATCACCCTTTGAAGGGATTTCAAAATACACTACAACCCTTTTCACCCTAGGTTGTTCAAATGTGTTATGTTCTGAAAATAATTTTTTGGGTGAAGAAAAGCAAATAGACACAATGGTGTTTATAGTAGGTGGGGATATGGCATTAGAGAAAGACGCCCTAGAGAGAACTAGTTTGTTATTCCTAGTTACCAACAAGAGCTAGTATCTCAGGTTATAAATGCATCAAAGTTCCCTATAGTGATTGTTATCATGTCAGGGTTTTTTTTTGATATATCCTTTCAAAAAAAATAATGATATAATTGTAGGCACTCTTTGGGTGGGTTATCTAGGACAAGCTAAAGGAGTAGCCATTGTAGACATGATTTTTGGACAAAAAAATATGGGTGTGTTTATATTTAAAATTTTGAACTATCAAAAAACAAAAATATTATAGGTGACAAATCAAAAATAGTGTTCTTTGATTTTAACTAGGAAATTTCATCCCTGATGGTGAACTCTAGCTTTAGAAGCATCATATTATGGGTCATGCTATTGGGTAAGATATTTTTTACATATTTGAATTATCTTATCAAATATATGAAGAAGTGATAGATTAGTTGAGTTAAATTAAGAGATCAATTTTTAATATGAGGTGTGTTGATCCTTGTCTCTTTAGACTAACATGTGTAGTGTTTTTCATTTACCCTGTAACTCTTCTATTAACATGCCTTAAAAGAAGAAAAATTAGGTTTGATAAATGTAATAATCTTTCATCATTTCAAAGTCTTTAATTGTTCTTTTCATCCTTTAAATTCTATATTAAACAATGAAAGACTTTGAAACTATGAATGCTTTTAATTGGTCTCATACTTTTATCTTGCCATTATGATTTTTTAGTTGATCATTATTGGTTTCCATTCCAGTTATTATACTATGTATCATTATTCATTGTGGTAATTTATGTAATAATATAATTTTTGTGATTATGGAATAATGCCTTGCATGTAGTGGTTGATAGTGTAACACTTATCAGGGCTTAAAAGCCCATTATCAAGGTTTGTTTATGGAATTTTGTTGATATATTTTTCAAACAAGTTTTCTTTTCACTGTAGTCTTGTATCCTCCATTTAATATCTTCATCTTGGATGGAAACGTGGATAATGTGATGTGTTATTACAATCAAGTCAATGGCACCCCCACCTGTGATGACCTAAATCTACTTTCTACCATCAGAGGCTAATGGATATTGAATAGGTATAATACCTACAAACCATATCACTTGTAGTTATAGTAAATTCTTTTGTTTATCTTATTTATGTTAATTTAATCAATGAAAACAATATAGATAGTCTAGACTTATGGCTCACTTTTTCTAGTAGGTTCATTGTCTTCGACCATGATTCTATTAATACATTATATAATGCACAACACTACATACCCATTAGTGAAGATGTAGTTACTAAAGTACTAAAATATAGTAAATAATTTATAAAACATAAATCCTAATATACAAAAGTTGAATTTGTGATTTTATATATTTATATTGTTGGATTGGTGAGGAAATGGCTGCATGATTAGATCTAGACTATGTAAAATTCCTTAGATGGTACATACAATCTGTTGTGAAGGGAAGTAAGGTGAATAAATCTCATGTTGATCAGGATCTATTCAACACTTTCAAAACATTTATGAGGCTCAGATGGTTTGGTTGAGATCCTGCCCTTTATCCATTTGGGAACCTAGGACCTAAATATATGTGTATTGAGGCCAATTAACAATTTGATTTAGAAGCTACCAGGCATGGAATTGTTCTACTAAAAAATGATTAAGATAATTTGTCATTCATTATAGATAAGATTAGTTCCTTGGCTATCATTGTCCCTAGTACATATGCAAAGAAAGCCATGATTGGAAACTATATAGGGACCAATTCTTAATATTATATACAAATAAATAAAATTGCAATTTATGTAGTAGGATATATGTATGGGGTGAAATTTTGTCTCAAACCACCTAACTGTCTTGTAAATTAACACCCATAATAATAATAATAATAATAATAATAATAATAATAATAATAATAATAATAATAATAATAATAATAATAATAATAATAATAATAATTAGCAACAATCCATTAAAATTCCATGTATATCATTTCAGAACCATTTTAAATATATTTATGAAATGTATAGATGGAATTTAAATGACTTATCAAACCTTTAAATTATTTTGAAATGTATAGATCAAATTTGAATGACTTATCAAAAATTTAAACTTTTTTGAAATGCAAATTTGCAAAAAGAGTTAATAACTTCCTTTTTTATTGAATTACATGGTTGTATATGTAACATGACTTCAAATGAATTTATTGTCCTCTATAGACACTTAAAAACATCCCTTACATCATTTTTAAGGTTGCATCACCATGACCTAGATCTCAACCTTGACCTGTCCATTAACCTAGTTAACTCTTATTTTAACCTAGTTAACCCCTTTACACAAATTTAAACAAAGTATTTAATACCCTAAATTCCACCTCTTTATCCCAAGAGGGACAACCACCGATGGTTATCCCAACCATTGATGGTTATCCTAATTGTCAATGATCAGGTACCGTCACCTAGCAAATTAAAAACTTCTGATTGTGAACAAGCTTACTCTAACAAATTTGGCAACTTTCCCATACACAAACGCACGTATTTATTTTTGTCAGTCCATCACACTTATCCAGTACCAACTTAGCAAATTTCTATCACTCAATTTGGCAACTCTTTCTCCTCATTCAGGAAGTTTTGTGCTATAAATACAAGGCTCATGGAGGAGATATGGGACCAAAATTTGTGCATCTAGACTCTCTTATTTTCTATATAGACATTCATCAACCTACAACTCTACTCATGTGATTATCTCATCAAGGTATCATTACATTAACCACATTTCTCTAGGAATTCAACCATCCAATTCTTCAAAGCAAAGGTACCTCACTTTGTTTTATCTATTTATTTTTATCCTTCTTTGCTTATTGTAAGTGTGTTCTCTAGTGAATACTCTTCCTGCCTCTTTTACCTTACCCACACTACCCATACAACCTTTTTGGCCCCTTAGTTATCTATTTGTAGCTCATTTTACTCCCCATCAAGTTTCTAACAGGTGTTCACCAATAGTTTCCATAATTGTCATTGGTTATAGCAACCACCACTAGTCACCCAACTGTTGATGGTCAAGACAATTGCCATTAGTCACCCTAACTACCAACGATCACTGTCACCCAACATTATAGATTGTTGTTCTAACCCTCCTTTTCACCTTCTTAAAATTTTGGCCATCCCTTGACCTATACCTGAACACTTTTTGATTTTTTTGGACCTGACCTTAACTTGTTTATTGCATGTAAATGACCTTACCAAGACTTGCACATGAGATAGATACTATCTTTGACCTTTCTATTTTCCCCCAACCTCTATTTATCAATCAAAGTGACATTGCCTTTGAGATATCCCTTTGTATTATGGTTCCCATAACCCATTCAAAGGATGTAGAGGGACAATTAGCCATAATCCATGAGGATATTTACAAGGCTATTGCATTTTGGAACCATTATTTTGATAACATCGATCTTGCTATAAATTAGTCTTCTTTTTATATTTTTCATCGACATCATTTAATATCTACTATTTATAATTTACTTTTTATAAATAAAATTGAATGTTGAATAAGGGTTGACATCCATTTAAGGAAGAATATTCCTTTTTTGGGATTGGTTTCTCACTAGGCAGCCCCTTACTTCTCTATTAAAATATTTTTTGTTAAGTTTATGTGATTTCTAGGTCATTCTTCCCTCACCAAAGAAGAATTCTCACCTCATTTGGATATCAATGCACACACTTTATACAAGTTACACACCCCTCATTTGTTTTTTTCTCCTCCTTCAAATCAAAAATAATTAGAGTAAGAAATCAAGTGAAACATCCTCCTTGATTGACTTAATGTTCAATTTGCCTTAACATTTTGTAAAGTAAAAATAGGACATGCAAGGTTTCTAAGATATTCCAAATTTTTTTCTAAGATTGAATTGAGATCAAGCTACCATCAATTGAGAATCAAGGAAGAAGACATTCATAAAACAACCTTTAAAACTTGATATGGACACTACGAGTTCATGATTCTACATTTTGGCTTAATGAATACACCTATAGCTTTCATGAATCTTATGAATAATGTATTTAGAGACTTTTTCGATAAGTTCATGATGGTTTTTCTTGATGACATTCTTATTTATTCTAAAAATGAGGCTAAGTATGATTAATACCTTCATCTAGTCTTGTAAAGACTAATAAATCATAAGCTATATGGAAAATTATCCAAATCTACATTCTATGAATGTAAAATTCATTACTTGGGACACATTATCTCTAAAGAGGGCATTGTTGTTGACCCTAAAAAGATCAAAGCTATTAAAGATTGACCTGCTCCTACCAATGTGCATGAAGTGTGCATCTTCATGGGTTTGGTTGGCTATTACTTGCATTTTGTTGAAATTTTTTCTAGTGTGGCCTATCCCATCATTTCCTTGTAGTGTAAAGGAAATAAGTTTGTGTGGACCCCTTAGTGTGAGGAAACATTTAATAGATGAAAGGGTTACTTATGAAAATTCCTTTTCTTATCATACTAGATCCAAATAGTAATTTTAAAGTTTATGTTGATTCTTTTAAAGAAGGATATGGAGGCATCTTGACCCAAGATGGCAAGGTTGTGTCTTATGAGTAATAAAAATTGAAAGATCATGAAAAGAACTATCCTATGCATGATATGGAGCTTGATGCCATTGTTCATGCACTCAAACAATGGAAACATTTCTTACTGGGTAAGCCTTTCAAGGTGAAATCTAATAATTGAAGTCTTAAGTATATATTTTCTCAAGAAGATTTAAATACATGCTAGTGTAGGTGGTTTGAATTTTTGAGCAATTTTAAGATGGACACATCATATGTTAAAGGAAAGGAGAATATATGGTTGATGCACTTAACAAACACATGTACCTTATTATCTTGTCACTTTTAAAATGAAATTTTAGAAGTGTTATTTTAGAACAATAGCTTGCTGATGTATTCTACCATGATGTAAGAGTAGGTTTAGTTGATGAGCCTATAATAAAAATATTTATTGAATTTTTTATTGTAATATATGGCTTAATAAGGCATAAAGGTAGAATTGATATACCTAGTTTGGGTGACTTGAGAAATTATGTGCTTAAGGAAGTTCATAAAAAACCTTATTATGCTCATCTAGGGGTTACAAATATGATGCATGAGCTGAAAAAGCTCTATTTTTGTATTGGAATGAAGTATGAAGTCATTGAATTTGTAATTAAATGCTTGGAATGCCAATGGGTCAAAGCTAAAAATTACCATCCAGGAGGGCTATTGTACCCTAATGATATTCCAAGAGATAAGTGGGATGTAGTCTCACTTGATTTTATTGTGGGGTTGCCAAAATCAAGCAACAAACATGATACAATCCTTGTGGTGATTCATAAAGCCACTAAAGTTGGAAACTTTATTGATACAAACTTAATAGATGACACTTTTGTTTTTTCAAAATGCTTTGTGATATAAGTGGTTAGGCTCTATGGCATACCTAAAGTGATCATATCAAATCAGGATAAGTTATTTATTTTAAGGTTTGTGCATATATTAACTAAAACCTTTGGAACAAAGCTAGATTTTAGTTCTTCATATCATTTAGAAATGGATGGGAAAATGAAATAGCTCAACCAAGTGGTTGAAGATATGCTACACATATACGTAATGGATCAATAAACAAAATGGGAATACTACATCCATCCAGTTGAATTTGCATATAATAAATCTTACCATTTAGCTATTAAGATGGATTCATTTAAATATTTATATGGACGTAAGTGTAGAACACCTCTTGGTTGAGACATCTTGGAAAATAGAGCTATTTCTAGACCTAAACTACTATTAGAATATGATAGGAAGATAGAATTAATATGGTAGAATTTGAAAATAGATTCTGATAGGAAAAAGAGCTATGTAGATCAAAAGAGAACCCCACATGAATTAAACATGGGAGACAAAGTTTTTTTGCATTTTAGACCACAAAAAAATAATATTAAGTTTGACAAGGCTTCCAAGTTAGCACCGCAATTTTTTGGGCCGTTCAATATTATAGAAAATATTATTCCTATTACTTACTAGCTGGTACTTCCTCCTCTATCAAGGATTCATGATGTTTTTAATGTTGCTTTACTAAGAAAGTATATACTTTATACATTTCATGTTTTGGATTGGAATCATTTATAGGTCACAAAAGAGGAAATGATCCAAATAAAACCAATGAGAATCCTAGACCATCATAGTGCTAAGTTACATAACAGATATATACAACAGGTTTTAGAGTAATGGGACCCACTAAGCGAGAGGAGTGCTACTTGAGAAAATGATCATCTTTTTAAGCAGAATTATGGATGGATTTTTTATTAAGTCATTAGGATGACTCCCTTTCAAGGGGGATGATGTTACAATCCCACATTTTCATAATATATTCTACTATTATGAAATTCATATTATGTTATTAAATTGATTATTGATTATTTATTAATTGGAATATATGTGGTAAGAGTTGTATTAGTTTTGGGTTACATGTTTAATTCTATGCTTAATAACTTTATGGACTTATTAATAAATTTAATAATGTTATAAATCTATATTTAATTATTGATTTTTAATATAATATGATTGATATCCTTTTTGGTGGTTGCAAGTTCTATCTATGAGCTAGGCAAATGTTGGAGGTTTTAATCCCAAAATTGAATGAATTTTAAGCAAGTCAGACATGTCCAAAAGGTATACTTGTTTGATTTATTTTCTATCCTTCAGACATCTTGATTGGTTATTATGATTATCAACTATGGTCCTTGTATTTATTGGTTACTGCTATACATTACCTTTTTGTTTTTGTGTACCTTATTCTATGTCACTAGTACCATTAATTTTTGTTGAGTTTTGTGCCCAGAGTATTTAATTTCACTTTATGCTTAGGTCCATTTTATTCTTCCTATACAGGTTTCTATTTATTTTGTATTCCTTCAATGACCCTATTTACCTTTGTAGACACATCACCTAAGACCTACCTAGACCTACCCTTGACACCCCACCTTGGAACCCTTGTCACCATAATTCCTTGGTCTAACCCTTTGACCCTATAAACCCTTGTATGAAGGTGATAACATGCCATTTAAATTGATTGGTTTTATATTGTGTCATCAACTTAGTGTTACATGGTTTATTTAAAGGTTTAAGTTTATTTAATTGATTTACATCGGTTTTGGTCATGTTAAATGCCATTTAATGAGGTGGGTGGCATGGATGGTGGAGGTTATAATGTTAATCTATTTGATTATTTTAAACACTAAGGTTAATCCCTAATCTACATTCATATTGGTTGGTGGTTGGTTAATGGATGAGTCTTCTAGATGAGCCATTAATGGTGAGGTTAATAAGGGATTTGCTTTGAGATACAAAGGAAGTTTTCTCTCTCCTCTTATTTAATGTATAATTGAATAGGGTATGGGAAATTGGATAGGAGGAATGGGAGTTAGGATGATAGATAGAGAAAGTTAGAAATATGGAAGAATGGAGGAGAAAACAATGGATGGTTAGGTTGGTTTTAATGGTGGCCATGATGGATTTTAAAGACACATAGTATTTGTTGGAAAAATATAGAGGTTTTTTTAACTATCTTGGATTCTTGGAGTTTTCTATGATATTGAGTAAGTTATTTTGTTTTTTGTTTTTTCTTGTTGACTGTGTTAAATAATACTAAGAGGCTACTAATGTGGCTAGAAGTCTTATGACTTCTGGATGTATACGTAGACCCCATAAATGATATATCAACTTATATCATTACATATGAACTTGAAATGGATATATATAGGATATATGGTTATCTGGTTCAAATCCTTTGGTTTTTATTTATGATTCAACTCTACGTGTGATTGTTTTCATTGGATTTTATGTGACTTGTCATGGATTTATGTGTTTTATATCAAGAACTGTGTGGCTTCATTGTATGTGGGTTTTGGGTTGAATCCTAATATATACATGCACCAAATTTATATGGGTTAATAAAGATAACTTGTTCAATGGGTGGCATTAGCATGTATAAGCCTATAGAAGGATTTGAAAGTGTTGACTATGTTTTGTTTTGAATAGTGACTACATTTTAAATGATGATTGCATGGCATGATTTGGATATTCTTTTTGTGTTGAATCCTTGAATGTGTAACCTATTATACATTTGGTGAATCGAACATTTACCAAAGGTTGAATGCTTTTTTATTTGATCATGTTTATATAGGTTGAGTAGTAGAGTTGTGGGTGAATATGCGGTATTTTATACTTATATGTGTCTATGTCATAACCTTGAAAATATTGGACCACTTTTTGGTCACTATATTTTGATAATCACTATTTAATTTATGTTCATTATTTAGCTTGAAGCTTGAAGTTAGAACTGGTTGAGTTGTTATTATTGAACTATATTTAACCATGGTATTTTGGTTTTATCATTACATTCCATGATTATATCGTATAGTGTTATTTATTCAAAGTCATGGTATATATGCATATATGTTTTATCTTAGATTGAAGCTCTATTTGATTAGGGTTATTATAAATTTGGATTTGAGTTTATGTTTAAATAATATAAGTGGGTTGTGGCCTTAAATTTAATTAGGTCTCTTAGTTAGATTTATGGTGTTCTATGTTATGTCATGACCTTCTAATCTTTGACTACATTTATATTACACAATTGGTAGAACTATTGGTGACATGATTAGATTTTGTATTTCATCTTTGTGTATGTCAAAAACTATTGATCGATTTTTTTTCATTACCTTATTATAATCAATGTTTGTTTTTGATTATGTAGCTTAAGTTATATATTGACCCAAATTTAATATTGATGACTACGGTATTCTTATTTGACTAGGTTATGATGTTTTTGTTTTATGGTTATATCATATCATTTAGATTAACTGTGTTGTTTTTTACAACAAAGATACAATATATACATATTTATGTGTGTTGGATGTTAGTGCATATATATATATATACACACACACACACACACATTATAACATAAGGTTACTATATATATATATACACACACACACATTATAACATAAGGTTACTATACACACACACACACACACACACACACACACACACACACACACACACACACACACACACACACACACACATTATAACATAAGGTTACCTCTTGAGTTATGACTTTGGTTCTTATGATAGTATTGATCTATCATTGATGGTGTCATTTCAATATTTTGATTAAGTCAATTTAAGTTTTGGAAATAAACTTGGCTGTGTATGAAAATATTAAGCTTGTTGCTCTTGAAGACATGTCTAATTGATTTGTTATTGTATTTGAGACTTAAAATTACATTTGTTAAATGGCACAAATATATCTAAGAGGATATGGAAGGAGTCCAAAGGAGTTTAAATGTTGTGTTTAAATAACTAGTTTTGTGATTGAGCTTATATTTTATTTTGTATTGAATATTTTAAGTTTTTACTTGGATGCTTTGTTTAGTTGTTGGGATATGTTGATTATCATTCCTAGATTAGATTTAAATAAAAAATGAGTAGATATTGGGGGTCTGGATGGTTAAGGTTGGCCATAACTTGGATGGATATCTAAGAAGGATAATTCAAAGAATATATAATGTATTAAATTTAATCCATTTTATGTCATTTGATAATTGGTATTAACCTTCCCCACTTCTGATCTATACTAAAAATTAACTAACTGTTCTCATATCACCTTGGAATGATATAGTTGTGTTTTAGGTATTCTTTTATTTCAAGATGTCTTTTT
This sequence comes from Torreya grandis, assembly GCA_037957365.1. NCBI lineage: Eukaryota > Viridiplantae > Streptophyta > Pinopsida > Cupressales > Taxaceae > Torreya > Torreya grandis. The sequence continues at coordinate 5,580,591 of JARHVA010000348.1, forward strand.
AGTTGGAATTTGATTACTCAGAATTCACTTCATGTTCTCGGTTACCACAACCACCTTCTAGTTGATGGTTGGGTTGGTGAGGGCCACTGATGGTTAGGATCATAGGGCTATTTGGGTGGGTTTATCCTAATTAGTTCATCCATGTTCAAATTAATGCTTTGATAAATTGTTCTTGCATAATGAAAGATGATAACAATTACATTTGATAATTAGATTAATTATTTGATATATCTTGCTAGCATTGACACTAGGTTGGATAACATTCAATTACTTAGTATAATTATGAGCATGGATATTAAATTAATTAATATGTAATCTTTGTTAATAATCATGCTAGCTACTAACTTGTATTGTGAATAGATTGCTGAATTAAAATGGAAGTTGAACATAGTATGAGGTAAATTGACTATTGGCTAAAAAATGATATACTTCAGGTACATGAAATTATTAGTTTAGGTTTTAAATTCAAATTGATTTAACATTCTTTTATAATGTTAATTATAACCAAGATGGATTTAATTTTGATATGAAATGAACCCTTATATTTATTCATTATCATATTAATTTTTCATATATAGAAATTAATGAACATTGTCTTGGGACATATTTACTTAGTTATACTAGGTTCTTAATTTTGAAAATATATTTGAATTAGAATGATCTTAATTAGATTATTTAGGCAATTAGATATAAGTTATGTTGTTGAATCATATTGACTAAGTTTAATAATTAATTTGTCTTAACACTTTACGTATATAAATACATAGATGCATATGAATCTCTTAGTCATTTCAACAATGCATAACCTTTTGGTAGCTAGTTCATGGGGAAAAACAAATCAAGTCCTTCCTTATAAAAATAAAATTTAGACATACCTGGTTATGTGTAAGGTATGTACTATGCAAATGTTTGACTTGAGAATTATTACTTTAATTTCTCAAAATATGTACCTTGCATTTACATAATCTAGAACTAAATATGTCTACTCTTGTTTTACATAATGAAAGAAATTATGATAATATCATTCTTATGATTTAATGGAAGATGATAAGAAATTTATATGTCACTTATATTCTATTTCATGAGGCATAGTTGATTAAATAATATTGACATGCTTGCTAATCTATTTCATGTTGGGATGTATGTGTTTCACTTCCCTTTTTGATCACTATAACTTATTGACCTCACTACCCTGGCTGACCAATAGAGAATTTTGTAAGAGTTTCTTAAGTGGAACATTGTATTTGGGTTCCACTCATTTTGTAACTTGGGCGAATTATATTTTCTTGTTGATGTTAAATTTTGTGCTTGATCAATTCTATTGTATAAAAACACTTGCTACATTCTTCAAGTCTAGCTGAATTATAAATTTATTCCTAACCCAATGATTTATTTAGGAATTCATTTACTCATGTGATTATGGAATATGGTATGAAAATAAATGAATCCTTTCTTAATTAGTTATCTAAATTGTCTTTGCTATTGAGTAATTACATGAGTTTACTCCTCTTAAAATGAATAAATAGTTAAGTTTAATTGATTAAATGTCTTAGACTCTTTTCATATTGCATTGACTATGCTAATATAAATGGTTGTAAGATTTTGTTTCTTGACTGCTTATAGAATAATGATGTTGATTATAAATATATCATTAATTGTTATTATAGTAATGGTATCCATGTTGTTAAGTTAATGATGTATGAATTATACAAGTAGTGTGGTGACATTAAAAGTTGTAAGACATTTATGACCTCAGCTGGTAACACTATAAAACCTTGTATTCTAAATTTTATTTTTTATTTATGCAATAATATATATTTTACTATGTGAATGATTAGAAATATGCATGTGTAGAATTACTTCCTAATTACTGATTATGTTCACTTGTATGAGTTATATTTAAACCTAAGGATCATAATTTGCATTTTAAACTTATGCTTAACTTGAATGATGACTTAGGAAAATAGATTTATACTTCCAGTTAATTGAATCCCTTAACTTAACCATCCTCGAGTGGGACTAAAATCCACTAAGGAGAGTGAGGTATTTACTTAGGTTAAGGATGTAGAAATGGTCCTATGTGGAAGTTTGAGTGCCACATATGGTACTTGGGTCCTATCTGTGTATGCATACATCAATATGTCTTAAACCCCATAAACCATGTAATATAATAACACACTTCCCCATATCATATTTTGTATGTGTTTACCTATAACTAATTACCTTAGTTCACCTCTTTTACATCCAATTACATATACATGAGTTCACTATACATTTATCTCTTGAATTAACAAGTGAGGTAAGTGGGTCTAACTTGCATCCAAAATGTACTTTGATAAAAAATTCCAATTTTGTTTTAGGTTATTTTACTTGGGAGGAATTGGCAATATGATAGACAAACCACTCATGATGGTAGAAATAATGTACACACCTTGGTCAAAGATGGAATTAGTCATACCTTAATGCCCATGAAATATGAAGATAATGACCAAAACCCTAGGTCAAACATGATATTGGTAAGTGGTAAAGAGTTTCTAAGTGCCATAAATGAAGAGGAGTTGGGATTTGCATTGGAAGTCAAGCATAAGACTATTATGATAGCCACAAAGATTAATGACTTACCTCAAAAAATCTAAGACATGTTGGAGGAGTATGCATAAATAGTGGCTGATGAGATGCCAAGTACATTGCCACCTATGAAGAACATCACTCATCATATAGAATTTATTCTTGGAGAAAGCTTGCCTAACAAGGTAGCCTATAATATGATCCTTAAATAAAATGTAGAGATCAAGAAATAAGTGAAAGATATTCTTGATAAAGGATTGATCAAAGAAATTCTTAGTCTTTGTGAAGTGCCTATAATGTTGGTACCTAAGAAGGAAGGTGAGTGGAGAATGTGTAATGACTCCAAGGATATCAATAAGATCACTATTAAAAATAGGTTTACACTTCCTAAGATGGAATATTTTATGGATTTCTTGAGTAGGGTAAGTCATTTTTCTAAAATTGATCTCAAGAGTGGGTACTATCAGGTTAGGATCAAACAAGGGGATGAGTGGAAAACCACTTTCAAAATAAATAAAGGCTTGTGTGAATGATTGGTTATGCCATTTGGTTTGACCAATGCACCAATAAATTTCATGAGGCTAATGAATGAAGTCCTCAATTATTTTATAGGAAATTTTGTAGTGGTGTATTTGGATGCCATACTTATCTATAACCATAACAAGGAGGAGCATATTTACCATTTGGATCTAGTCATGAGGAGGCTATACTAGGAAAGGTTATTGATCAACCTCAAGAAGTGTGAATCTATGAAGTTAAAACTATTGTACCTTATATTTGTCATCTCTCAAGGCATGCTAAATATTGATAAGAACAAGGTGAAACAAATCATGGAGTGGCCAACACTTAGGATAGCTGGAGAGGTAATAAGCTTTCATGGTATTTTAAGTTATTATAAGAAATTCATTAAGAATTTTAGTTGCATATGTGATCCTATCATAGACACCATTAAAGGAGAAAAGAAGAGGTTTGTGTGGAGTGATAAAGATGAGAAAAGTTTCCAATGATTGAAGCAAAGGATAATAGAGAAATGAATACTAGGATTGCTTGATTTTAATAAGGTATTTCAAATAGAATGTGATGTAATTAGAGTGGCAATAGGGGATATACTGATCCAAGAAGGAATACCTATAGACTATTTTAGTGAAAAATTTAATAATTCCAAGAAGAAGTACTCATCTATGACTTGGAGTTTTATGCAATGGTATAAGCATTGAAGAAGTGGAGGCATTATCTAATGCCAAAGGAGTTAATTATCTATACAAACAATCATGCACTTTAGTTCATCACCAATGATCCAAAACTAAACAAAAAACACATGAAGTGGGTGGAGTACATGCATAATTTCACTTTCAACATCAAGCATAAGAAAGGACAAAGTAACAAGGTTTCAGATTCATTGAGTAGTAGAGTCTTGTTGGTGTATGAGATAAAATAGGAGAGTGCTCGAATTGAATCACTCAAAGACATGTATGAAGATGATGAAGACTTCAAGGAAACATATAATGCTTTTTATCACCCAACTACACTCAATAAGGAACCATAGTTGTATTTTATCTTACAATATGGACTATTATTCAAAGGGGTGTAGTTATGTGTGCCAAGAAGTTAAATAAAGGAGAATATTATCCAAGAAAAGCATAGTGGGAGTATGGCAGTCCACTTTAGGCTTGATAAGACATTGGAACAACTCTCTAGATAGTATTATTGGCTTAAAATGCAAATATAAGTGAGGAGGTATGTTGAAATATGAAAAATTTATTATTTGGATAAAGGTAATAACTAATATAGGTTTGTATCAACCTCTATCAGTCCCTAATAGGCCTTAGGAATCCATAAACTTGGATTTTGTTATGGGACTACCTAGGACACAAAGAGGTTTTGACTCAATATATGTAGTTGTGGATAGATTTTATAAAATGGAAAATTTCATTCCATGTAGGACTACTAATGATGCCACCCATGTGGAAAATTTATTTTTCAAAGAGTAGTAAGGCTTCATAGACTACCCATGAACATTGTATCTGATAGAGACACTAAGTTCCTTGGCCATTTCTAGATAACACTGTGGAGAAAGCTAGGCACAAAATTGAGTTTTAGTTTAGCTTACCACCCTCATATATATGGTCAAGTTGAGGTGGTTAATAGAGTCCTAGGGAACCTATTGAGGTTTTTATCTAAGGACAATCCCAAGAAGTGGGATCTTATGTTGCCTCAAGCAGAGTTTGCTTAAAATGACTCTACCAATAAGAACATTGGCTTGAATCCTTTTCAAGTAATATATGGTATGCAACATAGATGAGTGTTTAAACTCAAAAACATTAGTCATGTGGACAAGAGAAGTGTTAAATTTGAAGAGTTTGTAGTGGACAAGAGGAGTGTCAAAGTTGAAGAGTTTGTAGTGGTAATGAAGGATGTACATGAATAGTTAAGGAAGTATTTAGAGGCTAGTATTAAAAAGTATAAGAAGAAAGTAGATGTAAGTATAAGAGAGGTGAGTTTTTAGATTGGAGACTTGGTTTTGGCTCATCTCAGGAAGGAGAGGTTTCCAATAGGTGAGTACAATATGCTAAAGATGAATAAAATTGGTCCTTACAGGGTGCTCAGAAAGTTTGACAATAATGCCTATGAGTTAGAGTTGCCTAGTGATGTAGGAATATCACCAATATTCAATGTTGTAGACCTACAACCTTATAAATAATGAGAATAATATGGGAAAAAAACATAAGTTACAACTTCAAAAACTCCATATTGGGAAACATAGTTTCCTCAAGCCAAGTCAGAAGAGTTGGAATGCATACTAGATAAATAGGTGATCAAATAGACTAGAGACAAGAAATACTTTAATTATCTAGTCAAATAGAAACACAAAATAGTTGAATATTATATATGGATGATATAATATGACATCAAAATGCATGGGAGTACTCTTGAAACACTCATGGACAATAGTCCCTAAATTTTTTTCTCTTTCCCTGGGAGTATGATATAAGAGCATCACTTCTAGGATGATTTTGGCTTCAATTTTGGTTTATTTGTTTAAATTTTGTATTTATTATGGTTTATGAGGTCTTTATAAGCATCAACCATCCTTGTATTTCAAATCTAGAAGTTATTCTAGGTTTTAGCTTGTTAAACTTTCAAATTTCTAGTTTCTCACTACAACTTAATTTTTAAAAATTAGAAGTATTTTCTTAGAACTAGCATAGTAGAGTTGAGTGAATAATTTTTTTAATTTTATAATGTGTTGTAAATTTATTTTAAGAACCCCCTGAATACATGTGATGGGTCCAAATTCTCTAATGCATGGAAAACTAACTTTGTCTATGTTCATATTTCTTAACTTGCTCTTTAGTGACTGTTAAAAGGTCCCAAAAGGCAGTTAGAGAATTTATGGAACATAAAAAAGGTGGGATTTTAATGTTTAATGTTTTTTGAATATTTTGGTTAGGCTATAGTTCTGAGTAAGATAAAAAAATTCCCAGTTTTGAAATAAAGTTACACACATGCCCTATTTTCTTGAGTTTGTGCATTGATTGTTGACTGTGTAAATCTGATCAATGAAAGAATTATGATAATAGAAAGTTTATTAAAATTATGTGGATATGGTAAGTTTTTTTTTTAATTTTTCAAGGTTATTATTCCTTTCCTTTAATTTTTTTATTCCATTTTGTATAAGACACAATACAGACCTATAGAAGTCCTTTATTCTTGCACAATCAGATAAAGATCTTGTTATAAAGATGGAGTAGAGGAGTTATCAAGATTTTATAATGGTTAGATATGGTGTATGGGGTTTATAAATAGGTCAAAAAATCTTAAAATTAATCAAAAATTCCTTAAAAAGATCAAAATTAATTTATTACTCCTATTGGGTTTGCTCAGAACTAAGAAACCCTGAGTTAGGGTTTTGAAGGCAAAAGTCCTTTTTTTAGAGTTCTACCCAGTCAAAAAAGCCAATTTTTTTTAATCCTATAGTTTTAAAGGTTTAATAACATCTTAAAAAGGTTTCATCCCTATATGAACAAGCATGATATGGATATAGAAGTCTGTGTTGAACTAGCCCATAGAGAGACCTAATTGAAAGAGGTCTAAGACTAGAAAGTTAGTCTATAGGTTGTTTTAGACCAATAAAATTTGTGGAGAGGTAAAAATTGATATATGGTATCTATATTTGGAATAATTTTATGTTATTCAATCCCTATTTTTACTTACAAGAAATAAATCCACAAAAAAGCTATAAGAGAGGCGTTAAGGTCTAGTGAAGTGTGTATAAATTGTAGGGTTAAGACTTTTGCAAGAATTGTTCTACATCATACACCTTTACAATTATTTACACTTATTAATTAGATAAATATATAAATTCCATATGGACAAAATTTAAGCCTTTAATTTTATCAATTTCAATCAATTATGTCAATCTTTAAAAATATTAAAAATATTTTTTCTAAATTTCGTTCAATTTTAAAAACTATTTTTCAAAAATATTTGAAAAAATTGATTGTATGCTCTTTTTTGAGTTGAGGGATTGTATTATTTTAATCACTCATCTAAAACTAAAATTTTAGGTTTAGCACATGCCATTAAAAATATAGATGAATCTTGGTAAAATCCTTTTAAAACTATATAAATCACATGTATATAACTATCATTAAATATCATCATGTGTGTTCAATAGTAAGATATAACTAAATGGAAAATGAAGTTAAAGAGTGAAGGAAAACCATATACCCTAGTATGAATAATATGATATATGGAAAAAAAACTATGTCCATATGAAATCATTTATATAACATCATGAAAATCTCAATAGGTGTGTGTGTGTATAAACATTATTTTTCACTTACTGATGATTTCTTTTGTAGGACTCAACATTGCATCGATATATAGGATTTCATGTCCTAAGAAGTACATCGATATTAGGGTATGATTATTCATGTTTATTTTTTGAGATATTCCATTTATGATAATCTATTATTCATGCCTTTATCTTTTACCATCTATTTATTTTGGCCTTCATTTGTTCATGCTTTCCTTATTCACGCATCTTCTTCTTATTTGTGTGCTTCGGTCCTATTGATTTTTCTTGGTTAAATTATTTATATATTGATCCCATACTAATTGAATACCTTGGCCAAACCAAGGTGTTATTATATTTCTAATTTTTTCCCTACTAGTTCAACCTAACTGATATAGTAATGAGTCTACTAATATTTAATTGTTGCTTCAACTAGATCAAAGACATTGACCAATTTTGATAGGTGACTTATAGGATTTGGATTTATATAATAGGATTCAAATTTGTCATTTTTCACAAGCAAGACATCCAATCACTTTTTTCACTTAGGTAAATCTAACTTAGTAAGAAGAAGTAAATTTAATCTTAGAAGCTTACACTTGCATTAAGCATCTCCAAAATGAAACCCTTAACTCATCAAATTATGGGAATGGACATTGAAATAATCATTTAAACCATTACCTATTATCGATCTATTGATATTGTTTTGCATCTTAAAGCCTTTGGAAATATTTATAAATATTGGTTCAAGCTTAACACTTATGCAATTACCAAACTACTTAAAAAAATCCTAATGAGTGATGCTTTATAAAGGTTCAATAAAATAAAGCCTGGTTATATCAAAAAATTTAAAATATTAATGAATACATTTTTCCAGTAATTATAATATCATGACTCACTCAAAAGAACTTGGGTCACTTTATTAATTAAAATTAATAAGATAGTGAACCTGCTCATGATTTCATCAAGTAATGAATGTATTTAATTATTAAAGTTGAGCATAAAATGTCGAAAGATAACCTCTAAAATATTTTTTGCAGATAATTTATAACCAAAGCTTCACCACAAAGTTAGGTCCTTTTATACATCATAGGAAGAAGGCTTTGATAAATCTAAAAAACATGATTATCTCATGAGAGAATTTTAGATTCCTCAACTTAAACAAAACATATTAATGCTTATTAGGCCTAATATAAATAAACACACTACTAGTGATGGTGTTAACACACTACTAATCATGGTGTTAATGACACCTATGATAATAATTTTGAATCTAAGATGAATATTCATGAAATCATGTAAGGTGGTTCATAGAATAATGCTCTTTCTCAAAAAACTGTGGGAATTCCATTTCAACATCATCCTCCTTAAAACCATTAAAAACATACACATCAACCTATTATCATTGAGTATCTTAAGAGGATTATTCCTAGACCTTAACCAAACTAATTTGAATCCTAATAGCATAAATACATGGTATGATACTCAATTTTTTTTTGGTTTCATGTTAACTGGTCTTATTCTCATGAGAATTTATATTCCCTTCACACTTTAGCATATGATTTGTACCTAACCATAACTTTAAACACTATGTTATGAAAAAAGAATTATTTAAATTAAAATTTTGAGAAAGTTTCTAAACATCATGAGAGTTGTGTCAATCATGATGTAATTAATAAAAATAATGGTTACCTTGATATATATTAAAATAATTAATGCTTAACCTCAAGAAAATCATAATTATTCCCATTTAAATAATTTTTTTTTAGCTCCTACTATAAATATCAAAAAAATCATGATTAAGGCTAATTATTCAAACCACAAAGACAACCTAGTTAACACGAATGGAATGAAGTGAAATATAAATCAAATAAACTCTCATCTACGCAATACAATCAACTTATAACCACTTCAAGACTATACATAAGTATTCAAGAGTATCGTATAGGTCATCTTTATGTCTCATCTCTTTTGGACAAATTCAAATAAGAAATAATATATTTTTTGACTTCCTCAGCTTGACTGAATCAATTGAGGATTATTCCTATATCTAAAACTACCTTAATCATACCAAAGCAATTACCTATTTTTGATCCAACTACCTTAACCATTACAAAATATTTTCTTGTGTCTAATCCATCTACTTCAACTATGCAAAAGTAGTCTTCTACATCTGATTTGACTACTTTGGTTGGGTCAAATTAGTTTCCCGATTCTCATAATTCCTTTGCCTTGGTTAATTAATTGAGTAAAAAAATTATAATTTAAGATCTAACCACTTGTGAGGCTAAATAGGATATCAACCAAACTTATATTTCTTAGTAATAAGCTATAAAATAGATTTTTGAGCAATGTGATCCTAATGAATAACTTTTTAAGCTCCTTATCTAGATTCTCTTTCTAAAACTAATGCATACATATCTAAAACATCACAACTTATTAATGTAAACTCTATTCAAGATGAACATTCCTTAACCACTGCCTACCTATGGGAAAAAATATACTTTTCCTATCTCTGAGGAAAGTATAATGCAACAATACAAAACATTATTTGTTCAAGTTGATAAAATAATAAATCAATCCTTATTTCTTAAATTCCTAATCCAATATATAATTTAATATGAAATACTTATTAATGTGGTTGATCTTCCCCTTTTCATTAGCAACCAAATTGGTTATATTCATTATAAGGTAGCCATCATTGATAAAGGTTTGGGAACTCATGCCACTTATTTATAATTTTTAAAATATATTGGATATTTAAAAAATAACCTTAAACCCACTTGCAGCACATGCCAAGGATATGAAAGATGATAAATGCTTCCCATGGGGTATATTTGGATTTTTATCATGATACCTCCTAAAATGGTTAGGGTGAAGATTATGATATTCAATTTATCATTATCTTATAATAAATTATTTAACTACCCTTAGAATCATTTCATGAGATCCATGGATTCCTCCATATGCCAATTCCTTAATTTCCACTACTTATGATATACCTAAAAATTTCAAGGCGATACCACTCCTTAAAACTTTGAGCAATTCCAACAACATGGTGTATTTAAAAAACCCACCATGAAAGAGCTAAAAAGTATCCCTTTTCTTGTATATCTTTAACTATCTTCCCAATTTAATTATATAATATAATTGTCACTTCATGCTTGTGTGGCATGTCCCACCAAACCATCTCAATTCTGACAATGATGAACCTAATGAAATAAACCTAACAAAATACAAACATCTAATCTTTCTCCTAGTATCATTACTTAATTTCCTCCTACCTTGTGACCTTGTTCTTGAAATAAGGCAATGGAATAAAAACCATCATTTTCCCCAAAAATTATGCTATTACCATTTTTTACTTCTAGTGATATTGTGGTCAAATCCTTCTATTTAGATCTCACCATCACTGATTATGATGATGGTAACATGTTAGATGATCCTTATTTATTTTATATGACCAAGCAAAAAATTCAAATATATTACATTACCAACCTTCACTTCAAACATCATACGACCAAGCATATTTCAAATCTAGCATCAACATGATTACCTTATTATGATATGCATAATGATTTATTTTATTTCGATATTCCTAGTGGTGTATTTTATGATTATAATATTTATTTAGTTACTTATAATAGGATCCCAACTATAGAGATTATTTTTACTCTTGAGAGGTTGTCTTTGGAACCACAACCTCCAACACATATTCTTTTTATCAAGTTTTAAGACAATATCATGCAATGATATTTTTACATTTCATAATCCCATGGGAATTTGGTTCAGAATTATATAACATATAAGATAAATTTAAAATATCAAAAGTTACAAGGACAAGACCCTTTGATGGATAGTTATATACCACATTCATCTTCCCCATTGAGGCATTTTTATGACTTTCATGGGACCATTACTCATTCTACAATTGATTGTTGAGCCTTAAAACATTATTTAGATATGCTTCATTGCAAGTCACCACATTAATCTCCTCAATTGGATAATAATCACCCCAAGGAAAATCCACACATATTATTAATAAATGGGTACATTAATATCTTTGGCATGATTGTTCTAATCACTCCATGGTTGATTATAGAGTGTATCAGCATCATTTCCTAAAAATTTAGAGATAGGGTCAACAATATCCTCCATGATATTCACATTAAATTTATAACACAGTGAAACAACCTCCCTTATAACCAAAACACCCTCTTCAAATAAAATATTATCTTTCATTATCATCCTTCATAACACATATCATTATGTGATTTTAATTACATTATCATGTAATTCCAAATCCATTTATGCTTAATATTTTTAAAGCAAAAGTTTCCCCTCTTGTGGTCAGCTACTATATATCTTCATTGTATCATATTAAATTTATTTGATCCCTCACAATTGTCATCTTTCCATTTAAAATATTTCACATGAGGCACACTTAGGTTGCAGATGAGATTTTACTCTCTTGTAAAGTGCAAGTCTAAGATTATTTAAGAATATTTGTACCTAAGTTCTAATTTTTAGTGGCTAGGTGTATGCTCTCTTCTGTTGGTCATCTTAAGCACCCATTATTGGTATTAAAAATACATATGGAGGAAAAAAATTCAAAATTCAAGATATCAAATAAAAAATAAATACTAAAAGGCAATTTCAAAAGGTAAAATATCTTTAAAAATTCAAAATCACCAAAAAATGTGATCTAATCGTTAGCACACCCTCCATCCTAGTTGAATTTTAAAATCCATAATTTATCTTGTAGCCAATTCATAGGTCCATTAGAGTGTGTTATTAAAGTATAAGAGGGTGGGAGACTTTAAATATAAATTATTAGTGCTACCTACCTTTTAACACAAGTATCCAATCCTTTCATTTGATCGACAACTCTATTAGGGTCTTGAGAGCAGGAAGCACATCATGGGAAGGTAGGATCCTTATAAATTTAAATCATAGCCTTCATGGGATGATATTTATACTTTAGTTGTTTTCCCAAGCTCTATGATTTCTATGTTGGGTCCTCTTTATCCACTGATCTCAAAAACTCTTAGGCTTTCCCACTTGATTAGAGTGTCTTATATCTTATAAGGATTTTCACAACACCCTTGTGACACCTCACCTCCTTATGTTCACATATTATCATTCCCAATATACCCATAATGGATATTAATTATATTTAATCAACTCCCTCTCTTTTAATATCCAATTTTTTATCTCGTTTATTTAGATTTGATTCATAACTCTCATTTCAATGCCTCTTGGATTTTAAGTTTGTGTGTTACATGGTAAGACCTTGGGGAATATAAATAGGCCCTCCTAATAAAAATAACCTTCACATATATTTCAAAATTTTCATATTAATGGTGAATTTATATAGATATTTATCCTATAAGAAATTATATGGAAACCATTTATTTGGGGATTATTCATTTCTTTTCTTCCATTATTTCACATTTTATGTTTATCTTAGATCTATTTTATCTACTTGCATTTGATGTTTTACATCCATTTATTTTGTTTGAATTAGATTATTTTTATCTACTTACAATGGATGTTTTATGATATTTGTTGACCCTTTCACATTTTTACAATTTAATTATAGTTTTATTACACATTTTCATTTTTTTTATAAATTTTATCTACGTACATTTGATGGAATTTTATAGCCTTTAATAATTTGTTTCACATAGATTTATTTTAACTACTTAAATTTTATGTCATTTCATATCTTATGTTTTGTGAGATTAATTTTATCTACTTACATTGGATGTTTTACTATTACTCACATTCTTGTACACATCTCTCTTTTTTATATATATCTTTATACATAATTGCTTTAGATTTTATTTTCAAACTTTTCATTTCATAATTTTTAATGTATACATACTAATTTTTTTTATAAAGGATTGAAACATAAGAGATGATACACATATACAACCATACTACAATTTTATATCTACTCAACATCAACACATAATTTGTAACTCAATGTCACACACACACACACACACACACACACACACACACACACACACACACACACACACACACACACACACACACACACACACACACACACACACACACACACACACACACACACACACACACACACACACACACACAAACACACACACACACACACACACACACACACACACACACACACACACACACACACACACACACACATGTATGTATGTATATATAATTTTTATATAAAAATACATAATATATAAATCATGGGGATAGAAAACACCTTCATGCTTAGGAAGATGAGGGGATACACTATCTCATGACACTCCCTCTCTAAAAGACATTGCCAAGGTCAGAGTCATCAACAATAATCCTCAATCCTCTCCTTTTAGTACAACCATTTGATTCTATATACATGACATATATAACATTAAGGATCACTTATGTCTACATATACCAAGGTGGTCATTTTTTGTGATTCTTACTCTCCAAATAGAACCTATTATTATAATAATACATTTTTGTGTTGTAACTTACCACCATGTGGATACTATAACTGATGTGGAAGGATCTAGATATTTTCCTTGCTATTTTAGAATCCATGTTGCCTCTTTTATTAGTATAAATGACTTAATATGATATTTTATAGTTGGTGATATTAGATATAACATATCCAACATATCATACTTAGGAAGTATACCATCTTGTTTCCCATGATACATGGCTATGATCATGAATTTACACCTCATTATCTCTATTGCATCTTAAAAAAAACTAAAATCAAACATTAGATCTTGATATATTAATATAAAATTTATCTTCATTATCATTTATCATGCCTATCTATCTATCTCAAAATATAGTGATAAATTGTACAACCAACATGTATACCTAGATACAAGCCTTCCTCATGGATGTTATCTATATCTTATCAACCATTGATGATCTCATTACTCTCCTAATTACCTCTTAAGCATTCCCTAAATACAACCACCCATTTACATCTGTATCACTATGAATTGTGACCAAAATATCATTTATTTCCACCACGTAGTCCATGCCTAAGGGTCTCCCTCTACCTATCCCACTTGAGTTGGGGAAGCTATATGTGCATTCAAAATATTTTGTATTGGAATCCTAGTCTTTCCTTCTCCCATGGTAATTATAACCTCAACTTCTCAATGTTATCTCCTTCCATGAGCATGTGGACCATGTCATAACCTCAATAATAGAGTTTTTTATATCTGACCTACATCATGCTCCCTATGAATCCATAATATGTCTTTCCATATAAGGGGAAATAATAATGGTGTTGTTGGGTTTGGTTGTCTGAATTACATAAGAAATATAATTCACAAGTGTTTCTTTACCTAGTAAGTATAATTTATTATCACCTCTATCAGTCTCTAAGCCCTCACTATGGATAGACATGTTGGCCATGTGTATACTATCCCCTATATGTAATATATATTATATCATCCATGTGTATGGTATCTAACCTCATATACCCTATGAGACATCTAACATAAGTTCCTTGAGCTCATCTTCTACCCTGGGGCATGTGATTTAGAATCTACTATGGTCTCCCCATCAGCCTATACAAAAGAAGTCACTAATATATCCAATATTTAGATAATATCATTGGATTTAATGTTAAATTTTTCCTTCTCATAACACCATAAAAATCATGCACTAGTTACACCCATACTTTACATTATACCTCACTCCAAAGATGACTTACACTTTGTTATCATGAAAAGTGTTACTTCCATATTAGATTTTGACAAAAAATTCATAGAGTTATTATGTCTATTATCAATTTTTAAAAATCTAGAATGGGTGTAACATATACATCTTCTAGTTACACTAACATCATTTGCTACTAATACCAATTCTTCCCTATGGTCTATTGGGCCAATACAAGTCTCTCTGCCAAAATATTTGGCACATCACATAACATTGGTGTACCATATAGGGATAATATGAAAATAGTATGCACATCAATGTGTCCCCATCCACCTCTCACATAAAGTTATCCATGCATATATTCCAATAGTCTAAAAACATCACTACCAGCTTCACATCCAAAGGTACCCTAGACATCTCCATAAGGCCACCAAATCCTAATAAAATCAAATGAGACTTGTATATGTTTGATGGAATATCAAACAAATATGAAAGCCAAAATGTATTGACTATCCACCACAATCATGGTCATCTTCATTCTTGAAAAATTCCAAATGAAAATGCATGATTATTCTCCCATTATAAAAATAATAAAAAATTTAAGTAAAATAAAAAATAACACTAAAATCCAAAACATTAATTGCATTAGTCATCTAGAAAGATTTCCTTGGCCACCTGATTATTTTCCTACTACATCATCCATCTAAATGCTTGATGTAGTCTTTTTATTAACTACATTGGGCATCCAACAAGACTACCTCAACCATGTGGTTGATTTGATACTATATCGACCATCTAGAATAAATACATCATACATGTAGTCACTGTCTCAACTACATTGGATATTTAGAAAGATTAATTAACCATATATTAATTTTATTAACTACATTAACCATTTATTAAATACTTTCTCAGCCATCTCGATCATCCTCATACTACATTGGCCACTAGAAATGATTGCATTGGACAAGCCTAAATTTTCAACCTTCATAACTAATTCAACTAGGCTAAAGTAATTACATAGGTGCACCAAACTCTCTTTAGCTTCTAAAAATTTGATACTCTCCAAAATGTACTGAATATAATACCTAACCATTACCCATCTCATTTTTCTATTCAATTTGATATTTTTTGTGAAAATTATACCAAACAAAATCTTACCATTACTTTATTTTCCTAAATATATCTTATCTATCCTTCCAAAAATTAAGTGCACAACTTACCTTGACATACACGTGATGGGTCTAGTGTTTCCATCTATGTGTCCACTTATCTATCACCTAGTCATCATCTCTCCATGTCAGAAATAATCACTTAGAGCCATTAGTATATCCACATTTCAAAAGTGAAAATGATCATATAAATAATCTCCCCTATATATATCAAAAATTTCAAAAATTATCTTTTAGATTTCATATTTTGGTCATATCTTTTTTTACATAGATCATTTTGATGGATTGAAATAAGTTATAGAATCTTGGTGTTATAAGGACTTGTATGGTACTAATGAAATATTTTTACAAAAAAAGTTTTTTTTTTCCTGATTTTTCAAGCATGCCATATTTATCACAATATTAGTTAGCCACATTACACAGATATTATTATGCACTCAATGTATTAAATTCATCTTATTACCACTTTAGCACTATATATCATCATTATATAGTCTATTTGAGTAAGTGAAGGTATACATATTTATTTATTTTCTTTCATTTACTTCCATTTATTATTCATATATAACAACACTTGATTTTATCTTCATGAATGCTATGTTATTTTCCCAAAGCACCATCCCCAATTACACTATTATAAAAGGTGATGGGATTTGAGTGGGATATATGTGTACACCTTATATTTTTTACTTATTGATGATTCCTATAATAAGACTCATCAACACATCAATCTATGTGAATGTATGTCCTAAGGAGTGCATAAGGGTCATGGTGCACTAGTTTGTGGTGATTTTGTGGGAGATTTCCTTGATGATCATATAGTTTTCATGCCTTCAACCATTTCCATCTACTTCGTCTAGCCTATGTTTGTTCTCACTCTCCTTATTCCCTCCTCTTTTTCCCATTTACTTACTTTTTCATACTATTTTGACTGAGCCAAATCAATTATAAAATAATCCTCCTCTTGACCAAAATCTTTGGCTAGTTTGAAGTGGTATTATATCTGATGACACTATTTTCCTAGTGTTTCTTTCCAAATGATTTAATACTATGTATGATGATTTATTTTTATTTCTTCAACTTGGATGAAGTCATCAACCAAGTTTTATAGGTGATTAAATTAGGATTTGGATCTATATAATAGGCTTCCTATTTTTTATTTTTCATAAGCAAGACATCCAATCTACTCTACTCATCCAAATAAATCCACCTTAGTTAAAATAAAATTAATTATGGCTAAGGATCTTACACTTTTAGAAGGACAATTCACACAAGGTCTTTTAAGTGTTAAGGAGAAGAGTGGAACTAACAAGGTAAACCTAGTATCTAGAGTCCCTAACCAAGGATACTTATATATTATTGTTTAAACTCAATATTCAACTAAAATATATCTCCCAAAGTATCACTGGGGCCAAGGGGAAAATGGTATACTAACAATTATAAAAAAGGTAAGTATATATATCTATGTACTATTTATTAATTTACTTTGGTAAATATATATGTGTATATTTGTGTCCTATATTAGTTTATTATTGTCTTTCATGATTAGATTATTATATGCTTATAAGTATATGTTGTCTTTATATGCATTATCACTTTTCTTACTCCTCTTAGTTACAATATCTATTTATATACCTAATGGTTACCATCATTAGTTTGGATATCTCTTGGTGACTACCTAATGGAATTTATCTCTCATTATATTATCTATTTTAAATCATGGATCTATGTTAGTATTTGTTAATAAGTTCCTTGCATAGACTTCCTAATTATATCATTGATATCCTTATTATAAAAAATCTTGTTTACAGACTTGCCCCAATTTGTGGTATAGCATCTTATGTGTGTGCTGGATCTAGTATGGTCTTCTCTTTTTCATAGATTAGAGGAATATTGTTTAATTTAGTTATCCTAAATAAAATGTGAACCCTCATAGGATAATGAAATAACATGGGATAATAATATTCCTTGATGTATCCAAGTGATGGGAAACAAAGTTATACCCTAATGAAAGTAGATGCCATAAAATATTAAAATATAAAAATATTATATCATATGTGAAAAGCAATCATGTGACTAGGTGTATTTAGGATAATGTCATGCCCTGATATGTAAACAATGTAAAATTTTAAGACACAATGGTGTAAGATTATCCATTATATATATATATATATATATATATATATATAAATCTTATTGAAAACAAATATTTGGGCACCATGCCCCCATAAGAAATAGTAAATACATATGTAACCAAGTAAGCTCACATGATATGTGTAGCTTTAATTAATCTAAATGAATTAGGTATGCTCCATAGTATGAACAAGGTAGTGATCATATTTTAACTAAATAACTCATGAGGAACATGTCATATGATGCCCCCAACGATAGAGCCTAAGCTTATGTAGAGAAATAATGAATGTGCATGATATTCATTTGATTTTTCAAAGGATCTCCTTCTAATGTTAATATGTGGTAGGACCTTGTTCTAAGTTTTCATATAATAATTAAGGGACCTAACATTTTGGTTTGGATTTGACTTTATGTTATTTATCCACATTTATATACTTTTGATTTTATTATAGTACCAAGTTTTTGATATGAAATGATATTTATTTGATCTTTTTATTTTAGGCTCTATATGATATTTTGATAAACTCAGAGGTGATTGATAATATGTAGGCACACTTTATCAATAATTTCTAATTTATGTAATATTTTTATCTATATTTCCCATCATCGAGAAGTGCCTCAAGGGATACACTTAGAGAATGAATCTATAACTCAAGAGAGAGAACTACCTCTATACCATAGAAAATAGTATGCATTTTATTTTGTATTTATCATAATACGCATATGATAATCCCATAAGGATTAGGTAATATAATTATATCAATATTCACCATGTTTATAAATAGTTTTACTTAATATATTCACAATTTTTTAATTCTTAAATTGATTTGACAATTTCCTTGGGATAATAAGGAGTAGAAAATGTATATCAAATATTATACTTAAATGAAAATTATTTATTATATAATTCCTAAATTATGAGCCATTATCCATAGTAATCATAGTTGAGATTCCAAATAGATAAATAATATGCATCATTAGAAATATACTAATATCATCACTTGTGGTAGACTGTAAAGGAATGGACTCAAACCATTTGGTAAAATACTCATTATTTGTAATAATAAAATTATAATGACCTTATGATGATGGTGGATTTATTTTTACAGCTATATCTAAACCTCAAGTATAAAATAACTAAGGAAAAATAATTGACTTTAACTCTTGGAATGGTGTGTGTGTGTGTGTGTGTGTGTGTGTGTGTGTGTTTGTTAAATCACCATGTCATTGGAATTTATCAAAATTTTATGTATATTATTGATAATCATGTTCCATATAAGGTTGATAATAACCCATCCATAATAATTTATGTGACATTACTTTTCCATTTAAATGGCCACCAAATTATCTATCATGAACCTATTGTAAAGTAATTTTAGCTTCTTAACACCCAAAGGAATCTAAGTAACTAAATGGTGAAGGACATATTGAAAATAGATTCAAAAATGATGACATATCAAATGTAATATATTCTCAATTTCTTTTTATTTGTTTTTGCAAAAAAATTATGAATATTCTCATATGATAAAAATTTATAAATGTTGACATACCACTCTAGGATGTTGGTGTGACTATTAATATAAAATACATATAACCCATCTAGAGATGGTATTGAGACAATAATTTTATTCAATCTCATAATAGTAAGTAAGGCATGATCATATATAATATATATAGGGACAATTAAATCAACATTATCCATAGTATCAACATGGTGATTGTTTCTTGAATTTAGGAATAAATCTGATGTTAGAGTAATTGAAGTAGGTGATAAAACTATGTACAAGATATAAATATGGAATTAATTTACATTATTTAGATGTAAAAAACTTATATATTTATTTAAAAAAAAGTTAAGAATAATTTTAAACTTATATGCATTTTGTCTTTAAGGCATGTGTGGCATGTAAACCTAGGATCAAAGCCTCAAATTCTACCATATTCTTGGTACATAAAAAGCTTAATCAATATGTTAGTGACATATTCTGACCCTTGGGTGTAATTAATACAATGTAAAAAATAGAAATTGAGGAAAATTTGGAACCATCAAAGCACATGGTCTATTTTTTGTTCACATTGGTATATATAAAAAACTCATTGCAAAAAAAATTACTCATGACAGTATAAAATCATTGCAAAAGAGCCATGACAATGTGATCAATAATAACTTTTATTTTCACCAATTTAAATTGTAAAATATTAATATCAATCTCCATAAATAACATGATCCACTTATCTATGCAACTAGATAGATAAGGCTTATACATAATGCACCTCAAAGGATCAATCTTGGCAATACTATGTGTCTATATTAAACATGTAATGTCTAAGTTTTTGTGTAGATAATAAAGTAATTAAGAAAAACATTTCCTTTGAGTTATATTTTTTTTCATAATCAACCAATGTGCAATAGATGTAATAAATAAATCTTTCTTTATGTGCATCATCATAGTATGTTAGCAAGTTACCCAAGTCATTCTTAGTTGTAAATATGTATAGTAATAGTGGTCTATTAAGAATAAATGGCATAATGAACAATGAACTGACTATTTATTCTTTAATTTCATTGAAATCATTTTTAATTTTTTTGTCCCATTAAAATTTTGTACCTTTACTTAATACTATAGAAAATGGTTGTGTTTTGTCTACAAATAAAGCTATGAAACACTAAATGGCCCAAATTTTACCATGTAAAATTTTTAGGCATTTTAATATTGTAGGTGGAGGCATATCAACAATGGATTTTAATTTCTTAGGATCAACCTCAATTCCATGTTTAGAGTTAATAAAACCCAATAATTTTTTAGATGTTACACCATAGACACATTTCTTTGTATTTAATTAGATGTTGTACTTCCACAATCATTTAAATATATTTGTAAGTATATAGCATGGTTTTCACACTTATTTAATTTTATAAAAAAACATTAACACAATAGTCAATAGTTTCATGAATGTAATCATTAAATATGTGAGTCTATCCCTTTGATAATTAGCACCAACATTTTTAATTCTAAAAGGCATGCCAAAATAATAGATTGTGCCCCATGAGCAGTGAAAGTAGTCTTATAGTAATCATAAATATTTATCTTAATATGATTATATCCAAAAAATTCATGCATTAAGGAGAGTATCTCATACCAAATGGTAGAATAAACAATCATATAAATATTAGGTAAATGAATGTCATCATTGGGACAAGCCTTAGTCAAATTTATGAAGCCATTGTAGATGCATATGTACCCATTAGGTGTTATAAATGGTATTATTTAAGACATCCATGGTGAATGATCAATGGGTTGGATAAGTTTCATATTTAGTATATTTTAAATTTCATATTTAACCAATAAAGAAACTTTAGGATGCATCTTCTGAATTTTTTTAACTCATTAGCATTTGGATTGACAACTAGATAATGAACTATAATGGATGGATTAATGCCAAAAATATCATAAATAGCACATGAAAATAATTCATATAAAACTTGTCAAAATATATATGGTATTTGTATTCTTAAAATGTCAATGATGCACTGAGTAATAAAATTTTATGATATTATTTGGTACCATAGTTGAAATCACTTGTCAATTCATTAAGTAATGTGGAACAATCCTCAGTGTATGGCATAGTGAGTAGAGAATCAAAACCATCTAATGGAAGGTAATATTTGATAGGAGAATAATCATGCTAAATTAAGTAAGCATGGTAACTACACTGATGATGAAATATTTATTTAAGATGAAAATATGGTAAATGGGCATTAGATGCCACATATTCTTGAAAGGTTTTATCATTTACAAAATTTTCTAAGAGTAACTATCTCAATTGAAACATATTTGTTACTAATCTAAGGATATATAAGTTCTAAATATGTAATATGACAAGATTCATTGTGATGTGATGTATCAGACTTAGAAAATTGAGTATGTAAGTGTTTGAACATTGAAGAAAAATATTGATTGTGAGCATTAAAAGTTTCATTATCCTATTATAAAGGGTCATCTCTAGATATAGTTTCTGCATAATATCTAAGACCTATTTTGAATTGATGAGGAGTAGGGATTATTAGCTATGTTATACCTTATTCATCTGAAATTAACCCACCACATTTATATCCCATGTTCATAGCATATGCGTAACCTTTTCCACATTTATCAAAAATAATTTAGGATGGACCATTAGATTTACTTTGGTTGATTGATATTGAAACAATTGTCTATCATAAGTTGCTCATCCTTATCCATGGAATGTGTTTTATTGTTGAGAAAACAATATGGGAAATATCACCCTTATTATTTAGGAGTACAATATGATTTATCAATAATAAATTTATGCTTGTCATATCTATATTTTTGAAGACCACACATTGTAAATTTAAGTTTGGATAAATACTCATTAGTGCCATCAAGTTTGTAATCATCATATTCATTGTCATCATGAACATGAGTATCATTATTGGTCATACTATATTCTCCCACATCATTTGTATGCATCCATTACTTAAGAATAAAATGTTTATGTGCTACTTTATTTAGATGAGGTATGTTGACTCTTGAGATGGGGAATAATAACTTTTATGGGTTACACAACTTTGTAGTACTAGAAGGGGACATCATCTATAAGATGTGTGTAAATGTATCCCAAAATAGTGTGTAAATGTAGCCAAAAATATTTTTAATGTAGAGGGAAGAACATTCATATCATGAATCCAAGGTCTACCAAGAAATATATTGTAGCTAAATTCATTAGATATTACTTTAAATTTTATAGCTTGAGGTTTAGGCCTAATAGTTATGTTTGATAATATTGTTCTTAATGGAATTTTTGGTTAATATTAGAATCCTTTGATGATCGTATATGAAGGTGAATTATAGTTATGATTAATACTAGTTTCATTCAAGAAGGCCTTACTACATATTTTCAGTCATGAACCATTATCTACAAGGACCCTTTTGATTCCCAAATGTTTGATTTTAACTTGATTGTATAAGGGAATATTTTGGACATTAATGTATTTAGAGGGTAAATATTTTATATAAAAGGAAATAAGGTGCTCACTATTTATTAATTTTTGTAACAATATAAGTGAAATAGGGAGCCTCAATGTTTTTTAGTAAAGTATTATCACACAAGGATTCATGCAATACATCTTTGAAAAAAGTTGCTTACTTAATAAATTCTAAAATAGAAATATTTTCTTGAGTATTATGAAGTTGATCCATAACATAATAAAGTTGTGTAATTGAATATGAATAATATAAAGAGAAGGTGGGAGATCAAAGGCTTAAGGAGGGGTATTTTGGTTGACCCCACTTTGAGGACTAGGAGAAGAGAGTGTGCCATTGTGTGCCCTACCTATCCAGGTTGTTACAAAATCTATCTCATATGAATCATCATTTAATAAACAATATAAGGGGAATTACTAAGAGGTTTGAAAATAAAAATATAAAGTGTTAGTGTATCATCATGTAAAAAATCAAAAACAAACCTATCATGTCTCAAAACATAATCTAGTTGCTATGATAAATGCGAGGAAAAAAACATGGAAATAATCATAAGCATTCATCAAACAACCATATAATAAATATTAAAAACATGTAAACATTAAATACCCCCATGCCTTTTCATAAATTAATATAATATGTAAATATAATTTACCCATGAGATAAGATAAGAAACACAAGCCTAAGCATGAGACACTAAGAGCAAACATACTAAGGCTAAATATATCATCATGATTCAAACTAATAGAAGCCTAATAACAAAGAAAAATAAGGGATAAGATTGTTATGAAACCATAAAACAAATAAAAGATCAAAAATTAAAATTAAATTATATCTAACATGAAGAATTAAACCCTAATATAATCTTGGAATATGTATGCATTCAAATAGCTAAGGTGTATGCACCAATTTTTGAAAGGAGGATATAAATCCTAAGCTAAAAGAGATGAAGTGTAATATAGGGTTTGATCAATAAATTAAATAAGAATATGTTTTAATTATGTAAAATTAGAATTGAAAACCTAGGGTGGGAACTTGTTGATCAAAATTTCACCCTAGGTGAAATTTGGTCAACTCCCTAACATGTTGAAAATTTTCATAAGGTCCCCTAGGTTTGAAAATGGTCACCCCATGGTCCTAAGTGAGGTCAAGTCACACTTTAAGGGTCACATAAAACATGTTTTAACATTTTTATATTTTTCAAAAATTTTAATGTCCTTTTACGCTATCTTTTTCATCATTCTAAGGAATTGTATGGTTTTCACAAAAGGACAAATGTTTTAAGATGAAATATAATGTACTTCTTGTCAGAGAATGATGTAGGGGAATCCTATATGGACCCAAAAATGAACTAAATTTTGTCTTTATATTTTAGTTGTTTCATAGGTTATTTTGGTCCTAATTATGTCTTAGGTGTGATCTAGGTTAGCAAAAGTTGCATAAAATTTGAATTGTGGATTTTCCCTCCAAAATGCCACTATTTGAAAATTTGAAATTTTAAGCCTTGTGGAAGGATTTCCATGCATTTTAAGAAGATGTAAAAGTGTAGGAACATTTACAAGAGGTGTCTAAGAGGTCTTAATACTATGTTAAGGTTCTTAATGTGTTCTTTATTCTTAAAGCATAGTCATACTTTAGTCATTTTTATGTAATTCATGAAAATTTAATACAAATTCAAAGACTTCAACATGGGAAAACCCAAGAATTTAGTTATTATTCTTGGAGTAATTGGAGATAGTTAGTTTTGATGTATTAATAGTTTATTACATTTGATATTTATGAATAATGTAGTTGTAAACAATAAAAGTGGATGAATAAAGAAGGATGGTGTAAGAAAATTCTGTGTGCATGGTATTGGTATAACTGAAACAGAGCAATGTCTACTTGGTTGATCAATGTGGTAAGTACATGATAGTTTTGTTTATTGATATTAACTATGAATAAATTATATTATCTTGTTTGAGATATTAGAACACTAAGTGAGGTGATTATCAGTCACTGTTGTGAAGTCTGCCTAGTCTATCAATAGAATATACTCATATACAGGTTGTTTAAGAACAAATTGAGAATTTAAACTTTTATAATTTGAGTTTTTTGGATAAATTTAGGATTAATACATGTATAAGTGATTGGGTACAATATTTTGAAAGTAAATAATTGATCAAAATTTGTCAAAGTTGGTAATTTGATACTTCTCATTGGAACCCTCAGTCCATAAACAAAATAGGTCTGTAATCTATGTTTATCTTTGTATTTAATCTTGTTAAAATCCAAATGAGTTTGTAAAGGGTTGAAAATTCTCATTGAAATTTTAAATAATTATAAATTTTATTTTTTAATCATTTGAAGTGGAAAAGACAAGGAAACCCTTATTTACCCTATTTCAGCCATTTGAGTACAATCAAGAACAATTGAGTTTCCTAATTGGAGAGTGATCTAAAAATTAAGAGACAAAGGGGATTTACATAAAAATTTGTGTTTTGAATAGATATATATTATGTAATTTACTAGACCTCTTGAAAGTTTTTAAAACATTCTTTGTGGAATTTTCTATACCCTCAACCTGCATAGTCTCCATAAACCAGGGTTTTGTTCTATAGTGAGAGAACTAGCCATTGAAAAATCCAATTTTTTTTAATCTTGTGTATTTTTATATTACCTAATTGATTTTTTTTTTCAATATTTTAAAATACTTGTAGCATGGACTTCTAGCAAGTGGTATTGGGAAAGGGCTAAAAAAGGCCTAATTTGGAGGGCTACAAGGGTGAAAGTGGACCTAGGGAGTGAAATAGATCAATAAAATTGGTAAAAATGTGTGTTTTAATAGGTAAAATGTTATAAAAACATTTTAAAGTCATAATTATTTTTTATTTTTTTACTAACCCATTTTTAGGTAAGAAAGGGCTATAAGGAAGGCTAGTTTGGAAGGCAGAGTTGCATAAGTGGCAAGTAGGTGTTTGAGATAGTTTTAAAAAGGGGTATAGGGAGTTATTATAGGATATAAAAAGAAATATAAATATATTTAAATAATATATTAGTATATTGAACATATACGTTTACATGGTGGATGAACTCTTATGCCTAAGATTTGAAAAAGTGTTCCATTATTCAAGGACAAAAAAGGGAAAATTTGTGCAAGATATGCATAATTTGGTATTAGAGAATAAGGATAGTTAGAGGATAAAATTTAATCAATGAAAGTGAAAACTATATCATCTCAAATAATGCAACATAATATGGCAAATCTGGTCATTGAAATGAGGAATATGCAGGCAAGAATGGTAGCTATGAAAACAACTCAAAGAAGAAGGGTCATAGCTGAAGATGATAGTAAAAGAAAAGAGGAAGATCATAGAGTATAATATGAAGAAGAAAGAGAAGATATATTGGAGAGGAAATATTGATCAAATCCATGATGAAGATGGGTTTAAAACCAAATCTAGATGTGTCAATGTATGAAGGCAATCTAAATGTCGATGAGTTGGTGGATTGGATAGTAGCCATGGATAAGTATTTTGCGTATGAATAAGTGGATTTCACTGAAAAAGTGAAAATTTTAGTCATAATATTGAGAGGACTTCTTATTTATGGTGGGATTGAATGTAGGAAGAGAGAAGGAGAAGAGGTAAGACAAAAATCTAATCATGGGATAGGATGGTGATGAAGATGAAGGCAAAGTTCATGCCCAAGGATTACCATACACATTTATTTAAGAGGTTACAAAATCTTAGACAAAAGAATCATTAAATTAAGGAATATATAAAAGAGTTTCATAGGTTAACAATCAGAATAGGACACTTGGAAGAAGATGATGAGAAGGTATAAAGGTATCTAAATGGTCTCAAGTTTTCCATACAAGATGAGATCAATATATTGACTTTGAAAATAGTTGAAGAAGCATACTAAGTAGCCTTGAAAGATGAGGAGAAGTTGGCAAAAAGGAATACACAGCAAGCAAGAGGTAAACAAGTGGGAGGAAGAGGAGAACATGATAACAAGAATGCATATAAGGAAGGTGAAACTAGTAAACAAAGACATGAAACACAACCAAGAGGTGGTTATAGGGGTAGGAGGCCATATTACAAAGGTGGAGATGCTAAAGGAAGAAGGACTAGTGGTTTCATAGGAAAATGCTTCAAATGCAACAAGTATGTAGGTCATAAGTATTGGGAGTGTCCAGAAGAGCAAGAAGAAAGGAGTTATAGAAATTAGAGCATAAATAAAATGGTGCAGCTTATAGAGGAAGAAAGTGTTGGATTAGATTAACATATAGTTTCACTTGAAGAAGGAGAGTCACTCTTGATGAGGAGGACATTATTGAAGCCACCAAGGGAGAAAGAACCTGCTCAATGGAAAACATTCTTTAGGATAACATGTAAGTCCTATGGTAAATGTTGTAAGATGATAATATACTTAGGAAGTATAGATAACTTGGTTTCAAATGAGATGGTAAGCAAACTTGGTCTTAAAATATTACCTCATCATATACCTTACAAAGTTTCTTGGCTTCAAAAAGGATATAGTGTGCTTGTTAATGAGTAGTTATTACTATATTTTTAGATTGGAACCTATAGGGATTAGGTCATGTGTGATATCATTCCCATTAAAGTTTGTCATGTATTTATAAGGAGGCCTTAGTAGTTTGATATGTCAACTAGTCATGATGGGGTGAAGAACACCTATTATTTGGAGCACAAGGGATTCGAGTATACATTATTGCCTTTAAAGAATGATGATAAAGTTGTTAGTGTCTTTTCTAAGGTATTGGTTTTAGGTTATAAAGAGTTTGTGCAGTATTAGGATGAAGATGTGAATATAGAAGAACCACCCAAGGAGATTGAGGTAACCCAAGATGAGGAATGTGATCCTATGCCAAGTAAAACTTTTTCAAGTAAGTTTGTGAATGAGTTGTTTGTAATTTTGTCTCAAAATTTGGTAAATATTTATAGTTATGATTTCATTGAGGGAGTAATAGGAAAGCTCAAATGCATGAGAGAAAGTCTTGAAAAGGTAAGAGATGAAAAAGAGATGAGTAGTGTACAACAGGTCCAAGAAAGACAACCAAGTGAATGGAATAATATGAAAGTGTTAAGTCAAGATTATGATAATGTGAAAGATAAAATGTAGTCCTTTTGTGTGTAGGAGGTAAGGAGTAGTTATGAAGATGATATGTAGCAAAAAACTAAGCATTTAAGCAAGTATATATCATGCAAGGACCAAAGAGTTGATATGCATAAGGTGAAGTGTACAAAGTAAGGAGAATGGGTGAAGGATAGAGAAGACACATTTATAGTATTACTATCTTTTGGAAGCAAGGTTGTGAAGGATAAGTTTGAAGGAGTGGAATCATGGTATTCCCATCCAAAGCAAGTAATATAAGACATCATCTATGATTTTACTAATAAGTTTGTTGCATGTTTGTGTACACCATTGAAGAGGAAGAACCAGAGGAGGCTTAATTGCGGGGCCAAGTAACATGTTCACCTCTACAAGAGGCAAGTAGAAGAAACAACCTTCAATTAGGAGGCACAAAGCAACTAAAGATGAGCATACACCAAGTTGATTCTTATGGCAAAATTTCTTCATCTTGGTAGTATGATAGAGGGACATCTTATATTGACCCCAAAATGAACACAATTTTGGCTTGAAATTGTATTTTATAAGTTTGATAGGTGCCTTAGGTCATAATTATGTATTAGGTGTGATCTAGGTTAGCAAAAGTTACATAAAATTTGAATTATGGATTTTCCCTCCAAAATGCCACTATTTGAAAATTTGAAATTTTAAGCCTTATGGAAGGATTTACATGCATTGTATGAAGGTGGAAAAGTGTAGGAACATGTAAAATAGGTGTCCAAGAGGTCTTAATACTATGTTAAGGTTCTTAGTGTGTTATTTAGTCTTAAGGCATAGTCACACTTTGGTCTTTTTTATGTAATTCATGAAAATGTAATGTAAATTCAAAGACCTCAACATGGGAAAACCCAAGAATTTAGTTATGCTTCATAGAGTAGTTGGAGAGATTTAGTTTTGATGTATTCATATTGTATTCCATTTGATATTGATGAAGAATGGAGTTGTAAATAGGAAAAGTGGATGAATAAAGAAGGATGGTGTAAGAAAATTATATGTGTATGGTATTGGTGTAACTAAAATAGAGCAATGTCTACTTGGTTGATCAATGTGATAAGTGCATGATAGTTATATTTATTGATATTTAATATGAAAAAGTTATATTCTCTTATTTGAGATAGGGTAATGCTAAGTGAGATGATTAGCAGCCACTGTTATGAAGTCTACCGAATTTGTCAATAGAATATGCTCATATACAAGTTGTTCAAGAATAACTTGAGCATTTAACCTTTTATAATTCAAGTTATATGGATCAACTGAGGATGAATACATGTATGAGTGATTGGTTACAATATTTTGAAAGTAAACAACTGATTAAAAGTTGTCAAAGTTGGTAATTTGATACTTCTCATTGGAACCCTCAATCCATACATAAAATAGGTCTATACTCTATGTTTCTCTTTAAATTATATCTTGTTCAAATACAAAGGATTTTGCAAAGGGTTGAACATGCTCCTTCAAAGTTGAAATAAGTATATAGTTTTTTTTTAATCATTTGAGGTGGACAAGACAAGAAAACCCCTATTTACCCTATTTTTGCCTTTAAAGTATACTCAAGAAGGACTGAGTTTCCTTATTGGAGAGTGATATGAGCATTAAGAGACCAAGGTGATCGAAAGAAAAAGTTGTTTTTTGACTAGACAAATATTATGGAATTAACTAGACCTCTTAAAAGTTTTTAAAACATTCTCGTTGGAATTTTTTATACCCTCAGCCTGCACAGTCTCCATAAACCCTGGTAACTAGGGTTTTGTCCATTATGAGAGAACCAACCATTGAAAAATCCCAAATTTTTGTAATATTATGTATTTTGGTATGATATAAATTAATCAAACAATTTCAATACTATATAGTACATATAGCATAGACTTATATCAAGTGGTATTGGGAAAGGGCTAAAGAAGGCCTAATTGGGAGGGCTACAAGGGTGAAAGTGGACCTAGGGAGTGAAATATGTAAAGAAACTTGGTAAAAATGTGTTTTAACAATTAAAAGGTGAAAAAAACATTGGAAAGTCATAATTATTGGAAATTTTCTATACTAACCCATTTTTAGGTAGGAAATGGCTACAAGGAAAGCTAGTTTGGAAGGCAGAGTTGCATAAGCAGCAAGTAGGTTTTTCAGATAGTTTACAAAAGGGGTATAAGGAGTTATTATAAGCTATCCTAAGAAACATAAATATCTTGAAATATTATATTATTCTAGTAAAATTATACCTTTACATGGTGGATGAACTCTTAAGCCTAAGATTTGAAAAAGTGTTCCATTGTTCAAGGATAAGAAAGGGAAAACTTATGCAAGGTCTACATCAGAGAAGGTCAGAGAAGGATTTGAAACTAAAATGTGGCATGTCTAGTGTAAAAAATAAGAATATCATCTACAAAAGGGTCAATTTTATATGGTTTTACATATTAGTGTGATCAAGAAGGTGTATTGAGATCCCCACATGTCACTTACAAGCTTAGGTAGCTTCAATAGATCCAATATTGATGAAAATAAATTCCTCTCTCTTATCCCTCTCTTGGACATGTCAAAAATGGTAAATGGTTTTCATTTGGTACAAATCAAAAAATATGATTTAGAGTGAGTACACTTAGGGAATGTTATTAGTCCTTATGAGCTTTTATTTCATGATCATGATTTCAACATTGGTGGTCTATGTTGTATAAACAATCATCAAGATTGTTACTAAATCTAAACTAGCTTTACAATCTTAATAACTCAATTTTTCTCTTTTGATTGCGCTTTGGTGATTGGTCTGTGTGAACCAAGATATGTATGTAGACTTGTAGAGCATGTTCACCCATTTCATGTGGAATTCAAACTATTTTGGCATGTATGATCATGAAAGGATATGTAGAACCATATCCTTGTGCTATAAATTAATACTAATGGTCTATAGAATAGTTTTTGAGAGTTAAAAAGTTTGTCCTTTTAGCTTTAGGTCAAGAATAGTATACTTGTTTTTAACCCCTCAAAGCTTGGTTGGTTAGGTTCTCCATTGAAAGATCTGGATATTGACTTAGATAGGGATCTAAGACACTAAGTAAGGACTAATCAAAGTACTAATGTGCATAGTCACCTACATTCACCTATAGGTATGTATAAATAATGGTAGGACTATCCAAAACCTAAGAGATAGGTTGTGTATGATTTCAAGACTTGATTGGAGTTCTCAAGTTATTCAGGGTTCATCAACTCATCAAGACCAAAGAAGAAGACTAAACAAGGGTCACACTATTTTAAGTGGATACATGGTCCTTATACCATTTTACTTACATATTTTTGTTCAAATGAAAATACCATAAGGCCTGAGATATTGAGAGAGTGGAAAGAGATTCAAGAAACAATAATTCTAGGTCTAATCACATGATGGATCTTATATCTACTTGTTGAGATGGTGAGACATCTTCAGATCTCAACCTAAATGGAAATGTGTAGAGTTGAATAAAGTTGAAAAATGGAAGGTTTACCTTAAATTCTTCAAAAAGGGATTTTTATCCACATAATGTCATCTATTGGTAGAATTTTATGAGGTATAGGTAAGTTTAATGGCTTCCTTCTTATAGCCTAGACCTAGAAGTAACATCTTGACATAAGAGGAAGTTTTTAGGTCAAGAGAGATTGATGGTTAAATGATTTTTAGCTCATTAAAAATATTGATGTAAATACTTAGAAAACTACAGTGTTATTAGGCCAAAATAAACCTAGAACATTGAAAGTGACACCTAATGTATTGATGCTAAGGAATGGTTGCATGGTTTTAAGGTAGAAATGGATACATTCAGGTGTGAGATGACCTTAGTGACCTCATGAGGAACTAAAAGAGTGAATTATAGTATTAAAACATGTATCACCACCTACAAGAACATCTTAACTTCTCTAATGAACACCTACAATTTGACTCATACTCAGACTAGCCCAAGCTAATGAGGGATGCAAGGTTAGTTGGAAGATATATGTATAAGATAGATGAGCATGTAGAAATTCTATACATAATATTTTAAAATTTTATCAAATACTGATGATTTATATTTTTCAAAAACCCATCGAGTCTCAATCTCTTTGAGTGCATGCCCTAAAGGGTACACCAAGAAAGGGATGGATAGATCATTGGTGATTCACTAGATTGTTGTCCCTTATTTCTAACTATTACCAATCTAATCAGCTCTTAAAAATATTCCCTAAGCTATTTATCCTCTTTTTCACACTCCTTTAGTCTTTTACCACCTACCATACCCATTTTCCTAACCTAAGACCCCTTTCGATAGTCTACATGACTAGGTCAACTGGGTCCACCTTGTACTCATATTGGTAAAACTCATTTAGGGTCTAGGTCATCTCTTGGCTGACCTAGTTCATGATGTAGTGAGTTTTTGTTAATAATGATACTAGGTCTACTGGGTTGAACTTGTTAGCCAAAACTTTCGAAAGGGTTTAAGGTTAGATCTGCCTATATAAACACATTCATTCCACTTTTATTAGGGAGACATCAAGAGTTATTATTCATTTGCACTTATTTACAATATACTCTTCTACCATTCTACTTGAGGAGTCTTAGCTTAGGGTTTCTACTTGAATAAAATTCTAGTCTTGTGGAGAAGTCTTGGATGCTTTGGCCTTTCTTAGTGATCCTTGCAAATCATAACCTCTTGTGAAGCACATTTGGCCAAGGGAGAGATTGAGTCTTGATGGGTTCATCTTCTAGGTAAGTATATATAACTTTGTTCCTCTCTTTAGTAGATAGAAGTAGCATAATTAATGGATTTTTAATAATATTACTCTTCTTCTTCATGTATTAGGGTTTTACCAATAAATAAATTAATTAGTATTCTCTTATGCATGTTTACTTTTATGTTTACTGATCCCCACTTTGTGCCACAAGCTTTGGTGAGAATGATATTAGATTTATATGCTTTACTTGTTATTAGTATAGTGAAAATGAAAACATAGGACTTAGGGATACTATGTGGTTTTGCTTGACTGGAGGCTTTAAAACCCTCCCTAATGATATTATTATGGTAAGAGATCCCCTAATTAGGTCTAGCAGATCTATAATTGGTCATGTCCCTAATTATCTAATGTATCCCCAATCAAAAATGTAAGTAAGATCTATCTTCTCTGATCTACGATCCATTTATCGATCTAATGCATCTCTGATTACATACATTTTGGTGAACCCAATGTGAATCTAACCCTTACAAGTTTTCTTTCATGTTTTTCATTTTTATCATTTTATTTATTATATTTCTATATTTGTGATACTAGCTCAACCAAGATGGTATAGTTTCTAACTTTTGTGTGCAGGTTTAACACACAGTCACAATCAAAATGACTATTATTTCTATGCAGGTCTTCATTAGGTACAAGTTACTAGATTGAAAAGGTTGACATAGTACTCTTATTCATGTCAAGATAATAGAATATGTCAAATAGGTCAACTTAGTCTCTTATTCATCTCAAGAATAACAAACTAGGTCAAATAGGTTAACTTAGTATCATAGTCAGCTTCTAGATAACAAACTAGGTCGACCAAGCCAACATAGTCATCTTAACAGGCTTCAATAAATATGAAATTGTAGAACTAGGTTGACCCAATCAATTCAGTTAGCAAAACTTACAAGCATAATTCAAGGCACTTCAACATAAATTTCATAGTATTCAACATCTTCCAACCCACCAAGGTTCTTTTCTTTCTCTCTCTTTCAATTTAGTTCTTTTTTACAGTTCTATTTTGTAAATTTTGCAATCTTTAAAATTGTAACCATACAACAAACTAGGTCAACGTGGTTTACCTAGTTTTTTATTTTGTCTTCTATCTGAAAGACTAGGTCAACTTGGTCAACTTAATTTTTAAGGACTCTTGCTTCCATAGTACAGTATCAACCCTATAGACTCTATTCTATAATGTTTACACATAGTATTGTTTGAATTAAATCTATACTATGATTAAAATTAGGAATTAACCACTATATTCTAGTAATTAATTCACACTTTAATTTTCAACTATTTACATGCTTAGATAGCTCACATAATATAATTAGGTGGTTTTTCAATATACCATTTAGTTGCACTATTTTGATATTTCTTGAACACACTACCAAATCACATAAATTTAGAACACATTTAAATATTTATCTTTTCAAGGCCTAACTACTTGGATTTCATCACCAAAGGTGAAGTCGACTTGGTTTTTTAGCCAAGTATAAACATGTGGTTAATGGTATATATTGTAAAATCACCTGATACCCTTATTGCTATGAGATTGTGAAGTGAGGGGGTATGCCCCAATACCAAGCCAATACCATTGCCAACATAGATCCCTTTCAGCCTTAATGTCCTGAAACCATCCATAGATTGCTTTTTAGTTTCCTACTTTCATCCAACTTCCACATCACACTTAAAATAACACTTTATAATTATCTAAAAAATTCAAGATGACCACTTAGTTAACATTTGCCTTTCAGTTGACTGTTTGCTCTTTTATCATTGTATGTTGTATTTCAAAAACTTGCTTTGACTAATGTTGGTGTAATAGTTTTATGCTATATGCCTTAATTGGATCATTCTCATTGACTCAATTGATTGTGTGTTTTCTTTTATTTCTTGATTTTTAGAGTACATTGAAAAATCTTTCATTATTTTTAGTACACTATCATTTTGTTTGACACACTCTCTTACAAACTATTTTTATCCCCACCTACAGTACTAAGTCAACCTAATCAACTCTATATCTCTTTTCAGACTCTCTTTTCATTAGTTTATAGTACTAGGTTAACCCAGTCAACTTTGTATCCTTAGCAAGATTTATTTTTCCTAGTTTATAGTACTAGGTTGAGCCAATCGACTCTATACTCTTATTGTTGTCCTACCTATCCAAATTGGTTCTCTATTTTTCCTTCTTTATCACTCTATTAATTTCTTTAAATCATCATGAAGTCCTCTATTATAATCTTTTTGGACAATCTAAATCCATTTAGAAACTATATGGGGTGCTCTTTTCTTCTTATCTTTTCTTCCTCTTTTCATCTTATGGGGCATCTTGTGATGCCCATTCACACATTAATCTAGCCTTTGGGGCATCTTATGATGCCTACCCACATATAATTTTAGACTCTGGGGCATCTTGTGATTCTCATCCCTACATCCACCTACCCTTTGGGACATCTTACAATGCCCACTCTTATTCTCCATTACATGCTACCAAACTAATTCAGCTTCAAGAAACCTTCTGAGACACAAGCTTGTCTCTCACATGCTCATCCTTTAAATATAAATTAATTTAGGATCCTTCCCTTACTTTCATTCTTTCTATATGCTATCTATTTAACACTTTTTATAGGATACTTACATGGGTCTCACCCTTTGCAACAATTATCTCTTTCTACAAACCTTAGTCCTTCCCTTTTAGTCTTTTGGTTTCCCTTTTTCTCATGAGTTGCATTATAAAACCATGGATAGGACCTGATATTCCTTATGATGTACTTTTATCCTCTTTATTTTCATACTTTTTAAAATAATTTTTGACACCCCTTGGGTTTCTCATTTGTGATTTGTAGTGTAATACCATGGATAGGACCTGACCTTCCTCACAAATACCATATTTTTATTATCCCATTTATTTTTTCAATATAATTTTTGACACCCTCATGTGTTTCTCTTTTATGAGTTGCAATGTAAGACCATAGATAGGACTCAGCCTTCCTCATAAAATCACCATCTTTTGTCATTCCTTTTCTAGAATGTGTTCTACAATGGTTACAAGTTCTTGATCTTTGTTCTTAACTTTAGCCTTTACTTCTTTTGATAGATGAGATTTTCATAACAATCTATGTTATCATGTTTTATTATATTTCTCTCATTCTTAAGATAAGGAATCACACTTTTTTGTCATTGTATCCCCTTTATTTTTCCTTTGTCACATTTTTATGATTTGAAGTTTTTTAAAATTGTTTCATGTTTCATTCCTCTTTATTTCCTTTCTTTTCACTCCACATTGAATAAAACAAGGTCAAAGTCAAGATAGCACTTTTATTTCACCTAAATTTATGATACTCTCAGACACCATGATCTCTAAGTTATCTCTCTTATCAACCAAGTCCCAAGTATTCAAATACAAGTCATCTTTAACACCCATATTTGGTTTTCCAAATCTATAAGGAGGAGGAATAGAAAAATCTATCAATAAAGTTAAAATCCAAATCATTTGAGACAAAAGGTAATGATATACAAAAGGAAACATACAAATCTCAAAATTAAAAATCATACCAAAATACATGATTACAAACACATCTCCTATCTCCAATAGCAGCTCAAACTCCATAGTTGGCCTCACAATAGAGTCAAGGTCCATTAGGGTATGGTAGGCCAGTAGATTAGAATAGGAGAATTAAATAAACTCTATGGTGCTACCTATTTTCTCATGCACATAACTAATCTTTGCAGTAGATTAACAACTCTATAAGGGGTCCTAAAGAAAAGGGAACATGTTATGGGAAGGTATAATCATTTTAATTTTCATGCATATAGCTTTCATGGGATTATATACATACTTTATTTGTTGACCTATAACTTGTGTGTCTAAAATAAGTTATTTAGAGTCCTTAATGTTGATAGTCCTATTATTAGTGTCTTGACTTTGATAAAGAGTCCCTCTACCCTCTAGTTTTTACTTCATTCTCCCCTCCACCCACTTCATTCCCCCCTTGATAGGCATACATGATTCTAAATATATTTTACCTTATTCTATACTTCCTTCTTATTTACATTTTAAAAACATGATAACACTACTTTGTTTCAATTTTATCTATCCTTTAAGCAAAAAAACATGTTCGAGAAACTATGAAATAATTTCTTTACACCATGGCTCTACATTTATAGACATATTTTTATTTCTCTTTCCATTTATTATTGTTGTAATACCCCTTTTGGGGGACACCTAAGTCCATTTCTAATTTTCATGTACTTTTTCTATTGTTGAGTGAGTTTGGCTTATTACTTCTCATTCACCAATGTTGTTTTCACTCTTATGCACATTTTTCCATTCATTATTGAGTAAGGATTGTTGCTTCTCACTCATCAATGTTGTTTTACCATTTTTTGCTTTCCCATATTTGTTTAAGTAAGGTTTGTTACTAATTTTACATTGATGTTTGATTACCATCCTTTTGACATGTATCCTTTGTTTGACTTAGTGATTTTGCCTTTCTTACTTAAGGTTTACTTGTTTGAGTTTTTTGGTCTTTAGTAGCCTTGGATTTTTAGTTACATAATTTACTCTAAATTTTGAATTGGTCATTTGGTCTAACATCACACTTGTCACCCCATCTTACCAAATTTACAAGTAAGTCCTATACACATAGCACTAGTTATCTTGGCTTTCCCACATTTGTTTGTTTTTGATCTTTAGTTTTGTATTCTTAGGTTTGCCAAAATTAGTTTTTACACCCTCCATAATCAAAAATACAAACACATCAGATATCCATCTAGTGATAAAGGTAAGTCAAGGTATGAATCACATTTACTTTTCATTTTTTTCCCTTTTAGTCATTTAATTTTAGTTAATTTTTGTTTAAAATACTACAACATTTTTTAGCCTAATCATTGTGTGTTATCATGTTCTTTTTCGAAGCACCATCCCCTATTGTATCTGAGTGACACATGATGAGCTTTGAGTGCAGCATATGTATACACAATATTTTCAAATTTTATCAAATACTAATGATTTCTATCTTGAGGAGTACATGCCCTAATGGGTGTACTAGGAAAGGGGTGTGTAAACCATTGGTGCTTCATAGGATTGTACTCTTATTGATGAAATTTATTTAGGGTCTAGGTCATCTCTTGACTGACCTAGCTCATGATCTAGTGAGACTTTGTCAATGATGAAACTAAGTTGATTGGGTCAAACCTATCAGTCAAATTTTTGTAAGGGTTTAGAGTTATATCCAATTATATAAAAACATTCATTTCACCATTATTAGGGAGACATCAAGAGTTATTTTTTATTTATGATTCTTTACAATCTGCTCTTCCACCTTCTACTTGAGGAGTCTTAGCTTAGGGTTTTTACTTCGAGAAGAATATAGTATTATGGACAAGTCTTGGATGCTTTGGATTTTCTTAGTGAACCTTACAAACCAAAACAACCTCTTGAAAATCACCTTTGGTGAAGGGAGAGATTGAGTCTTGATGAGTTCATCTTTCAGGTAAGTATCTCTAACTTTGATCCTCTCTTTAGTATATTGAAGTAACATAAGTAATGTATTTTAAATAATATTAGTCTTCTTATCCATGAATTAGGGATTTAACTATACATTTATTAATTAGGATTATCTTATGCATGTTTATTTTTATGTTTACTAACCCCCACTTTGTGCCACAAGATTTGATGAGCACTAGATTATATTTCTTTGCTTTACTTAGTATTAGTTTAATGAATATGAAAACATAGGACTTAGTTAGAGTTATTACATAGTTTTTATTGATTAGAGTCTTTGGAACCCTCCCTAGTGATATTATTGTGGTATGAGATCCCATAATTGGGTATAACATATCTGTAATTGGTCATTTTCTTGATTATCTAATGTATCCCCAATCGAAAGTGTAAGTAAGATCTATCTTCTTCGAGCTATGATTGATTTATGGATCTGATGAATTTTTGATTGAATACATAAATAAATCTCATAGTGATGATATAAAATTTAAATTATATTATTAGAAGCAAAAAAACATGAATATGGTTGAACAAACTAGCTTCTAACCTCATACTCAGTCAACTAAAATCCTACACACAGTCATAGGCCTCTAAGCTAGTTTTGAAAATTAGAAATGTTGAAGGATATAGAAACATGGTCAGGGATTGAAAATTTGTAAATTTTTTTATAATGACTTAAAATAGGCTTCCATGGTCTCCTTTAGGTCAGATTGATAGATGGAGTGCTCACTATTTTATCTCAAACTTGAGGCACTCCATAAGCAATATAATCTAGAAACTTAGTACATTAATGGTGAAAGAATGAATGATAGAGACTTAAATGACTTTATAATGATTTATAGGGTTTAATTGAATATTAATAGGCATGTAAAATGTCACACAATCACTATGAACACTCATAAGTGACCACATGCTCAAAAAACCTAGTTTATGCCTCTAAGGCCTAAAACTGGACATGAACCTCATGGATTATAATGAAATTACTATGGTCATGTGATCTTCCCAATAAATTTTAAATAATTAATGGGATAGTTTAGGGTTGATAATACCCATTAGTTTTTAGATAAAAAATAGATTGGTCGTCTTTAGCCTCAATTTATCTTAGGGGTGTCCAAAATACATAGTAAAAACTCGAAAGCCAATTTCTTTCACTCCCATCTATATGGAAAATATGCATGTGGTATAAATAACTTAAAGATATTTTATGGGTGTCCTATACTTAAATTTAGTGACATTGGTTTGAGGGTTAATGGCTTAACCTTTATAAATCATTGTTAAAAACTTTAATGACCTAAAACCCTCCTAAAACCACCATAAGAACCTGATGAGAAAGATATAATGAGAAATGAATTTATAAGGGTTTTATTAGGTTTGAAAATTATTTTTACCTACTTGAAACTCTCTTAGGATATTTTCCACTCAATTTTTCCATTCCATCACTTGTATGGATGGGTCAAATTCTATGTTTTCTACATGTTTTGAGGTGATTTAAAGGTGAAAAAGGGAATATATGACTGAAAATCACGGTAGAAGATGTTTATGGATGTATTATACTTATTTAGACCCAATAATCACATTGGTCATGCATGTAAACACCTATACTAAGTTGATTTTTGTAGATAGTCTTGGATATAACAATGAGAAGCAAGGTGACTGTCAAGTTGATTGTGAGAAGTGTGATATTGAGTTTTCATTGAAGTATATATGATATGATAGAGGTAAAATAAGTATTTATGAGGTGTCTCACATATATTCAATGAATATCCTTGAGTGTTTTCAAGTCATCATTGTGACAAGTGTGAGAATTGAGGCCTAGAAGGCTAATGAGTGACTGTAAGGAAGTAACAACAAGTGGAAAAGAGAAGGTCATAAGTTAAGGGG
Source organism: Torreya grandis (assembly GCA_037957365.1). NCBI lineage: Eukaryota > Viridiplantae > Streptophyta > Pinopsida > Cupressales > Taxaceae > Torreya > Torreya grandis. Next base: position 5,621,157 of record JARHVA010000348.1, read on the forward strand.
TGTATAATGATCTTCACAAATAATGTTTCTACCTTTTAAATATATATTATATGTGTCAATTAACTAATATGTAGTTTTGGATAAATAATGAACTCCTCATCAAGAAAACAATTTTAAGAAGGACAATGAAGATCCCTATGCCAACTTCAAGAAGATGTCATATTTTAGATTGATAATTGTTCAAGAGATATTCATGATTTTTTTATAACTCTTTCTTATGTGTTATAAATAATATTAAAATCTTGACACTTGGAATTGTGACTCTTAAATGTCACTCCTCTATCTTCTCCTATTACTCTATATATTGAGGCCATTTTAGCTTTGTAATGGATCCATAATTGGTAAGACAAAGCCCTATTAGATTTGAAATTATGTTTTGCCTTTGAATAAAGTTATTAATATTGTTTATTATTTTTAATTATTTCATAATTATGTCAATTATTGTATTTGGATGACAAGTGATGATTGTTTCTCCTTACTTCTAATCTGCTCTTATATGCATTGTGTGAGTAATACTTCTTCTAACATGTCTCATGAAGTGTAAATTTTTGTTAGGTGTTTTTGAAGTGTGAAGGGAGATTATTAGTGTTTGAGATTATACTTACTAGTCACCCATATCTATAAATGAATTACAATCTACCTCCATATAGAAATAAATATGCTAGAATAATCTTGAGTTGAGATTAGTTTTAACAATCTGCTTTCATAGTGTAAGTTTCAAGTATGTTTTTGGAGATATCCTTGGTGTATCACCTCCATTAGTGTAGTTTTATTTTATGATTCCTTATTTATTTTTACCCCAAACAAGTGATTATCCTAGCGTAGTTGAAAGCCTAAATACTTAGATCAAGGAAACTAGCCCATATTCTAAAGATCTATCTATTGTAGCCATCTGCATATACTTAGAGATAGTTCCATGATATCCCAAATTTAAGAAGGTTTGATTTAATTATCTAGGGTGAAAATTTGGGCTATAATATTTTTGTCATGCCTGGTGGGACCTGTGGTCCAAGAAGGTTATTCAAGATTGATGTTGGTCTTGACAACAAGGAGGTTGTAATAGTCTACTTCTTGTAGTATCTGGTGACTCCAACATTTGACTTTTAGTTAAAAACTAGTGCATTGTTTCATTCCTAAGTTAAGAAAAATATCTCAAAATAAAATCATTCATTTTAATTTCCAAGAGCTTCCTTATTATTCAATAAAAGCATACAGATTTGATAACACCCATCCTTACCCAAGGAGATCATACCTTGCTCATAGACATATAAGAAAGTTTTTGATTGGCCCAATCTTTTAAATTCCTAAAGCTACCATGGCAAGGAACCTAAATTCTGTTTATTTCAATGGTTATAGTCCTCTAATACTTGGCTATTATGATGGCATTCCTAATTCTACCCTCAAAATTATCCCTTCATACATATGTGAGAATGCCATTACTCTTATTGATCACATTAAAAATATTGATAAATTCTTTAATATACATCACATCATTATGGAGAAAATAGAAATTAGGTTTTTCATATAGATGTGTCTTTCAAAGGAAAATATCTTGATTGGTATTGTAATTTGGCCCCTGAATCTATCACCACATGGGATGAGTTGGGAGATGCTTTGAGGATAAGGTTTGAGGACAAGAGTGATAAATTATCATCACTAAACAATTGACCAACATAATGAGAGAACCTCAAGAATAGATTCAAGCTTTCAAAATAATATTTAGGAAGGCATGGGATATGATCCCAATCTTGGTATGATCTACTTGTCATCATGCATTTCTATATTATCTTAAGGCTTTTGAAAATGATATTTCTATGACGGTATAATATATAGGAGGGAACACATTTCCTAATACCTATGAAGTGGAAATTATGGATGATAATTCTTTGATTCAAGCTAGGAATATTTATCCAAGATCCCCCATACCTCTATTCCTTGATTTAAAAACCTCTACACCTATTGGTGCTCCCATTACTACACCAAAACATAAGCCAACCATCCCTAGCTAGTAAATTAAATCTAATGAGGCATAAAAAATGAGGGATGTTTAAAAATATATTTTAGGTCTAAAGGGGATTATACAATAGTATAAAGTAAGACATTTACAAATACACTACCAACATAATCAGTCCTATCCAAACTAGCAAGGTAATAGACCACCTTTTCAAGGTCATCCTCAAGGTCAAGGATAACTAGTTCAAGCAAAGTAATATAATGGTTATAATACCAATGATACTTCTACCTCAAAAGATTTAGTGCCTACTCAAAACAACCTTCCTCAAGAGCATGATGGTTAGCCTTCATGGGATCAACCTCATGATACATGTACCTATGTTAATGAGTCCTTAAATCAAGATTTTATGGAAAATTTGGGAATAATTCCAACCATGACTCAAGGTGAGGTACCTAATGGAGGATAGAAAAAATAAAAGAGTACTCAAGTGGTATCTAATTTAATCAATTAGCAACAAGATGACTATGTGATATAAATTACTAAGGGTAATCAAGTAAAGAATCAAGACCTATAGTTGCAAACACAAGGGCAAAGAGAAAGGTAAATGAATAGGTTTAAGGGAATGGTAATGGTTCATTAATGAGTGTTTAAACATCCTAAAGGTCATGAATGTATAATGTAGTCCCAAATGCATAATCAGATCAAATAATTCATAATGCTAAAAACTCTTTCACACCTCAAAATTATCAATATATAGGCAACACTATTCCTATTAGTGGACAAGCTAAGGTTAGTGGCTCTTTCACTAACATTTTAAAGTAGATGAAAAAGTCTCATGTGAATGCATCAATGTGGGATACACCTAAAATACCTAGACAAGCAAAATTTATCCAAGAAGAGATATCCAAACTCAGTTTGGTAACCAAGCAACTTAGTGGGAAAGAGGCAACATTAACAAACATAATGAAGCCTAGTGAGGGACAATCAAATAAAATTGAGAAATTAGACACACCTCCTTCATTATATCTCTCTATTATCATTGGAGATGCTTTGGTCCACAATTATTTTATTGATAGTGGAGTAAGTACTTCATTTATACCCAAACAAGTAGTTGATAATTTGAACTTGATGTATGAGCCTCATTCTAAGGGAGTACTACAATTGGATGGGTCAGATGCTAATAAAATTGGCATAGTCAAAGGTTTGAAACTTGTTCTTCATGCTTGTCCTACTTTCACTATTCCTCAAGATGTTGTGGTTTTGGATGTGCCATCTCATTTTTTCCTTTACTTGTCAAGAGATTTTAATACTAATATTGGAGGATACTTGAATTTAGATTGGTCATATATGGCATTTAGGACTAGGTATGGTGATAAAGTATCAATCAAATCTGAACCTCTATCTATTTTTCATGTAGATCCATATGTTCCTTATACATATAACATGAATTGAAATATCAGTGATGAAGAAGATCATCCAAGTGATCAAGAACCTCTAACACTTCTTGATGGAATATCTAAATTTTATCTTGATAAATGGGGAGTTGATCAATACAATTTTGATCCATATGATTAGATTGAATAAATTAGTTTTGGTACATACATCCTCCATGAAGATTGTGATGGAGATCTTGAGGCAAATTCTGATGACACTCTAGAAAAAATTACATGGGTGACTATATTTTACACATGGATGATGATTTTCATATCATAGGTGTAACAAAACATGATAGGCCTAGTGAACATTCAGTTGTACTTTCCAAAGAAGAGAACACTCATGAGCATGAAACTCAAGAAAAGGTGGATGATATGTAACACCAATTCAGTGCCATAATGCAAGAGTTTGAGGAGATAAATAGGTTTTCAATTCTTCAAAAGGAATATAGACCTGATGATGAAGTCAAACATGTACCTAATGTGCAAAAATAAGTGCTTATGGTATTTACCAAGTAATAAACCTAAGAGATAATGGTAGGACAATCCAAAACCTAAGAGATGGGTTGTATGATTTCAAGACTTGAATGGATTTCTAAAGTCATTTAGGGTTCATCAAATCATCAAGACCAAAGAATAAGGCTAAAAAAATGGGCACATAGTTCTAAGTGGATAAAAAATCTTAATACCATTATTCTTACCTAATTATCAAATGAGAATACCACAGAGGCCTGGGATATTGAGAGAGTGGAAAGCGATTCACGAATTAAGAATTCTAGGTCTAATCACATGATGGATCTTATATCTACTTGATGATATGGTGAGACATATTTAGATCTCAAACTAAATGGAAAGGTGAATATTTGGAGAAAGTTTCCAAATTTAAGGTTTACCTCAACTTATTTGAAAAGGGATTCTTCTCCACACAATGTCATCTGTTGGTGGAATTTTATGAGTTCTAGGAAAGTCTATTGGATTCCTTCTTATACCTTAGGACTAAAAGTAACATCTTAACACAAGAGGAAGTTTATAGGTTAAGAGAGAATTATGGTTGAATGGTTTTAAACTTAGTCAAAATATTGATGTAAACACTAAAAAAACTACAGTGTTATTAGGCCAAAATGAACCTGGAACATTGCAAGTGACACCTAGTGCATTGATGGTAAGGAATGATTGTATGGTCTCAAGGTAGAAATGGATACATTAAAGTGTGAGATGACCTTTGACCTTAGGATTAACAAAAATAGTGAAGTATAATACTCAAACATGTATCACTACCTATAGGAACCTCTTAACTTCTCTAATGAACACCTACAATTTGACTCATACTTAAACTATCCCAAGCTAATGAAGGATGCATGTTTGGTTGGTGGATAGAGGTATAATATGGATGACCATGTATAAATAAAACTCATAATTATGATATAATTTTTTCATGAGATTATCATAATTAAATAAAACATGAATACGTTTGAGCAAACTAGCTTCTAACCTCATACTCAGTCAACCAAAACCCTGTACATTGTCATAGGCCTATAAGCTAGTTTTGAGAATTGGAAATGTTGAAGGCTCTATAAGCATGTTTATGGATTTAAACTTGATAAATAAGGTAATAATGACTTAAAATATTTTTCATGGTATCCTTTAGGTTAGACTGATAGTGGGAGTGCTCATTATTTTGTCTCAGATATGAGGCACTCCATAAGCAAGATAATTTATAGACCTAGTACATTGATGGTGAAAGGATGAATAGAAGAGACTTGAATGAATTTATAATTATGTATAAGGTTTAATTTAATATTAATGAGTGTTTATAAAGTCCTAAATTCATTTTGAACACTCATAAGTGACCATATGCTCAGAAAACCTAGTTTATGCCTAAAGGCCTAAAATTAGACATGAACATCATAGATTATAATGACACTCCTATGGCCATGTGATATTAAAAAGTAATTTTATATACTTAATGGTATAGTGGATGGTTGATAAGACCCATAATTTTGTAGATAACAACTCATATTATATATATTTGACCTTAATTTATCTTAGGGGTGTCTAGAATGCATAGTAAGAACTCGATAGCCAACTTCTTTCTCTCCCATCTATAAAAAAAATATGAATGGGGTATTAAGAAATTATGGATAGCTGAGGGGGTTACTATAATTGAACTTAGTGGAATTGGTTCAAGGGTTAAAGTCTTAACCTTTATGAGTTATTATTAATAACCTCAATGACCTTAAACCCTTATAAAAACCTCATATGAACCTGAAAAGAAATGTATCCATAAGGGTTAAATTAGATTTAAAAATGATTTTTACCTAATTAAAACTCTCTTAGGCTCCCTATCACTCAATGTTTTTGTACCATCACTTATACGGATGGGTCAAATTTTGCATTTTGTACAAGTTTTGAGGTAATTCGAGGGTGTAGAAAGGAATAAATGAATGAAAGTCATGGTAGGAGATGTGTAGAGATGTATTATAATTCATTATACCCCATTATAACCTTGTTAATTCATGAAAACCCATCTACTAAGTTGATTATTATCGGTAGTATTAGATACAATAATGAGAAGCAAGGTGATTATCAAGTTGATTATGAGAACTGTAATTTTGAGTTTTCATTAAAGTCTATATGATAGACCAAATGACAAATAAGTATTGATGAGGTGCCTCACATATCTACAATGAATATCCCTAAGTGTGTGCAAGTCACCATAGTGACAAGTTTGAGAATTGAGGCCTAAAAGGTTAATTAGTGACTATAAAGAAGTAATAATAAGTGGCAAAGAGAAGGTCATCAGTTAAGGGGTGTATAATGATCTTCACGAATCATGTTTATACCTTATCAAGTCAGATGATATGTGTCAATGACCTCTAATATATTTTTGGTTAGATAGTGAACTCTTCATCAAGAAAATAGTTTTAAGAAGGACAATGAATATTCGTACTCTAACTTTAAGAAAATGTCATATTTCATATTGACACTTGTTCAAAAGAGATTCAAGATTTGTTTTATAACTCTTTATCATACATTTTAACTAGTATTCAAGACTTGATAGTTGGCATTATGACTCTTCAATGTCACTCCTCTCTCTTCTCATATTGCTCTATATATTGACGCCATTTTAGCTTTGTAATGAATCCAAATTAGTATGGAAAAGCTCTGCTAGTTTTGACATATTGTTTTGCCTTTTAATAAAGTTATTAAGATTATTTAGTCTCTAAAACTCTTTCCTAAATATTTCAAATAGTATATTTGGATGACAAGTGATGATTGTTTTTCCTTGCTTCCATTCTGCTCTTGTATGCATTGTGTAAGTAATACTTATTCTAATAGGTCTCATGAAGTATAACTATTTGTTAGGTGTTTTTGAAGTGTGAAGAGAGATTAATAGTTCTTGATATTAGAATTACTATTCACCCACATCTAAAAATGCATAGCAATCTGCCTCCATGTAGAAACACTTATGTAAGAAGAATCTTGAGTTGATATCAGTTTTAACAATCTGCCTTCATAGTATAAGTTTCTAATTTATTTATGGAGATATCTTTGGTGTATCACCTAAATTAGTGTAGGTTAATTTTATGTTTCATTCTTCCATTTCCCCCCAAAAAGTGATTAGCCTAGTGTATTTGAAAGCCTAAATAGTTAAGTAAGGGAGCTAGCCCATAATATAGAGATCTATCTCTTGTAGCCATCTGCATATACTTAGAGATAGTTTCATGTTATCCCAAATTTGAGAAGGTATAATTTAATTATATAGGGTGAAAATTTGGGCTATAAAATTTTTAACACACCTGATGGGACCTATGGTCCAACATGGTTGTTCAAGGAGGATGCTGACCTTGACAGCAAGGAGGTTGTAATAGTCCACTTCCTATAGTATTTGGTGACTCCAACATTTGAATCTTAGTTTTATGCTAGTGCATTGATTTATGACTAAGGTAATAATAATATCTCATACTAAATGCATTCCTTTTAATTTCTAAGAGCTTCCTTATTATTCAGTCAAAGCAAATAGATTTGCTAACACCCATCTTTACCCAAGGAGATCATACCTTGTTCATCAACCTATAAGAAAGTTTTTTATTGGCCCAATATTGAAAATTCCTAAAGATACCATAGAAAGGAACCTACATTATGTTTCTTTCAATGGTTAAAGTCCTTGAAGAATTGCCCATTATGATGACATTCCCATATCTTCCCTCAAAAGTGTCCCTTCATACATAGGTGAGACTTCCATTACTCCTATTGATCACATTAGAAACACTACTAATATCTAAAATATACATCACATCATTGTGGAGAACATAGTAATTAGGTTGTTGGATGTCTCTTTCAAATCAAAATCTCTTGATTGGTATGGTACTTTGGCCCCTGAATCTATCACCACATGGGATAAGTTGGGAGATGCTTTGAGGATAAGAATTGAGGACAAGAGTGACAACTTGTCATTGAATAAAAAATTAACCAACTTAATAATATCACCTCAAAAAACTATTCAATATTTCAACACAAGATTTTAGAATACATGAGATAGGATCCCAATCTTGGTAAGACCTACTTCTCATCATGTTTTCCTTTATTAATTTAAGGTTTTTGATAATGATATTTCTATGATGGTATAATGTATAGGAGGGAACACTTTTCCTAATGCCTATGAAATGGCCATTAATGCTGAGAATTATTTAATTCAAGATGGGAAGATTGGTCCAAGACCCCTTATTCCTATATTCCCTAATTTACAAACCCCTACACCTATTGGTGCTCCCATTCCTATAACAAAACATAATCTAGCTGCCCCTAATTAGTCAAGTACATCTAATGATGCATAAATAATGAGTGATCTTAAGCAAAAGATTTTAGGTATCAAGAGGATTATAAAATAGTAGAAAGTGAGACCTTTCCATATCCACTACCAACATAATTAGTCCTATCCAAACTATCAGGGCAATAGACCACCTTTTCAAGGTCAGCCTCAAGGTTAAGGATAACTAGTTCAAGCAAAGTCATATAATGGTTATAATCCAAATGATCCTTCCACATAAAAATCATTAGTTCTTACTCAAAAAACCTTGCTTAAGATCATGATAGTACATATTACATCTACCTATGTCAATGAGTCCTTCGATCAAGATTTCATGGCAAATTTGGGAACAATTATAACCATGACTAAAGATGAGGTACCTAATGGAGGAGAGAACAATATAAAGAGTACTCAAGTGGGGTATAATTTAGTCAGTTAGTAAAAAGATGACTTATGTGATGTGAATTACCAAGGGAAATCAAGTAAATACTCAAGTCCTATAACTATAAACACAAGGGCAAAGAGAAAGGCAATTGAATAGGTTAAAGGGTCTATTAATGGTTCATCAATGAGTGTTCAAACATCCCAAAGGGAAGGTATGTTTAATTTAGTCCTAAAAATTAGATTAAATAATATAATGATAAGAACTCTTTCACATCTTAAAATTCTTAAGGTATAGGCAACACTATTCCTATTTGTGGACAAGCTAAGGTTAGTGGCTCTTTCACTAACATTATAGAGAAGATGAAGGATCATGTGAATGTATCAATGTGGGATACACTTAAAATACCTGGACAAGTAGACCTGATACAAGAGGAGCTATCAAAACTTAGTTTAGCAACCAAGCATCTTAGTGGGAAAGAAGAAGCCTTGGAAAACACATTGAATCCTAGTGAGGGATAATCAAATAAAATTGAGAAAGTAAACACCCCTCCTCCATTATATCTCTCTATTTTCATTGGAGATGCTTTGGTCCACAATTGGTTAATTGATAGTGGAGAAAGTAATTCAATCATGCCCAAGGAAGCAACTAATAAGTTAAACTTGAAGTATGAGCCTCATTCCAGAGTGCTATAACTAGATGAGTCAGCTACCAAGATAATTAGCATAATCGAAGGTTTGAAACTTGCTCTTCATTCCTGTCCTCATTTTAGTATTCCTCAAGATATCCATCTCATTTTTCCCTTTGCTTGTCAAGAGATTTAACTACTAATATTAGAGGATACTTGACTTCAAATTAGTCCTATATGGCATTTAGGACTAGGTATGGTGATAAAGTATCAATCAAATATGAACCTCTACCTAGTTTTCATGTAGAACCATATGTGTCTTATATATATAACATGAATTGAAATATTAGTGATGAAGAAGATCATCCTAGTGATCAAGAACCTCCAACACTTCTTGATGGCATATTTGAATTATACCTTGATTAATGGGGAGTTGATCAGTATGGTTTTTATTTATATGAGCAAATTGAAGAAATTGGTCTTGGTACATACATCCTCTATGAAGACACTCTAGAATAAGTTGCATGGGGTGACTATCTTTTTCACATAGATGATGATGTTCATATACCAGGTGTAACAAAACATGATAGTCCTATTGAACAGTCAATTCTACTTTCTAAAGAAGAGAATACTCATGAGCATGAACCCCAAGAAAAGGTGGATATGTGTAAATAATTCAATTCCATAGTGTAGGAGTTTTAGGAGATATTTACGTTTTCAACTCTTCAAAAGGAATATAGACCTGATGATGGAGTCAACCATGTACATAATGAGCATAAAGAATATCTTAGGGTATCTACCAAGCAATAAATAAATTTGGTAGATGAAGAAGTATTTGGTGAATAAAAAGACAACATTGATGACTCCTAATAGCAAAAATATCAATTTAAACACATTTAAATTTGGGAAGAATTTCTTGACTCCTAATGATTAGATTAAGGAGTGCCAAGTGGACATGATAAAGGTCAAGCAAGATAAAAATTAAAACAAACATTTAGGAGATATTGAGGGATTAATCATGATATTTCTAAGTGATACAATTGAAGTCAATAGAGGCTCCAATAATGGTAAGACATTTGATTACCTCCATAAACAAGTTTTCATTGAGAAACATTCATTCTATGATGTTTTTTTTATGGAGAAGCAGTGATTATAGAAGCATTATCTTTGACCCTAGTTGAAGTAATGAATAAGATGTCCTTCACCTCAAGTTTTTTTAGGTCTTGTATATATTATGATAGGTGTGTGTTTTCCTTTGAGTTATTTATGTGGTTTCCCTAAGTGCTTATAAAGTACAAGTGTGTGTTTTGGTGTCTTATTTTGTGTGTTTGTTTCTTGTTGTGTTTAGTGTGAGTTTAGGAAAATTTTAGAGGTTTTTAAATGTCAATGGTAGTATATGAGTGAATCTATTTCCAAAGTATAGGATAAATCAACTGGTCCTTAGCATACAAGGCATGCTACCCCTAGAAATCACCAAAATGTTGACCAAAATTTCACCCCAGGCAAAATTTGGTCAACCCCTTTGTAGGTTCAAAATTATCATAAGGTCCCCTAGGTTTCAAAATTATCACCATGGTCCTAAGTAAGGTCAAGTCACACTTTGAGGGTCACATACAACATGTTTTAACCTTTTCATATTTGTTAACTTTCTTAATGTCCTTTTATGCCACCTTTTTGGTTATTTTAAGGAATTGTATAGTTTTCACAAAAAGAATAATATTTAAAGATGAAATATAATGTAATTATTATCAAATAAGGTTAGAGAAAGATTTGAAACTGAAATGTGTTAGGCACAACATAAAAAAGAAGAATATCATCTATAAAAGGGTTAGTTTCAGATGGTTGTATGGATTGGTGTGATTCATGTGTAGGTTTGAAGGATTCAAGAAGGTGTCTTGATGTCCCCATAGGTGATTTATATGCTCAAGTAGCTTTAACATATCCGATATTGATTAAAAATGGTTCTTATCTCTTATCACTCTCTTGGACAGGTCAAAAAAGGTTAATGGTTTTCATTTGGTATAGATATGAGAAGAGGAGTTAGAATGAGTAAACTTGGGGAATATTAATAGTCCTTATGAGCTTCCATTTCATGGTAATGGTTTTAATATTGGTGATCTATGTTGTATGAAAAATCATTAATGTTGTTAGTACCTCCAAACTTCTTATGTAATCCCAATGGCTTAACTTTTCTCTTCTAATTGCACTTTGTTGATTGGTCTATGTGAACCAAGCAATGTATGTAGACTTGTAGAGCATGTTCACCCATTTCATATGGAATTCAAACTGGTTTGGCATGTGTGATCATGAAAGGATATGTAAAATCATCTCCTTGTGTTAGAAATTAATACCAATGGTCTATAGAATAGTGTTTGAGAGTTGAAAAGTTTGTCCTTCTATGAGTATATTTAGGTCAAGAATAGTATACTTGTTTTCAACCCCTTAGAGCATGGTTGGTAAGATTCTCCATTGAAAGTTCTAGAGATTGATTGAGATAGGGATCTAAGACACTAAGTAAGGAATAATTAGAGTCCTAATGTGTATAGTCACCTATAGGAATGTACAAATAATGGTAGGAATATCCAAACCCTAAGAGATAGGTTTTCTATGATTTCAACACTTGAATGGAGTTCTCAAATCATTCAGGGTTCATTAACTCATCAAGATCAAAGAAGAAGAGTAAATAAGGGGGTACACAGTTCTAAGTGGATACACAATTCTCATACCATTATTATTACCTAGTTTTATTCAAATGATAATACCACATAGGCCTAAGATATTGAGAGAGTGGAAAGAGATTCAAAAAATAATAATTTTGGGTCTAATCACATGATGAATCTTATATCTACTTGTTGAGATGGTGAGACATCTTCAAAACACAAACTAAAGGGAAAGGTGTAGAGTTAAATAAAGTTGAAAAATGGAAGGCTTACCTTAAATTATTCAAAAAAGGATTTTGCTCCACACAATGTCATCTATTGGTGGAAGTTTGTGAGGTCTAGGTAAGTCTAATCGATTCCTTCTTGTACCCTAAAACTAGAAGTAACATCTTAACACAAGAGGAAGTTGGTAGGTCAAGAGAGAATGATGGTTGAATGGTTTTAAAATAAGTGAAAATATTTATGTAAAAAATTAGAAAATTACAGTGCTACTAGGCCAAAATAAACCTGGAACATTGCAAGTGACACCTAGTGCATTGATGGTAACGAATGATTACATAGTCACAAGGCAAAAATGGATACATTCAAGTATGAGACAAACTTAGTGACCTTATGAGGAACCAAAATAATAAATTACATTAGTTAAGCATGTATCACCACCTACATGAACCTCTTAACTTCTCTAATGAACACCTATAATTTGAATCATACTTAGACTAGCCCAAGCTAATGGAGGATATAGATTTGGTTGGTAGAAAATGGTATAATATAAATGACCACATAGAAATAAATCTCATAGTGATGATATCACATTTTCATGAGATTATCATAGGTAAATAAAACATGAATAATGTTAAACAAACTAGCTTCCAACCTCATACTCAATCAACCAAAACCATGCACATGGTCACAAGCCTATAAGATAGTTTTGATAGTTGGAAGTGTTGAAGGATCTAGAAGCATGGTCACAATTGAAACATGGTAAAAAAGTTAATAATTAATTAAAATATGATTCCATGTTTTCCTTTAAGTCAGACTGATAGTGGGAGTGCTAATTATTTTATCTCAGACCTGAGGCAATCCATAAGCAAGATAATCTACAAACCTAGTATATTGATGGTGAAAGGATGAATGCCAGTGACTTGAATGAATTTATAATGATTCATAGGGTTTAGTTTAATATTAATGAGTTTTTATAAGGTACTAAAGTCATTGTGAACACTCATAAATGCCCACATGCTCAAAAAACCTAGTTATTGCCTATAAGGCCTAAAACTGGAAATTAACCTCATAGATTATAATGAAACTCCTATGGTCATGTGATATTCCAAATAAATTTTAAAAAATTAATGGGAGAGTTAATGGTTGATAATATCCATTAATTTTTAGATAATAACTTAGATTGGTCATATTTGGCCTCAATTTATCTTAGGGGTGTCCAGAATGCATAGTAAGAACTCGAGAGCCAACTTATTTCACTCCCATCTATACAAAAAATATGGATGGGGTATTAATCACTTATTTATAGTTGAGGGGGGTACTATAATTTAACTCAGTGGCATTGGTTTGAGGGTTAAGGGCTAAACCTTTATGAATCATTGTTAAGAACTTGAATGACCTAAAACCCTCCTAAAATGCTCATATTAAACCAATGAGAACTATATAATGATAAATGCATTGAGAAAGATAAATTTACATGGAAAATTATTTATACATACTTGACACTCTCTCAGGATCCCTACCACTTTATTTTTTTTTACCATCACTTGTACATATGGGTAAAATTCTATGTTTTCTACAAGTTTTGAGGTGATTTAAAGGTGCATAAAGGAATATATGCATGAAATTCATGGTGAAATATGTGTAGATATGTATTCTAATTCCTCAAACCCTATTATCACCTTGATCATGCATGAAATCCCCTCTGTTAAGTTGATTTTTGTAGGTAGTATTGGATAGAATAATGAAAAGCAAGGTGATTGTCAAGTTTATTGTGAGAAGTGTGATTTTGAGTTTTCTTTGAAGTATATATGATAGATCAGATGACAAAGAAGTCTTGATGATGTGTCTCAAATATATATAATTAATATCCTTGAGTGTGTGAAATTCACCATAGTGACAAGTATGAGAATTGAGGTTTAGAAGGTTATTGAGTGACTGCAAGGAAGTAACAAAAGGTGGCAAAGAAAAGGTCATCATTTAAGTGGTGTATAATGATATTCATGAATCATGTTTCTACCTTCTCAAGTCAATTGATAGTTTTCAATGACCTGTAAGATAGCTTTGGATAGATAGTGAATTCCTCATCAAATACACAGTTTTAATAAGGATAATGAAGATCCCTACACCAACTTTAGGAAGATGTCATATTTTAGATTGACACTTATTCAAGAGAGATTCATGATTTGTTTTCTAGCTCTTTCTCCTACATTGTAACTAGTATTAAAGACTTGACACTTGGAATTTTGACTCTTCAATGCCAGTCCTTCTCTTTCTTATCCTATTGCTTTATATATTGAAGCCATTTTAGCTTTGTATTGGATCCATAATTGGTATGGTGAAGCCTTGCTAGTTTTCACATCTTGTTTTTCCATTGAATAAATTTATTAATCTTGTTTAGTCTCTACAATTATTACCTAAGTATGTTGAGTAGTTTGTTTGGATGATAAGTGATGGTTGTTTCTCCTTGATTTCATTCCACTCTTGTATGCATTGTGTGAGTAATACTTCTTCTTACAGGTTTCATGATGTAAACTATTTTTTACATGTTTTTTAAGTGTGAAGAGAGATTAGTAGTTTTTGAGATTAGACCTCCTATTCACACACCTCTATAAATTCATAGCAATCTATAAATACTTATGCTGGAAGAATCTTGAGTTGAGATCAATTTTAACAATCTACCTTCATAGTGCAAGTTTAAAGTATGTTTATGGAGATATATTTAGTGTATCACTTCCATTAGTGTAGGTTAATTTTAGGTTTCCTTCTTCCTTTTTCTACCCAATAATTGATTAACCTAGTGTAGTTGAGAGCCTAAATAGTTAGATCAAGGGAGCTATCCCATAATCTAGAGATTTATCTCTTGTATCCATCTGCATATACTTAGATACAGTTCCATGTTATCCCAAATTTGATAAGGTATAATTGACTTATCTAGGGTGAAAATTTGGGATATAATATTTATGACACACTCGGTAGGACCTGTGTTCCAAGAAGGTTATTCAAGGTGGATGATGGCCTTGACAATAAGGAGGTTGAAATAGATTACTTCCTGTAGTATCTAGTAACTCCAATATTTGAATTTAAGTTGTATACTAGTGAATTATTTCATGCCTAAGGTAAGCACAAGATATCATACTAAAGGTATTAATTTTATTTTTCAAGAGCTTATTTATTATTTAATCAAAGCATACATATTAGCTAACACCCATACTTACCCAAGGAGATCATACCTTGCTCATAAACCTATAAGAAAGTTTTTGATTGGCCCAATCTTGAAAATTAATAAAGATGCCATGGAAAGAAACCTAAATTTTATTTATTTCAATGGTTATAGCCATTTAAGACTTGACCATTAGGATGACATTCCCATATATGCCCTCAATGGTGTCCCTTCATACATAAGTGAGATTACCATTACTCATATTGATCACATTAGAAACATTACTAACTTTTACAATATACATCATGTCATTGTGGAGAACATATAAATTAGGTTATTTTATGTCTCTTTCAAAATAAAATATCTTGATTGGTATGGTACTTTGGCTCCTAAATCTATCACCACATGGGATGAGTTGGGAGATGCTTTGAGCATAAGGTTTGAGGACAAGAGTGACAACTTGTCATTGAATGAACAAATGACCAACATAAGGAGAGTACCTCAAGAAGATATTAAATATTTTAACACAATATTTTAGAATACATGGGATAGGATCCTAATCTTGGTAAGACCTACTTCTCATCATGCTTTCTTTTATTATCTTAAGGATTTTGATAATGATATTTCTATGATGGTACAATCTATAGGAGGGAACACATTATCTAATGCCTATGAAGTGGATATTTGGGATAAGAATTATTTGATTCAAGCTAGGAAGATTACTCCAAGACTCACTATGACTCTATTCCCTAATTTATAAACCCCTACACCTACTAGTGCTCCCATTCCTAACCAAAACATAAGTCAACTATCCTTAGTCAAGTAAATCTAATGAGGTATAAATAATATGGGCTCTTGAGAAATATATTTTAGGTATCAAGAGGATTATACAATAGTATCAAGTGATTCATTTCCAAATCCACTACCAACATAATCATTCCTATCCAAACTATCAAGGTAATAGACCACCTTTTCAAGGTCATCATCAAGGTCAAGGACAACTAGTTCAAGTAAATACATATAATGGTTATAATCCTAATGCTCCCTCTACCTAAAAATCATTAGTGCCTAATAAAAAAACCTTTCTCAAGAGCATGATGGTTATCCTTCATGAGATCAATCTCATGATCCATCTACCTATGTTAATGAGTCCTTCAATTAAGCTTTCATGGAAAATATGGGAACAATGCCAACCATGACTCAAGATGAGGTACATAATGGAGGAGAGAATAATGGAAAGAGTACTAAAGTGGGGTTTAATTTATTCAATTAGTAGTAATATGACTCATGTGCTATGAATTACCAAGTTCAAACAAGAAAATACTCAAGTCGTATAAATACAAATAGAAAGGCAAAGAGAAAGGCAATTAAATAGGTTAAAGGGGATGGTAATGGTTCATCAATGCATGTTCAAACATCCTAAAGGAAATTAATGTCTAATGCAATCCTAAATGAAAAATTAGATCAAATAATTTAGAAACTTAAGAACTCTTTCACACCTAAAAATTATCAAGGTATAGGAAACACTATTCTTATTAGTGGACAAGATAAGGTTAGTGGCTCTTTCACTAACATTGTAGAGGAAATGAAGAAGGCTCATGTGAATATATCATTGTGGGATATAATTGAAATACATATACAAGTAAACCCACTCCAAGAGGAGCTATCCAAACTCAGTTTGAAAACTAGGCAACTAAGTGGGAAAGAAGAAGCCTTGACAAACACATTAAATCCTAGTGACAGATAGTTAAATAAAATTGAGAAAGTAGACACACCTCCTCCATTTTATCTCTCTATTATCATTGGAGATGATTTGGTCCATAATTTTTTAATTAATAGTGGATCAAGTAATTTAATTATGCCCAAACAAGTAGCTAATAAGTTAAACTTGAAGTATGAGCCTCATTCTAAGGGAGTAATATAACTGGATGGGGCAGTTGTAAGACAATTCATGCTTGTCCTACTTTCACTATTCCTCAAGATGTTGTGGTTATAGATGTGCCATCTCATTTTACTCTTTGCTTGTTAAGAGATTTTAATAGTAATATTGGAGGATACTTGACTTTGGATTAGTCCTGTCATTTAGGATTAGGTATGGTGATAAAATATCAATCAAATATGAACCTATATCTAGTTTTCATGTAAATCCAAACGTGCCTTACACATATAAAATGAATTGAAATATCACTGATGAAGATCATCCTAGTGATAAAAAACCTCTAATACTTCTTGATGGCATAGCTAACTTGTACCTTGATGAATGGGGAGGTTATCAATATGGTTTTGATCCATATGATTAGATTGAAGAAATTGGTCTTGGTACATACATCCTACATGAATAATGTGATGGATCTATTGAGGTAAATTATGATGACACTCTAGAACAAGTTACATGGGGAAACTATATTTTTCACATGGATGATGATGTTCATATCCTATTTGTAAGAAGATATGACAATCCTAGTTAACATTCAATTCTACTTGCCAAATAAGAGAACACTCATGAGCATGAAACTCAATAAAAGATGGATGATATGTGGAAATAATTAAATGCTATAATATAGGAGTTTGAGAAGATAATCAGGTTTACAACTCTTCAAAAGGATTATAAACTTGATGATGAAGTCAACCATGTACCTAATGAACAAAAATATCTTAGGGTCTCTACCAAGAAATAAACAACTTTGGTAGACTAGGAAGTATTTGGTGAACAAGAATATAACCTTGATGACTTCCAATAGAAAAAAAATTAGAATTCAAAAACATTTGAAGTTGGAAAGAATTTCTTGATTCCTAATGATCAGATTGAGGAGTGCCAAGTGGAAATGATAAAGGTAAATAAAGATACAAATTCAAATAAACCTTTAAGAGATATCCAACATGGCAATACATTTTATTACCTCCATAATCAAGTTTTCATTGACAAACATTCATCCTATGATGGTTTGTTTTCATGGAGTAATAGTGATTATAAAAGCATTGTCTTTTACCTTGGTTGAAGCAATGAGGAATATGTCCTTCACCTCAAGTTTTTTGAGGTCTTGTATATATTAAGATATATTTTTGTCTTCCTTTGAGTTGATTGTGTATTTTCCCCAAGTGCTTAGAGAGCACAAGTGTGTATCTTGGTGTCTTATTTTATGTGTTTGTTTCTTGTTGTGATTTTAGGGACTTTTTAGAGGCATATCAATGTGAATAGTAGTATATGAATGACTCCATTTACCAAGGATAAAAGGCAATTGGTCCTTACCATAAAAGGCATGCTACCCCTAGAAATTGCCAAAATGTTGACCAAAAATTCACCCTAAGTCAAATTTAGTCAACCCCCTACATGTTAAAACTTTTCATAAGGTCCCCTAGGTTTTAAAATGGTCACAATAGTCCTATGTGAGGTCAAGTCACACTTTGATGGTCACATACAACATGTTTTAACCTTATCATATTTTTCAACTTTCTTAATGTCCTTTTATGCCACCTTTTTTTCCATTTTAAAGAATTATATAGTTTCCACAAAAGGACCAGTGTTTCAAGATGTAATATAATGTACTTCGTATTAGATAAGTTTAGAGAAATATTTGAAACTAAAATGTATTAAGTCCAACATAAAAATCAATAAGATCATATATAAATGGGTTAGTTTTAGATGGTTTTATGGATTGGTGTGACTCATCTACATGTGTGAAGGATTTAATAAGGTGTCTTGAGATCCCCATAGGTGATTTATAGGCTCAAGTAACTTAAACATATCCAATATTGATGAAAATTAATTCATCTCTCTTATCACTCTCTTGGATAGGTCAAAAAGGGTCAATAGTTTTCATTTAGTACAGACAGGAGAAGATGAGTTAGAGTGAGTGAAATTACTTTTATCTCCTTGTTAGAAGTATTGTCATTGATGTCAAAGATCTAGCATTATTGGTGATAAAGGCCCCATTGCATTTAATGTTGTTTATAATAGATATATCTTGGCTAATGTGAGTTAATATTTATTTAATATTAATGAATATATTTTTGATTGCATATGAGACAAAAGAAGGGCCCATGGAGAAGTCAAAGAGCCATGGGGTAAAGACAAAAGAAGGATGGGATGCATTTTCCAATGAAGAGTCATCTTGGGGAATTCCAAGAGTCACCAAGTGAAGACAAAAGAGGAAGGGCACAATTTCTCATGAAGGGACACTTTGAGGATTATGAAAAGTCACCAAGATAAGGACAAAAGTGGGAAGGATGTTTTTGGTCATGAAGCATCACCACATGACTTTTCAAAGGCAAGAATATGAAGGGTCATACAAGTTTGATGCCATTTTCCATGAGGATTGAAGGGATACAAAGGGGGAAGGCCAAAGGTCATTTGGAAAGCTATAAATAAAGGCTTGAGAAGCCATTTGTAATATGAGAGATAGAGGTTGATTTGATATTTTAATATCTATCTTAGAAGAGAAATTTTGAGAGATGAATATGTATTTGTTATATCTAGCTTAGAAGAGCAAAGGTGAGAGAGAGGAAAGAGATGTTGTATTGAACTATTATTTGTTGAGATAACAACATTGAGAGATAGGTGTGTGGTATACATAAAGGGGTTGGTGCTCCTATCGATTGGTGTTCATGAATTCTTGCTAGGTTGGTGCTCAACAAAGGGGTTGGTGCTCTTATGGGTTGGTTCTCAGAAAATGGATTAGTGCTCCTATGGGTTGGTGATCATGAATTGTTGTTGGGTTAGTGCTTGGCAAAGGGGTTGGTGTTCATGATTTGTTGCTAGCTTGGTGCTCGACAAAGGGGTTGGTGCTCCTGTGGGTTGGTGCTCATGAATAGTTGTTGGGTTGGTGTTTAGCAAAGGGGTTGGTGCTCCTACAAGTTGGTGCTTGAAAATATTATTTGGGTTGGTTCTCATTCATATACTTTAGATTGTTCTCCATGGTTTTTCCCACATTGGGTTTCCATGTTATATCTGGTGTCTCTCTCTATCTTGTGTGGTGTTTATTGTTTGAGTTTTATTGCATATATTGAATGTTTGATTAAGTGAAATTTGGTTAAGGGAATTTTTTATAAGATATATGATATACTAATTCACCCCCCCTCTTAGTATATACAATGCTTAACACTCTTGTCATATTCCTCAAACATCTACTATCAATGAGCCATGGCTGATCTTTATTTCTTAAATGCAAAGCTGTTTGCAGCAACATAGAATATTTAGGTTGTTTCTTCTACCATGAGCATGTTGGAACCTTCTTCCTAATGAATGGAGGTTTGAAACTCTGATCCTTCTTCTTGATGAATGGAGCTTTAAAACTCTAATCCTTCTTGACTAACTCAAACACGCTTCTACAATATCAAGCTATGTGTCTGAAGTTGTTACACTTGTAGCATACTATGGTCTCTTCATCAAAGCTTGATAGAGGAGCAAAAGAGTTGTGGCTTTTGCTTGACTCTATTTAACTTTCCTTCTCTTTATTTCTAAAATTTTTAGCTCTTTTTCTACATTCTAATTTCTTGTGACCATATCTATTACAATAAAAACAATAGCCATAAAAATAAGACCTATCTGTATATCTCTAACCTGATTGTCTTTTGTAGCTTTGTTCTCTCCAACCTTCTCTATTTGAAATGTCCTATGTATTTTTCACTTCTCTTCTTTTTTGTTTCCTCTTTTGTAAGAGCTTCAGCATAGCTCTTTTTCTTTTCAAAACCGATCCCTATCTTATCTGAATTTGCTTTTTGACTTTCCAATATCTTATTTAGCATGTTAGTACTATCTCAAATTATGAATCACTAACTACTTTATCATTGATTGCTTTCTCAATATCTTCTTTTAAAGAGGCAATTTTAATAACATACCTTTGACATTCTTTTCTTGCTATTTCCAACTATGATGTGAGATCTTATTCATTCTTCTTGGCTTCTTCAAAGTGTGCTTGTAGATGTTCAATCATTTCCTTTGACTCTTGTTCATTTTTCTCAATCTGGCATTTAATCTTCAATTCTTCTTCTGAATAGCTTCTAACTCTTCAAGGGCACAAATGAGTTCTCCTTCCATATTCACTTCAGCTTCTTCCTCTTATTCTTCTTGATCATCTTCATGTATGGCCATGAATAGAATCTCTTCTTCTGAATTGCTGACTCCACTGTCTTCGACTGAGCTAGGATCCTTAGAATACAGGATCTCCTTCTCGAATCCCTTCTTAGATTTGCCTTTGAAATTATTATTATATGTAGGATTTTCTTCTTCATCATCACTGGAAATATCACTTGATTCTTGAGTCTTAGCTTTCTCTTTCTTTGATGTCTTGAAATTTGCTTCTCTCTTTGAGGGTTTATCTTATTCTGTCCGCATCTCATATGCCATGAAGCTCATCCATCTTTAGCTTGCCTAAATTCTTCATCTCCTCGATTGCCAAAACCTTTGCATCATATCTCATTGGTAGAGATCTCAAAACCTTTTATACCATCGTTGAATCTTCCAATGTTTCTCCAAGACCTTGAATTTGATTTACAATTTGATCAACTCGCAAAAGATAACTTGCTATATCTTCTTCTTCTTCCATCTTCAAACTTTAAAACTGCCTTCTAAAAGTCTAAAGCTTAGCTTGCTAAACTTTTCCATCTCCTTTGTAAATATTCTCAAGTTTTACCCAAGTTTCATGAGTAGATTTACATTGCATAACTTTAACAAATTCAGATTCACATAAACCACATAAAATAGAATTTAAAGCTTTAGCATTACATTCACTTGCCTTATTTTCTATTAGAGTAATTGTAGATGTCTGTGGCTCTTCATATTCCTCCACCACTACTTTCCATATGTCAAATCCAAGGGCCATCAAATAAACCTTCATTCTCATGCTCTAAAAAGCATAATTCATCCCATCAAACAAAGGTGCCTTATTTGTAGAAAATTCTTCCTGTGACCCAGTCATCGTGCTTTCTCGATCTACCTTCAAGCTTTGAAATTTTTCAAAAAAGAAATCTACTCTGATACTAATTGTTAAGCATGAGATATACTGAGTGGGGGGTGAATCAATATATCATATAAAACTTTCCCTTAACCAAATTCCACTTAATCAAACATTCAATATATGCAATAAAACTCAAACAATAAACACCACATAAGATAGATAGAGACACCAGATATAATGTGGAAACCCAATGTGGGAAAAACCACAGAGAACAATCTCAAGTATATGAATGAGCACCAACCCAAACAATATTTGCAAGCACTAACTTGCAGGAGCACTAACCCCTTTGCTGAGCACCAACCCACAGGAGCACCAACCCCTTTGCTGAGCACCAACCTAGCAATAATTCATGAGCACCAAACCATAAGAGCACCAACCCCTTTGCTAAGCACCAACCCAGCAACAATTCATGAGCACCAACCCACAGGAGCACCACCCCTTTGCTAAGCACCAACCTAGCAACAATTCATGAGCAACAACCCATAGGAGCACCAACCCCTTTACCGAGCACCAACCCCTTTGTGTATACCACACACCTATCTCTCAATGTTACTATCTCAACAAATGATAGTTCAATACAACATCTCTTTCCTCTCTCTCACCTTTGCTCTTCTAAGATAGATATTATAATATCAAATCAACCTCTATCTCTCATATTACAAATGGCTTCTCAAGCCTTTATTTATAGCTTTCCAAATAACCTTTGGCCTTCCCCCTTTGTGACCCTTCAATATTCATGGAAAATGGTGCCAGATTTGTATGACCCTTCATATCTTTGCCTTTGAAAAGTTATGTGGTGACCCTTCATGAGAAAAAATATCCTTCCCTCTTTTGTCCTTATCTTGGTGACTTTTCATATTCCTCAAAGTGTCCCTTCATGAGAAATTGTGACCCTCCTCTTTTGTCTTCACTTGGTGACTCTTGGAATTCCCCAAGATGACTCTTCATGGAAAAATGCATCCCATCCTTCTTTTGTCTTTATCCCATGGCTCTTTGATTTCTCCATGGGCCCTTCTTTGGTCTCATATGCAACCAAAAATATATTCATTAATATTAAATAAATATTAACTCACATTAGCCAAGATATATCTATTACAAACAATATTAAATGCAATGGGGCCTTTATCACCAATAATGCTAGACCTTTGACATCAATGAAAATATTTCCAACACTACAATCACCTATATGTATGTACAAATAATGGTTGGAATATCCAAAACCTAAGAGACACGGTGTTTATGATTTCAAGGCTTGAATTGAGTTCTCAATTCATTTAGGGTTCATCAGCTCATCAAGACCAAAGAAGAAGACTAAAAATGGGGCACATAGTTCTAAGTGGATACACAATCCTCGTACCATTATTCTTACCTAGTTTTATTCAAATGAGAATACCACATAGGCTTGAGATATTGAGAGTGGATAGAGAATAAAAAAATAGGAATTTTGGGTCTAATCACATGATGGATATTATATCTACTTTTTGATATGGTGAGACATATTCAGACCTCAACCTAAATGGAAAGGTACAGAGTTGAATAAAGTTGAAAAATGGAAGGTTTACCTTAAATTATCTAAAAAGGGATTCTACTCCACACAATGTCATCTATTGGTGGAGGTTTATGAGGTCTAACTAAGTCTAATGGATTCCTTCTTGTATCTTAGGACTAGAAGTAACATATTAACACAAGAGGAAGCTAGTAGGTCAAGATAGAATGATGGTTTAATTGTTTTCAACTCTGTCAAAATCTTGATGGAAACTCTTAGAAAACTACAATGTAATTAGGCCAAAATGAACTTAGAATATTTAAAGTGATACCAAGTGCATTGATGGTAAGAAATGATTGCATGGTCTCAAGGCAAAAATGGATACATTAAGATGTGAGAAAACCTTAGTGACCTTAGGAGGAACCAAAAGACTAAAGTACATTATTTAAACATATATCACCACCTACATGAACCTCTTAACTTCTCTAATGAACACCTATAATTTGACGCATACTTAGACTAGCCCAAGTTAATGGAGGATGCATGTTTGGTTGGTGGAAAAAGGTATAATATGAATCACCATGTATAAATCACTCTCATAGTGATGATATCACATTTTAATGAGATTATTAGAGGTAAATATAACATGAATAAGGTTGAATAAACTGGCTTCTAACCTCATACTCAGTCAACCAAAACCATGCAATAGTCACATGCCTATAAGCTAGTTTTGAGAATTGGAAGTGTTGAAGAATATAGAAGAATGGTCAAGATGAAACATGGTAATTTAGTTTATCATGACTTAAAATATACTTCCATGATCTCCTCTAAGTCAGACTGACAGTGGGAGTGCTTGTTGTTTTGTTTTAGACTTGAGGCACTCCACAAGGAAGATAATCTGTAGACCTAGTATATTGATGTTGAAAGGATAAATGTAAGAGCCTTTAATGAATTTATAATGATGTATAGGGTTTAATTTAATATGAATGGGTGTTTATAAGGTCGTATAGTCACTATGAATACTCATAAGTGACCACATGTTTAGAAAACCTAGTATATGCCTATAAGGCCTAAAATTGGACATGAACCTCATGGCTTATAATGACAATCCTATGGTCATTTGATATTATAAATATATTTGAGAGACTTAATGTGAGATTATAGGGTTGATAAGACCCAATATTTTTTAGATAAAAACTCAGATTGGTCATAGTTGGCCTCAATTTATCTTAGAGGTGTTCAAAATGCATAGTAAAAACTTGAGAGCCAACTTCCTTCACTCCCATCTATATGAAAAATATGCATGAGGTATTAAGAACTTATGGATAGTTTAGGGGGGTAATATACTTAAACTTATTGGCATTATTTTTAGGGTTAAGGGCTTAACCTTTATGAATCATTGTTAAGAACCTGAATGACCTAAAACCCTCATATGAACCTAATGAGAAAGATATAATGAGAAATGCATTGAGAAGGGTCAATTGGAATGGAGAATTATTTATACATACTTGACACTCTCTCAGGATCCTTGCCACTACATTGATATGAACCATCACTTGTACAGATGGGTAAAATTTTGTGTTTACAATAAGTTTTGAGGTGATTTAAAGGTGTATAAGGGAATAGATGAATGAAAGTCATGGTGGAATATGTGTATATATGTATTATAATTCATCATAAACCATTATCACCTTGTTAATGAATTTAAACCCCTCTACTAAGTTGATTATTGTAGGAAATATTGGATAGAATAGTGAGAAGCAAGGTAACTGTCAAGTTGATTATGAGAAGTGTGATTTTGAATTTTCATTGAATTCTATATGATATACCATATGACCAAGAAGTATTGATTAGGTGTCTCACATATCTACAATGAATATCCTTGAGTGTGAGAAAGTCACCACAATGAAAAGTGTGATAATTGAGGCCTAAAAGGTGAATGAGTGACTAAAAGGTAGTAACAAGTGGTGAAGAGAAGGTCATCATTTAAGGGGTGTATAATGATCTTCACAAATCATGTTTGTACCTTATCAAGTTAGATGATATGTGTCAATGACATCTAAGATATTTTTGGATAGATAGTGAACTCCTCATCAATAAAATAACTTCAAGAAGGATAATGAAGATCCTTGTGCCGACTTTAAGAAGATGTCATATTTTAGATCAACACTTGTTCAAGAGAGCTTCATGATTTGTTTTATAAATATTTATCATACATTTTAACTAGTCTTCATGACTTGAAACTTGAAATTATGACTATTTAATTTCATTCCTCTCTCTTCTCTTATTGATCTATATATTGAAGCCATTTTGGTTTTGTAATGGATCCACAATTGGTATGGCAAAGCCCTGATAGTTTTGAAATCTTGTTTTGCCTTTGAATAAATTTCTTAATATGGTTTAGTCTCTTAAATTCTTGCCTAATTTTTTCAAGTAGTCTATTTGGAAGACAAGTGATGATTGTTGCTCCTTGCTTCCATTCTGATCTATATGCATTGTGTGAGTAATACTTCTTCTAATAGGTCTAATGAAGGGTAATTATTTTTTAGGTGTTTTTAAATTATGAAGAGAGATTATTAGTGTCTAAGATTATAAATCCTATTCACCCACATGTGGAAATGCTTAACAGTCTTCCTCCATGTAGAAACACTTATGTGAGAAGAATCTTGAGTTGAGATCAATTTTAGCAATCTACCTTCATAGTGCAAGTTTCAAGTATGTTTGTGGAGATATCCTTGGTGTATCACCTCCATTAGTGTAGGTTAATTTTATGTTTCCTTCTTCCATTTCCCCCCAACAAGTGAGTATCCTAATGCAATTGAGATCCAAATAGTTAGATCAAGGGAGCTAGCCCATAATTTATAGATCTATCTCTTGTATCCATTTGCATATACTTAGAGATAGTTCCATGTTATCCCAAATTTGAGAAGGTCTAATTTTACTTCTCTCAGGTGAAATTTTGGGATATAACACAACCTAAAAAAGATATAAGCTTTTAAATAATGATGGGGTTCACATATTATTTTTAGTTAATTTTGGTTTAAGGGTGATTAACATATGCATAACATTATAAAAGGATGTCACAGTGAAGATCATGACTAATATTATCCTAAAAAAATAAAATATGAAATATGGATAAAAAAGTAAATAAATATAAAATGATTAAAAAACCATTGTAATTCAAAGAGAAGTGAAGAGTGATGAAAAATGATACACCTAATTAATGGCTTGATATTTTCAAACTTGATATGGTCTATGTTAGTTTTTGTGTTGCTTTGTATTAAATCTAACTATTAGAAAATCAAGGGAAAATTTTGGCACTTCACATGTAAATATCGAATCTACCCTAATTTATTTTAGAAAACCATCGAATTGGTACATATTGAGCCACAAAATACATTTTCTTCCACTGAATCCATCTTTTACTACTTGTCAAAATCTACAAATTTCTAGGCATGTGCACTATTAGATTTCAATCATGTTTTTTTTGTTCAATTCAATACTTTTTCAATCATAGTGGTCTAATTATATTATTCTTTATCCTTGAAATAATTTTACAAAAACTCTTAAAATATGAGTAGATGAAATAATGGGTTAGCATGCTTGATAAACTTCATTGAGGAGTTTTAGCTACATATCTTGCATGGATAAAATTAGAGTCAATGTATTTCTGTAGCAATGTAAATGGATTTTTGAGAGTGATATCTCTAGATCCTCACCTTAAGTGCAATGAAACTATGTGACATTATCTTAATCCTTATTTTTTTTATAAAATATGTATTTAACACCTTTGTTATCAAGTATTTAAGCAAAAAATTATCAATTTTGAGTGTGTATAGACTTGAATTTCACTTTATACTCCATCGATACCTATTATTACAATTACCCTAGGAATATTTGTATATATATAGACATTTAAATTTTAAATTAGGATATTATTAGAATTTAAGAAAACATATAAAATAAAAAAGAGGTGACAATTATGGATCTAAACATTGAAAAATAGTGGAGGGAAAAAGGGTCCATTAAAACACACAGGACATATTTAATGTTTCATCAAATCTGTTTAAGACACATTCGATGATAATGAATGGACCACCAAATATATCAAAGGAGGTAAAATGGTTGAGTATGGTTTTAAAATGGGAGTATAAGGCCTCCAAGATAAGAATAATTATATAAAAAATTAAAACATAATAATGGAAAAAAAAAGACTACATGAAAAAAAAGTAAGAAGGGAAGAAAAAATAAAAATGTGAATAAGACCATAACTCAAACCAATGATATATGTGAAAAATAAGACACTAAAAAAATTAAAATAATAATCCTTGTTAAAAAATTATATGTTTATTGTAGACACCCATTTTTTTATTAGACATTTGGCAAAATCAATTTTGACCTATCTTTAGCATACATGATTTTTGTGTACACATTTGACTCTTGCTCATATTCTCCCTTTTCCATTTATCTATCTATGGAATTTTAATAACCTAATTTTTAATCATTCATATAAAATATATTCTTATTATATGTCATAATTATCTATTAATCTAAGTAGTCTATTTTCATACTCTAAATCATTTTTTACCTCATTGAGAAGTGATAGAAACATTCAAACATTGACACTGATTGAAAGTACCTAATTTTTATTGTAGTGTCTTGGGATCCTCATATATTCCTATTTTATAGCTTAAAATCCCTCATTTGGTTCTTCATACATGTTTCACATGTTGTTATCATAATAAATTACCCAAATAGTCATCTATATATACACATCAAGCTTAAGGCCATTCTTATATAGTAAGAATCTACACCTATCTAGCATTCACTTGGAATAGATTGAGAAATACATTTGTACACCCTCGATCCACTATCTAAAATAATAAAAATATAGAAAACCTTAAAGGAAGAGTCCTAAAATCCAAGTCTAAATACTAGTGCAAGGCCAATCTTTCATATTATCAAGTGTTAAAAGCCAAAGAGTTACATTTCACTCTAGTGGAAAACTATTGAGCAAACATACACATAAAAATGAGAATTAAATGTGATTTGAGCCCTCTTAGGAGTACTAAATATAGGTGATACTTAACCACTCACCAAAGAGTGGTTTGGGATATCCAACTCATATTTTATTCCCCCTCTGATTAGGTCAAGCAAGTTGTAAGAACTTCCCTATTAGGCACCTTAAAAATGTGCCCTTTTTTAATTTTATTTATTTATTCAAGTTATCCTTTCTAAAAGGTGTCTTATTGATTCATTCAACTATATCCATTAATGTATGTAAATAATTACTCTATAATTTTGACAAAATTCAATCAGAATCAAGTCATTTCAATACTATCCACAAAATTATTTTCATAGTATTCCCTTTTACAAAATTGTTAATCTATAATCTATTCAGGAAACTCAATTTTCAAATCAACCCTTCATTTCAATCTATGCCATTGTAATTTCAATTACATATTTTTATATTAGATTACAAATTTAATATTATGTGAACATATTATAATGTTACTTCCTTAATGAGATGTAAATTTGTACCATATCAATGATGCCATCATCATTTAGATTTATATTAATTTTTGTATGTCTGAACAACCTTCATAGTAAGCGGTTAAACATAATAATCGAATCCACATTTTCCCTTCATTTGTATCTCAAGTACATGTGAAACCATGTCTAAGTATGTACCAAGTAAGACAAACTAGATTTATTAGTTAGTTAGTTTAATACTTCAATTCCATGGTAATATACAAACTATATATTCTCATAATCTTAAAATTATTTACATCATTGATAATACAAGATTTATTCTTTTGATATAACAATATAGTATTTAATATAATCATTTTTAAAAATAATCATATACGAGTAAGTATTCATGAGGAAATCCATAATAACTATGAAGATCATCATTGGTGCTAAAATATCATATAGAAAATAGAAGAGGGAGAACATAATTGGAGGGATTTTCCTCCAACCATAGAGCCATTTGGATCCCACACAGAATTCAGATCCATTGAGAGTGGACCTACCATTCCAATAGGGTACTAGATATATAAAATAAATAGATAAAGAGAGAATCCGCATGGATAGAAGAAACATGAAGCTCCCCAAAATAATGAAATACATAATGATATATGCATTATAAATTTAGTACTAGGTTATGTCTAATAACTATAAATAATTAATGACTCTACTAACACACTTACCTAGTTCTCATGTTATTCAATTTTAGCATAAGATCCTAAATCATTGATAATAAGATGATATGAATTTAAGCATATTAATTAGGACCCAATGCTAATTCCAAAAATAAGGGTTTACATGTACCATATATGAAGCATATCACCAAACTAATGTGTAACCTAAGAATATAATCTGATGAATAAAACTATGTTTTTTCACAAGATGTACAATTTCCAAATGTGTTTTGATGTCCAAAAATCTTGAACTGAAATCAATAAGTATAAAATTGTCAAGAAGGAATTAATATATAAGAGGTTGAGATTATTAATCCAAAAATTAATATTTTTTAATACATCATGCTATGCTTCCTTTATAAGGTAAGATCTCATTTCATGAGATATAATGATAATAAACCAAGTTAGGGTAAATTATACTTGAATCCAAATCTGAGATACATGAAGGCTCAATGATCCAATGAGTTTCATCATCCAAAATCAATATTAAATTTTAATAAATCTCAATTAAACCAACATAATATAATTTTTTTCCAATCCTCAACATTTGATATGTGAGTATAATATCCAAACAAAGGATCATGATATGAATGTATTTATCTTCTAGATTATAATACCCCATGGAGTTAAACTTGTGATTAAAATCCATTTAAGGTCATTTATGCTATCTAAGACCAAATTTTTATGGGTCTCCATAATCTTAGTTGAAGAAAACATGTTCAATACTAAATAAGGTTTTTTTATCCATGTATAGTACACAAATGATGACACAATTTGTAGTTGTCCATGCCACTTATATAAAATTTTATCATAAGGTGATAACACAAAGATTGATGAAGTGACAAATAAAATGTTTAAATTATTTATGTGATCAAACAATATTGAGCTATCACACCTTATCGATCACTCAAACCATCTATTACAATTACATATATTTTTTTATAAGAAGCATATCAATGTGTGATTGATTCCCAAGTCAGGTTAATCCAAGAGTTTATTTATAGTATAAACCCATATGATATGTTCCTATATAAAGTTTTTGCATCACAGGCTATCCATCCTAATGTATCTGTTGTAAATTATTTCCATGTAACATTTACAACTATAAGAAAAATAATATTTTTTAGTGTTAAAGTCAAAACCTTGTAAGGATAACATAAATCCTCTAGGTCTCATAAGCATCATAAATTAGTATCCCAAATAAATAAAGGTACACCGGTTACTTCTATGTAACCCTAACCCTACATCATACACTATATGGTAAATCACTTGCTAAGGGTTAATAACATTTTATAGATCCATTTCTCATAATGAATTTCATGATGAGCCAAGTAAAGGTAAGTGTGTATACTACCATATTGACTTAAATACATTATCTCATAAAAGTTAGGCTTTAATGAGAATTTCAAAATCACATTATAATAATTACTCACTACTATGAAATATTATGCATCATCTTGGTATTACATCTCACATTGATTAATATCATAATACTTATATGAAAACCATGTTTAACCATGTAAGTCACCACGTAATAATATCAATAGATGTTCACTACTATAATAAATTTTTATGGATATATCAACATAACCTTTTTTGATTTAACTTGATTGAGTCATTTCCACTTATAATTTATGTGATTATACTATACCTTAACCATTTATAGAGTATGATAACTCTATCAAGGATATATAGACATTGTAAAACTAGTCAAAACAACCTCACCCTTACCTTGGGGTGATAATATTATACTTTAGCCACAAAAGTTACCATTATAATGTATAGTTTGTCTTATGTTACTTATGATAATTTTTTATGATTTATTTTAAATTCAAACTTGGCTTGATAACTGATGAGAATATATTATATTTAAAACTTCCATCTGTTAGGCATGTATGGTTTAGACCCTTCACTCCTATGAAGTTTGAGAGTCATATAAAAGATAGCGTAATAGATCCATTTATTGTGATATTTTGATCTAGAAGATGATTCTTGAACTTGCAACATAGTATTATCATCATTTTATAAAGTTAATATCAATATGGTTCATGAGCTAACTACATAGCAAATAATTTGCATAGGATAAGAATATAAAACATGAAATATGAAATAGAAATGATAAAAAATATGTTTAAATTGGGAATTTTCCATTTACAAATCCTATGATTTTATTCTTAATGAGGAAATAGGAAATATGAGTGGTAAAATAGACTTACTGTTTCATTTATATCTTTGTGGTTGGTCTGTGATTTTTTTCTAATGAGGAAATAGGAAATATGAGTGGTAAAATTGACTTATTATTTCATTTCTATCTTTGTGGTTGGTAAAGGATTATAAATTTCTAAGAGAACCTAGAACCATGACATATTTAATAATATGACAATATATTATAAATTGTAAATCAAGTGAGAGTTACAAACTTTGAAAGGATATTTTGACATATATTTAGAAGATTTGTATTAAAAATATTTTACATATTAAACAAAAACAAGGAAAGAGAATTTTGGTATGGATGGATGGGTTTAAAATTAAAAAATGCTAAGATAATTTATGGTAAAAAAATAACTGTTAAGATAGTTTATGGACAAAGCCATGACATTATTCCATTATCATTATGGTAGAAATAGATTGAATATTGGTTTCAAGTTGGTGGTGATCAAAATTTAGTTGAATGCTAGCATTCTCTTTGTGGATTATAGGTTAATTTTTAGCTGAAACTTAAAGGTTTTATTGAATTTAGGAAAATGTTTTGCTATTGTAAAGGATGCCATTTATTTTTGAGGGCTTGCCCTAGTTGAGTTGAGGATCACCCTAGAGATAATGCTTGTTTTGATTTGATAAATTATTATTTTAGGTGACTTTGTATCAGCCATAAAAACCCTCTTATTTACCTTATCTAAAAAAAAAACACTCTTCCAATACTTCTATTATAATCATACAAACCAAATGCAATTGCCACTAGAAATCAACCAAATTCCATTAATCAATTTTAAATCCAGACTCAAAATCTATGCCAATGTGCTACAACTTTTACTATATTATGAGCCTTAGAACATGGTATAAAGAAATATATTAATACTATTTTGATCTTAGGAAATCCCATAATATTCCTCATCCATTTATTACATTTATACAACCAATAAATATAGTTACAAAACCATCAACTAAAATCATATGGATTTTAAATATACAATTATACAACCTTCAAATGGTTATAAAGTATGATCTTATGGCCATTGAGTAAAATCACATAGTCATCAAATATTTAAAATAATTTATTTATTTTTAATGCAATGACAGGGATTAACACCTAGTGTTGATGCTAAAGCTCTTTGTTACTCCACATGGTGTCAAAGTCACATGATTTTAAATTCTTAAAATTTAGGTTATTCCATTTCTCCCATCCCTAATATATGCTATTCTCAACATATATTCTCCATTGATTTTAACTACATTTTATTCATATTCATACAAAACATGAATGCTATTAAAATTCATTACAAATGGCTCTTTATAGGTTAAGATAGAGAATAAAATTGAATAGGATTAACTAAATTTATTACATCTCCTTACTATTGCCTAACATATCTTCTCTATGAAATTAATATATTTGTCAAAGTCTTATTTTTAAATTAATGTTTGACAATGAAAAATTACAAAGGTAGTTTCTTGGCTAGCTTCTTAAAATTTTGGAAACTTCTAAACCACCCATGTGGAAATTAATAAAGAGGTTTGACCGTTATTTTTTTTCATCACTCCTTGGAAAACAATACAATATATAATTCACATTTTATATTTTACCATTTATAAATTTTAAATTAAAATTTAAAACTTATGGTTTATAAATAACTATTACTCAAGTGGGTAAGTAAACTACATGGTTTGGTTAATAATTCTACCACTGAGACATTAAAGGAACATATGGTTTGATTTAAATAAAGGACTTGATAGAGGGATTAATGAATATACCAATAATTTGATTTTTTTCTCTCTAAAATTTTCATGTTCAAAAAATAATTTCCATGAAATTTTAATAATTTGTTATGGTTAAACATTTATCAATGATTTCATATCTATTTGAAATTAATTATAATCATTGTGCTTTCCAATGCTCTCTCAAGAGGCATAATAACTTGAGTTTATCAATTTTTATTGGAGACATCGTCAAAAAATCATAGAATACCTAAATGGTATTTACCATTTACTACAATACCTATAATAGATAGGTTCAATAATTAAAACTCAAGGATGACAATACCTCATCAACAACCATGTGGATTAGATTGATAACTAAGGTGAAAGGTATTATATGCATTCAATGTGATAAAAATTACACATTTCCATATCGATTGATATGATCTATAGGAATCATTAGATTTAGTTATTTTAATAGCCATGATAAGAGCATAAAAATAAGCAAGTTCGTCATCTAATGGTGGTCACTACTGATGCAAAAATTGGTAAAATCATATGTCTAGAGTGCAAGTATAAGGAATGCAAAACAATCCACATGATTATCTCTCTATTGTTCATAACCCACATCTAGATACATCTCTTTGATGATACTTTCACTCACACTAAGAGGATGCACTTGTGTCAAAAATACATGAATAAATAATAGTTATCCAATTCATGATATTAATTTGCATTATATGAAATAGTAAAATAACAATTATTCACCATATTTACATAACATCAATTTATCCAAATGATGATTAATCCCTTTAATAATATAAACATATGAAGTAATATTATATAAATTTTACCAATATACAATATATAAATTTCCTTTTATAAATTAACATTTTGATAATTAATTATGTTAATCATAGTAAAATACCTTTAGAATCTGACACTAGAAAAGTAGGATGTGACACAAGTATTGAAAGTGGAGCTAGGTTTTCAAGGTAAATGAAGACACAATTAGGATAGATGGGATTAAACTCTATAATACATAGGAGCCATATAGATATGTAGGTAGTGATATATGGTAAAACATATTGGAATTATACATGGATAGTTCTAGTAGACAATGGAAAAATCTGATTATTGCAGGTGTTTGGGCTTCACTAGTAGAGTCCTAGAAGATTTTGATAATCTATTTCTTAAGTTGGGTAGTCATATATCTTATGTAGATTATTTTACATGAATTTACATAAGTAGTGAGAAATAATAATAATATATCAGTTAAGTACCTTATCCCTTGGTCATTTATACATTATTAAGTGCAATCAATCTTTTTAAGGAATTTAGTTTGTATGTGGAATGCTCTATTTGATGAGATTTAAATTTAAATAATTTTGGCTTGTTTAGATATATTAAATTTAAAAAATTTAAAACATCCATAAAATTCTTCTATGACAGATTTAGTGGAACATTTCACATAAGCTATATTACCAATATCTCTAGAGCCTAAATTTTTCCAAATAATAGCCTCCCCCATTCCATCAAGATAAAAAGACTTATAAAGATTAATTGAAGAAACATGACCCTAGAATAGGAAGTTGTCTTTATAGGAAACCATTAAAACTTTTGAAGTAGATTTTCTAAGAGATTGTTAAATTAAATTAAATTAGATAAGTGGTGGAAAAGGAGATGGAAATTAAATTTAAGGTGATAGAATTTTGATTGAGATGGATGAGCAGGTAACATAGGTATCATTATATAATTAATATAAATTAATTATTATCTCCTAACCTTTCAATGCTTTGATATGTCCCATCTTAAATAAGTAACAAGGGTGCCACCAACCCACTAATCATGATAAAACAATCTACATCCAATCCTTGATTTATGATAATCACTATATTTATAAGAGGTCATATAAAATTAGAACCAAATATATTTTGATAATAAAAATATTTAGAAAGGATTTATGGTCAATGTTTTCAATTTGAGCATCTTTGGTGTTGATTTATACCAATCTAGGCTAGTTAGATAGGAGTGCACCTTTAATTTCCAAGAAGACTCCTAAATCATCCTCTAAGTTTTCTATAAGATCAACTAGATGTTTTCTTCACATTAGCAGAGAGATATATTTTGGAAATAAACAACACCAAATATTTTTGAGTGTATAATTGAATTTCTAGTTTGGAATGGCGCCATTAGTCATTTACTTGATTTACACCATTGATTCTCGTTTAACTTCCAATAAATTTTCTTCATGGACAATCACTAATTTGAGCCCTTATACCAACACCTTATCCTCTAATTCATTAATGGTTTCAAATGGAATTAAGGTCTATATCAAACCAAAATAAGGGAACCTTAGGGTGAAAAAAGTATGTATCTGAATTGACCAATCTTAGGGTTACCATAAGATGCACAATAAAAATTTAGCTTAACCCAACCCTAATTGAGAACAACCCTTTTGACTAATTAATGACCAATACAATTAACTCTTTTCCCATAATAGAGGAATTTTTATCAAATGAAAATTTCCAAAAATATGCTTATCATTTCCTTTTATATATTTGATTGATAGTTTTATCCTATAAGAGACTCATTTTGAGATTGATAATTCAAAATTTTAGTCTAGTATTTTCCAAGAGAGATATTTAATTCTAAATATTATCATATTCATCTCCATCTAAATGTTCAAGATAACAATCATTACACATGTAACTCATTTAGGGACAAAAGCATATTAGGAAAACACATGCTATATTTATAGCAAAGGAATAATTAATTTTGGGAAAAAACAAGCCTAAGATTTTTTAGAATCCATAACCATAAATGATTTTTAACTAGTGAAAAAAGAAGAATGTGCTTTGATAAATTTTATTCTATCTTGAAGAGTTCACACATTTTGAGACCATGTAATCCTCTTCATAGGATTTTATTGAAGGTGAAGCTCTTGTGTTAAGATTTTAGGCATGAAAAAGCACTGTATTTTGGGAGCTAGTCTTTAGAATAAATTATATTTCTAGGCCAATTTGAATAAAAATATTTTTATATTGGACTTGTAGTGGAGTGTGTAACTATGATTCATTAAGTAAGAACCACTATAATACTACAATAATCTTAAAGAGTATTGATTGGTTCCCATGAGGATTTTTTTGGACATTATAAGTGAGATCAATGTATTTATTTTATTTTAATGGGAATTCAAAGTGTTCTAGTTCTTCCAATAACCATATTTGAATTAGCATAAATGAATCCTTTAATCCTAGGTCCACATATTAAATTTTATTCTCTCTTTAATTATACCAAGTTGAGGTGATTTTTTGCAGGAGGATAAACAAGCCATGAGTCCTCCCAAAAGGAGACCTTTAAACCAAGTTTGGCCTCTCAAGCAATAAGGGGGTTTATTAGTTACCTACAAGTGGAGAGAAAATTACATAGATGGGAGCTCTATGAAAAAGTGTTTATTGTGAAGATTCAATCTTGGTCTAAGGAGTCAAGATAATTTGACCTGATGGCTTTTTTGTAGAGTTGAAATGATTTTAGTTTGTAAGGATAATTGGAAAAGGATCCCATTAAACCAAAATATTCCACATTTATGTAGAAATTAAGGTATTGGAGAAGTGAGAAAAACATGAAATGAAAAGTTTGATGGATCAATAATAATAAAATGCATGCCCAATCAAACCAATTAACCAATAGTTTTAATAAGGTGTGAAATTGGGTATAATTGAGTCCCAATAATTGGGTATAAGTAAGTCCTAATTCAAACCAACTAGTTGTTATTAGTTTCATATGACTCTATATCCAAATTTGTACCGAATTGAACTAATTAATTGATAAATTTGGGGACTGAACACTTCAACTAATGTCACTATTCTATAATTTTAAATTTCACTAATTACAATCACTTTATGAAAAAAAGTAACGAAACATAATTAAACAAAATATTAAAATTTATGTAATAAATAATATTGGTTTTAAAAAAATGTGTGTATAAATTATATACTCCTTTTTGTGAGGAGTAATTTATTATTATTATAGCTTACTTGAGATATCCAAAATAATGAATAATTTTAATCATGTCCATACATAGTGATCCACGATATGAATAATACAATAACTCACACATATTTTTAAAGTTGTTATAGTGTGCTTCATTAGTTCAAAGAGTTTGAGATCATAACTAAAAAATCCATCCATTTCATATTCTAAAATCATCACATTTCATGAGACATCATCTCATTCATGATTTTTCTCATAAATTTTTTCTCTCCATATGACTATAATTTAGTTTACAAGGTTTAACACCAATTGTGCACCTGATTGACTAGTAGATTAAACTTGGTTTATGTCACCTTTTGCATAAAAAATATTATTGAAAAAAATAAATAAAAAAAATCATAATTTATGGAAAACTCTTAGGTTACACAGATTGGGGTAGTTTATATGATGACAACTAACAAAAAATTTAGAAATAATTTTTTAGAGGATTATTTTGATGAAAATGTTTCTAATACACTACAAGTATTTTTTTGTGATATATATATATATATATATATATATATATATATATATATATATATATATATATATATATATATATATATATATATATATATATATATATAGATAGACACACACACACACACACACACATACATACATACATACATGTTAGAGGTACAATATCTAAAGGGTGAATCAGTGAGCCTAGATATTTAAATTTTAATTCCAATCCTTTCAAACTATTAAACAATCAACATATATCAACTTGATAAAGCAACATTGACATGAGAGCTCATTCATTCAATACATACACAAGATCAAACACAAAACACATAGAACCCATGGGAAACCCTCAAGGGGAATAAAACCCACTCTCAAGCTTGCAACACATGGACTACTTGTCCTATAAAATATTAAAAATAAGATACTAGTCAATTCCTTTAGACTATAAACCTTGATCAAGTCATCCTAACCAAAAGCCTTTAGTGAAACACCTATTTCACAAGGAGCAACTACCCCTAAAGAAGATCAAGTCCTTTAGACTCTCCTTTGAAGTGAACACCTCTACCCTAGAACTAGTGTCTTCAAAACCTGATGATGGATCTA
Source organism: Torreya grandis (assembly GCA_037957365.1). Classification (NCBI taxonomy): domain Eukaryota; kingdom Viridiplantae; phylum Streptophyta; class Pinopsida; order Cupressales; family Taxaceae; genus Torreya; species Torreya grandis. The sequence continues at coordinate 5,660,069 of JARHVA010000348.1, forward strand.
TGAATTTATAACTCTTGCAAAAACTCCCTCTCTATCTCATATAGGCCTCTCACATAGGCATGCCACAATCTCTTTCCTTCTTCACTCAAACTATCCTCATATGCACACTCAGACCTCTTCACATATCCTCAAACTAAGAACCTATAAGATCATTTTTATATCATTAAAAATATGACCTATAAGTCATACACTCAATCAACAAACTAATTGTCTCATCAACTCATTTAATAGGTACACTACCTATCTTCTCTTATTTGCTTCAATGCATACTCCACATATACAAGCCTTACACAAGTTTAGAAACCATCACATTTGGTTTCACTATTTGTATAGCCTTCATGAATTATCATGTACATAATATTCCTTGTTATCCACAACATACACCTTCACCCTTAAGGCATCTTATATGGGTCACACTTTAGCAAAAATCTCTTTCAAATAAGCCTAAGTCACCTTCTAGGTCCTATGATAACCCATTCACCTCTTTGACACTTATATGAACAAACTAGGAACACAATAATACTTTCCAACATATGGAACCATGTCACATGATATATAGGTCCCCTTTAAGTTCCAACATCCATCATAACACTCTTCTGCTAACCCCTAATTAACTCAAACACCTCTTTGTACACACAATCATTATGAATGAAAACACAGTCAAATTCTAACCCTTTGTTCATACTACATATAATTGGTAAAATATTCATAATGCAAAATAATGGTCTTTATGGAGTCTACAACATACTCTAATAGTTAGTTCATCTTAAAACATCAAGATACCAATAAACACAACTTAAATACCCTTCTCAAGTTACTTGCAGAACATGTATGAACACACAGTCAACTTTGAACCTTAATATATTTGACTATACAAAATTTAAAATATTCAAATCTATATTTATAGATGCACCATTGATTCCTCTAAAAATTTTATTTTTACACCATGAGAAAATTCTACATAGATCGAAAGATATAACATGAAAATTGAGCACTAGTTTTTCCTTTGAAAATTTGAATATTTAAATCCAAACGGTCATAGTTAAACTTCAGTCACTTAAAATGCATCTTGTGTCCTTGTTTATTAGATCAAATATACACTATCTATATTATTATAATTTTAACTCATAGTACACCACTACCCAAAAGTTAAACTTCAAACACTTGACATCATCTTGCCTCTTCCTAACATCCTAAAATAAACATGCTCCATCAATCTCCTATACATAGCTCAATCTTTATCTGTGTTAAACATTGGACACTTTAAACTCATTTCTCTCAATACACTCTGTTGATCTTTATTAGTACAAACACCTGCTCACCATCAAATCTTAGAAGTAGTTTGGTTGTTATCTTTACCTATCATTAAGAAACTATCACTTTGACCTCTTTGAATCGATAAACATCATTAGATCAATATTTATGAATGCTTGTGAACCATTGGATATTCATTTGGTCCTAATATTTATCTCTTACAAAATCAACTAAGTATGGGGACCATTGTTATCTTCTTGGAAAGCCGACTTTGGACCTTAATAGCTTTTGTTGTGCTTAGATGCATGATCTAAAATTTGGAAAATATGATTTACTCGCATAGGATAATACAACTATATATAAATCTCTTCCTGTACCCCTCATGCATGCAAGATATAATTCCATTAATATACTCACTTAGATTTTTTAACCATGGAGCCAGCTATGTTAAGAACTACCTAGAAGGCCAACTTTGAATATGCATAATTTTTGGCGTGCTTCATCGCATGAACTAAAATTTAGTGCATATTAACTAGGAATAAAAATGAATAAACAGTATGATAAACTTATATTGAAACTACCACATGTGAGAAATATGACTACATAAAAATGCCTACTCAGCTTTTCTTACCACACTGTCAAACTGCTTGGGAGCCTAACTTTGCACTTACATATCTTATATTGTACTTCATCACATGACTTAAAATTTAACACATAGTAACTAGGCACAAATGTGATCACAACCATATGACCAACTCCCTTTTAATTATTCACATGTGGTAATGGTGACATCATCAAACTGCCTACTCAAATTTTCTACCACTAGACCCAAAATGTCTAGATGAAAATAATGATCAACCTGATGAAATACACTCATGCACACAAGAACTCAAATAATTATTGACTTTTATAGGACCCATTTCACATTCTAAAATCACTATAATCATCCCTAGACATCTCTAACCATGCCAAAACTAAATATTAACCAAGCCTCCTTCAAGCATACTAGGATTTGCACATTGCACACTTTGTCATTGTCACTTAGTCTATAAAGGAATTTTATCCACTCAATTGGACACCTCCATGACATCACCATGAAATCATTGAAAAATATCCAACAATACATACATATACATATTTATATACACACACATATACATATACATATACATATACACACACACATGTATACACACACACACACACACACACACACACACACACACACACACACACACACACACACACACACACACACACACACACACACACACACACACACACACACACACACACACACACACACACACACACACACACACATGTATGTATACACACACAAAGTGAATATTATGTCAACATTAGCATTAGAATGTGTATCACCATTTTTAAATTAACATTCAGGGGATTCAAAAAACACACACATTCAAATTGACACCTTTTGCATCATGGAGGAATCTAAACATAAATAAATTCTAATGTAATTTTATATTTGGCTAAATTTATTACTATTGATATTATTATAAAATATAATAATTTTTCATTATTTAAAAAAATTAATTAATTTTATAATAAATAATAATTTTGGTCCCTGGGGTTTTTATAAAGTGGTCACCCCTAATTAACCCAGTCTATGGGGAGTGGGAATTTCTAAGGATGCTAGAGTTTATTGTGTAGCCATTCATATTTGAGGTCATGTTCACATGTGTCCTATTCATCCTAGATATTGATTCCCCTAGTCATAAAAAAAAATAGATACTAATTCCCCTAGTCATCAAAACAAAATAGACTAATTTTTTAGTCATATAAAAAATGTGCTTAAACTAAATTTTATTTTTTCTAATGCTTAACAATTAAAAATAAAATGTATAATAAATTTTTTAATCAAAACTAATACACAACATCAACAATTAATGAAATAAAATATTTAGTAAAGACATTATTTCTTTAGATGGAGTATTAAATTTTTTATAAGAGGTGTATTAAAAATAGTGTATTGATAATTATGTTTTCATAGCTCTGCACTGATGAGTCTTTAGGTATCTGCCATACTACCGATCACCATGGATAGAGGTAGGATATTACTTTGTTTGAATTTATTACTAATTTTAATCAGTGATTTGCCCTTTGGGTGGTAGGGGGTACCCTTTATTTAATGAATTCCACCTCCCTCTTTGCATCCATGGATGTAAATAAAGTTGAAGTGAACAAGCACAACCATGGCCTCAAAATAGGTGAGGAAATTAGTCTTGAAGGTCTTCTACAAGGTAATGTTGATGATTCTAAATCTTCATTACCTAATGTTATTTTGGATGTGCCCTAATTTGACAAATCATATCATTTTTTTGAAAATTTTACTTTGATTGATTATTTTTTTGTTGAGTCCCCCCTGATATCCTTCTAAATTAATGGTTTTACAACCACTAACAAAGCCATTGTGTGAAACTTGATGGAGTTTAAAATCTTAAAAAGGGATTTATTTGTTTTGCTTTTACAACCCAGAGCACTACAAAGCTATTATCAATCATGGGCCTTGGTTCATTCAAAACACTTTGGTTATGTTTTATTACTAGACTTGGGACTTTCAAGTCTTAGAACAAGCACAACTAAAAATCCTTGTATGGGTTGAATTTAATATCTTGTTTCTCCCTTTATGGGGTTTTATTAACAATATCATAAAACCCATAGGGCATTTCATATGCCATGAGTAGACTAAGTTATTTATGGTGTGTCCTTATAAGGGGGTTTGTGTTGAAGTGGATCTATCTTGAGATTTTAAAGATTTTATTGATATACAAATTGGCTCTAACCACTTTTTCTTAGCACGTATTGTATATAAATCTATCAAATACTTACTTTTAGTTCCAGTCCTTAGATCATATGATCTATAAATGCCCTATAATGGTGCATACACCCAATGATCCTTAGGAAAAGAGTGGATCTAAATCCAAATCTTAGAATGACAATAATGATGATTGGATTAACATCACCAACAAAAAACACAATAACTCTTTCAAAGGTGGTGGTAGGCCATAAAATTCTTCATTCAGACCTACTAAAAATAATCATGCTTCAACTTCTACTAGTAAATATGCCTTGATTACTAAATATTCTCCTCTTCTTGTGTGTCTCTACAAGTAATGGCTTCTCTAGTTGAGACACCACCTTCAACACGACCATCACAACCCTCTCCTAGGGTGAGTTTTCTAGAGGAAGAAAGGAACTTGGTCACCTTGGACTACAAAATAATATTTTGGCTCTCTCATATCCCTTCTCCATCTCTTGAAGAGGAATAATATATGGCAAACAAGTGACAACCATTTAAAGTAATTGATTTCATGCCTAAAAAACCCATGTATAATAAGTTTATTATGTTATAAGGTCTCACAGAGGAGAATGGCATGCACCTCGATACCTCCCAATGATTGTGTATTCTTAGAATATTTAAGGTTTTACTGATCCATCACATAAGTACATGGTCATAAACAATTAATAGTTTTTTTATAACATGAAAATTCTTTATTTGTAAGAGGTCAATATTTTTGGCTTCTTACTATAGAATGAAACATGAATAATTTATCCTGGGGCCATATGTTAGGATAATGAGCATGAAGTTGAGAGTGGTGGTGTCATAAATTTTATGGCTCTAGAACTAGCTTAGAATATTATTTCTTGGGGTTCAGACCCCACCACCAGGTGGTGTGGACCCTTTTTAACTTTAATAATTGAATTATTAGGCTAGTTAATTTGTATGCCTTTGATAATTCTATGGATCAGGCCACCTTATTGAGGTGGTTATCTGACTCACTCTCTAATGCACATTAGATCTTCTATGGTGATTTCAACATGGCAAAATTGATCGAGGATAAATAAGGATTCCTTCTAATGTGGGGGTGTGGTGGTGAGCATGAAGCATGGTTTTATATGTGAAGAAAACTTAGGATGTTTGATCCTAACCTATCACTAAAGGAAGAATTCAGATTCCCCGTAGTTCACTTGGTCCAAATTTTTATAAGGAGAAGATAGGGTGATTCAACACCTCGATAGAGCTCTGATAACTGATCAAGATATTTTTTATTTTGCCCTAATCTAAGACAAGCTAGTTTCTATCATTCCCAACACATTTTTATTAGATCATCACCCTATTTTATTTGATTTTGAGTAGACCATACCTCAAGTTAATCCTACCTCCATGTAATTCTATCTCAATACTTCCCACCTCAAGCATGAAATAATGGTAGGGTATACTTTTAGAATTTATAACTTAGTCCCTCATTTAGAGGGAGATACTAGCTAGATTTAGTGGTGGTCTGATGATATTTCTTGTACTTCCACCTTTCTTTAGATCTATGACAAGTAAGTGGCCTCTTTTATATGATGTTCTAACATAGTACAAACCATAATTATATCTAGGCTTCATAAGAGTTGGATAAATTTCCTTTCAATGTTCACCTTCAAACTCAAGTGGTTCAGTGGAGACATAAACTCCAAATTGAGGAGGAGTACAAAGCTAATGAGCTTAGTTGTGAACGTGTATGCATTGATTAAAAATTAGAGACAAATTTTCTAAGTACTTTTGTCCCCTTTTCTACTCTAGGAGAGATGTAGATAAAATCAAAACTGTTAAGGAAGGAAACATTCAACGTACCAAACTTCTTGAAAATTTTCAACATTCTTTACATCATTACCATGGTGTTTTATCAACACAAACTTCTCTAGAGTGGGAGGTGGCTCTCTTTCAATGCCTCCATGTTGTGCCGTACAAATTATCCAATTCTCAAAGAGTTGCATGTGATAGGCCCTTATCTCGTAGTGACCTCCATGAGGCCATTAATCATATAGAAGTGGAGAAATATAAAAGAATTGATGGTTTCCTATGAAATTTATATCAAACCCTTTAGGATACTATTGGTCCTAATCTTCATTAATTTTATTCTCAAGCTATTCTAACCAACTCTTTGGGATCCTTTATAAATTAAGGTAACATCAAGTTTATTCCCAAGGATGGTGATCCTAAAATTATCACTAAATGGAGGACTATTACTTTGCTTAATATCTCCTATAATATTATTGATAAGGATTTATCCATCATGATGAAACACATTCTCCCTTTAATTATTATGAGTAAGTAAATTGGTTTAATCTAGAATAGGTTCATTCAAGACAATGCCAATTCTATTTGGGAAGACATGGAATGGGATTGCCTTTATAACCAAAAGGCTTTATTTTTAAATATTTATTTTGAGAAATATTATGACTGAATTGAGTGTCCATTTATTTTGGCCATGCTATGGGCACTTGGTTTTAGCCCCAAATCTTTTCAAACTATCAACTTGCTCTTTTAGGATGTTGGATCCTATATCACTATCAATGACACCCAATCCTCTCGATTTGAACTTCATCATTATATTTTAGAAAGGATGTCATTTATACCCTTATTTATATGTGCTTGAAATAGTAGGATTTAGCTACCTCCTAGTTAAATAAGCTGGCAGGGGCTTGGTGAAAGGTATCTCCCTCCCTCAATTTAATAAGCAACTTTTTAATGGTCACTTCATAGATGATTATTTTCTCACACTTCAAGAGAAAAAATAACACATTATAAATTCCATGGAATGTATTCATTTTTTTTTTTTGGATTTAGGCTTCTCTATCCAATGGAGGAAGACCCAATGCTACTAATAGTATCTAGGCCTTAAGCCTCCTTAGCTAGAGGAATTTCAATGTAAGTAGATTCTAACAGGGGTGTAGTTTAAGTTTCTTGGCACTCATTTTGCCTTTCAGGATTCTACCTTTGATTTATGGTCCTACGTGGTGTAGAGAGTTGAAAAAAATCTCCTTTTTAATCACCAAACTTCTTTTTCTTGCTATAAAATTTCAAATTTGCTCTAAATTTTTGGAAGCTACTCATGTGTATTATTCCTCTTATTGTGATTATTCTAATTCTATTTATAGAAAATTAGAAAAGATTTTAAGAGATACTTTACGAGATAATTATGAGGGTCATGAAGTCTTTCATAGATTCACTTGGAACATTTGCTACCAACCCAAAGAAGCTATGGGATTGGGTCTCCTAGATATTGAAATTAAATGCCTTGATCTTAGTGCCAAATGGATTATCATAAGTCTTACTCAGGATGAACCCTAGAAGATTATTCTATGCCACTATATCTCTTAGGGATTCCCATGTGGTATAAAGGTTGGGAAAGGCCTATGACTTGATTACATACTCATAACCTCAATGCTTGTTAAAATAAAAGGCTCCTTTGTGATTCAAAGTCTATGAAAAGACTGAGAGAAGATCAAACTTCACCTTACCTAGGTAGATGAGGGTTTCAAGAATGGCCTCTCCATTAATCCCTAGTCCCTTTGGTGGTTTCCTTGCTTAAATTTTCATAATATTTCCTTTGTCTTAGTCCCTTGGGTTAAAGGGTTACAACTCTTAAGAAAAAGTGTAAATATTATTAGTGATCTTTTTTTCAAGGAAAACATGGTATGGATCACTTGGAAACAACTTTAGAATAAATTCCATTTAATGAATTTAGATGTAGAGGCTATTATAGAAATTTAAGGCTCCATACCTGATGAGTATGTGCATAAAATAGGAGTCAATTCCCTTATTCTTTGGTGGAAGGATTGGCACTAGCCTACATCCACCCCCTTCACCTGATAATATCCTCAACTGGGGTATAATTTATTTTAACCACAACATATTCTAGATGATATTCTCAATCTCATATGGAATATCAATTCTAGACATGGGGTTTGGGTTTGACACTTAAACAATGTGTGGTATGCTTCTATTGAGCCCAAAAAGCTTAGTTATTATGGTGTCTTCTCTATCAGGGCCTACCTATGGGAGATCAACTCAAGCATCTGGGAGTGCCTAACCCTATCTACTTGGCTTGTCAATAACTAGAGACCATTAAGCACCTTTTTTAGTTTTTCCCTCATGCACAATCTATGTGGCACTAGATACATTCCCTTTTACAACCTTTTTAACTTGAATTCTTCACATGGAAGATGGATCTCTTGGGGCCTCAACTTTTTTTCCTTTAAAATATAATCATTTTTTATAGATATTTCAAGATGACATTTTGTTTCAAATTTGGAAAGCTAAAAACTATGCTTGTTTTAATCATGAAGAGTTAAAACTTAGTTTGTCTATTACTAACAAAATCACTATTCTATCTAATGTTACTCTTCAAATTCAAAGCCAAATAGATAAGGTCCATATATAACTCAACCACCTCCAACATTCTCTTGATCACTAAGGAAATGCTTTGTGCACAGAGTTAGCTATGAACCTCTTGAGCCCCCTTGACATCCTTTGCCTCCCCAAGGACAAGGGCATGGGCCACATAGATAGTGGTCTAGAATTAGATGCAAGATCCATTATTAATGATGGTCACCGCTTTTTTGGTATTCTCCTTATCATGGTAGCCCGATTGGCTTGTCTAGATCTAGAGGTGATGGTAGGGGTTGGGGATCTCCTCCACCATCCCAAGATGGTGACATTAGAGGCTGGGGTTTACCTCCCCAAGGAAAGTTCCCATACCTAGATCTGATAATTTCCCCTAAAATAAATCAATATGAGACATTATAGGCTCAACAAAACATGGGTTGGGAGCCCTTATCTATTGACAAGGATCTTCCTTCCCTAGGAGGATAGGGTGTTAAGCCTTAGAACCTGCCATCTCCTATGCCTCCCTTTATGTCTATGTTTGTTTCAACTACTTAATTATTTTATTTATGGTTATGTTTACCTTACTCTCTTTGCTTTGCTATCAAACTATTGATATGATGTAATTTTTTGTGGGTGTGGTCATTTTTTGACCACTTTTTAAACTTATCCTGAGGTGTTTTTACCCTTGGTGTGATTTTGATCATGGAGTGTGACTTTTCTACCCATTTTTTATATGATTAGAATTATATCATATCTTATTTTATTAATATATAGGAAAATTTCAATTAAAAATTTTTTTGATAAGAAAATCCATAATGAACATTAGAGAAAAGTGTGTGTATCTGTGTGTAATATCATAAGAATAGATATAAATTAATTAAACAATAGTATATAAAATAGTTTATATGCATAAATCTCAACAAATAAATTAATATGTTTATATCCTCCTCTTTTCCACTACCACCATCACCACTAACACCACCACCACTGCCATCATCATCATCATCATCATCGCTAATACCATCAACACACACACACACACACACACACACACACACACACACACACACACACACACACACACACACACACACACACACACACATATATAATAGTTTGAGTGTGTAAATATCAATAAATAAATTAAGATGTTTATATCCTCCTCCTTTCAACCATCATCATCATCATCATCATCATCATCATCATCCTCATCATCGTCGTCGTCGTCGTCATCATCATCATCATCATCATCATCATCATCATCATCATCATCATCATCATCATCATCATCATCATCATCATCATCATCATCATCATCATCATCATCATCATCATCATCATCATCATCATCATCCTCATCGTCTTCGTCGTCGTCGTCATCGTCGTCATCATCATCATCATCATCATCATCATCATCATCATCATCATCATCATCATCACTAACACTACCACCATCATCATCGACATCCTCATAGTCATTACTATCTTAAACTTTGTTGGAATCTCTCATTGACTACAAAATAATGTAATATTAGAACTCAAATTTAAAATAAAAAATATCATATTTAAAATAAATCAACGTTTAAAAATAAAATATATGAGGTATACTATGAGAGGCACTTGATGTTTTTTTTACAACAAAAAAAGGGAATTAATTTAGAAAATAGAACCTTATGAAAAATTTCTAAACTCTTATCCCAAAAACATTATCTTGGAATTATAAATGGATTATTCAATTGGTATCCTTCCAAAAATCTCATGTCTCATTAAATTAAATTATTGTTTAAGTCATACCATATGATAATAGATCATACTTGGGGGGAATTTGATAATCAATATGAACATCCTTTAAATTTATTCCCCTTATGATTTCATTACTATATGATATAAAAACCTTTTCCTTCTTTTTCTTTAGTGTCTTTGTCACTAGACGACTTCTCTCTAATTTGAAGAGGGTTTGTGAGTTTCTCTGTAAGTATCATGATACTACAACCTCAATATCAAAAACATATATTAAAATAATTTAATAAAACAAAATAAAATAAAATACAATCTAGAGAAAATAACACTTTTCATTAGAATATGAATATTAACTAATTATATTTTCCTATTTACTAGAAGAAGACTATGCATGGATTGATAGGACATGCCATCTATACCATTATTCACTATTTGATGTCTCTATTCATTTTTCTTTTCCTCTCATTCTTTATAATAAAACTACTTTAAAAAAAGGCATAGTATTGGGAATGAAGGAGACAATATAAGTTGCATCTAAAATGTTTTTTCCCCCTCTTTAATTTTTGGCAAATTATAATGAAGTAAAAAAAATTCCCTTCTTATTAATTTGAATGGTACTATTCTTTATATCCTAGAGTGGGATCTCATGTAAAGGCTGATGTGAGTATGCAAAATTTTGCATTAGTAATTTAGTTATTTATAAAATAATAGATAATATAAAAATAAATAAAATTTAATTTTATATTTAAAAAAACTAATCAAAATATAATGATCATTTAATTATTTAATATAAGTAAAATTTATTAATAGTTAAAGTAATTTTTAAAATATTTTAAATTTATTTAACCATTAATAAAATATTAATGGTAAGGTAAGTATTTAATATGAAAAAAATTAACTGATAAAAAAACATATACTGATAATTTTATATTATTATATATTTAATGACAAATAATTTTAAAACAATAATAATTTTATAAAGTACAAAAAAATTAGTTTTATTCAAAAATACTTATTTTCTTACATTTTTAGTTTATATTAAATTTCAAAAAATTGATAATTTTATATATTTAATAAAAATGTAAAAGTAAGTTTAAAATATAATTTATTAATCATAGGAAAGAACATAAATAATAAAATATCAATGAAATTGTTGAAAGAGATAATTTTTACAATCATATAACATTTAACTATAAATGTCACCTAGGTGATAACTTTATTCAAATAGTTGAAGCCATATTTTTACAAACAAACAACAATCATCACTCTTGCCCCCAAGCCTAAATAAAAACTAAATTCAAACACTATTTAAATTAAAATAAAAAACATGATCAATGAATACCATATGTCATCATCATCATTATCATCATTTATTATGTGCTAATACAAAGCATCATTGTCTAATACTTAATGTTCCTCAGACTCCTCTTCCTCCTCCTATAAGGACACATATGATGAGATACAAGAGTAAGGTGATAGAGGGAATTATTCTTCCTCTATCTCTTCTTCTTCATCCTCTTCCTCTTTCTCTTCATGCATAACATTCTCTTTTTCCTCCTCCTTATCCTCCTAGCTTGTCATCCTATTGAGACTAGCTTATGTCAACCTTTTTTTTTGCCTCTTCTTTATTGAGCATTCTTATTTTTTGACCTCTTCTTCTTCTCTCTTTTTATTTTCTTCACTTTTTATTTATTTTTATTTTAGGGATCCATGATTAAACAAAGATAAATATGTGTGAAATAAAAATCAATTCAAAAATATGAGGTAAGTGGTAAAGTTTCTAACTTTGGAGTGGTTTAAACACATAGAAGTTATGTATTGAGAATTTCAAAAGTGTATTTCCCATTTTTGGCCATGCAGACATAATTGAGGCTCTCTAAGTTTTGCATTTAACATCAAAAATCAAATTGTGCTCATTGAAAATATAACATAGATTCAAAAAAATAATGTATAAGAAATAATATTGCTAAAGATAGAATATAATACTTGTTGGATCAACATACCCTCACTTTCTTGATTTTACAAATGGGGGACCCTTATGAATGTTTAAAAACATCTAAACCTTGAAATCTTTCTTGAATAGGCTATCTATTTTAGAATTTGAAGATCATCCACTTGAAAGGGATATGCTTTATATATGCTTAATGATAATGCTTATGTTTTGGACTAACTTTGCTAATGGTTTACCTTTGAAGATTGAATTGCAGGTTGCATAAAGAAGGCTAGGTTTCCCTTACAAAAAACCCTAAATTTTGAATTCAAAATTTGGAGGGAATTCTTGTTCAGGTTTATTAACCCCCCTAATTTGGTGTCTTCTTTATCAATCTAATCGGAAGGTGTGAATCAAATGCAAGCAAACATGCCCACCTAAACCCAAAAATATGCTTTGAAATCCTAAATTTGAGGCACTTTCTTGAAGTGTCCCTTTGGGAAAGTTGTCTCGGTCCACTTTAGCAGAAAATTCCCTTTGGATAAATTGTTTTGGGCACTATTTATTATGGACATTTCATCTGAAACAAATCAACTCTTTGACTTTTTTGAAACCTACCCTTTAGAAGAATTAGTTGAGACACTTTCCCAAAAAAGTGACCCTTCAAAAAATGTTTAAGGGAAACTACATGAAGTATTTATAGGTTCCTTGTTTTATGCCTAACCCTAATATTTGCTCTTTATATGGACCAATCATTGACGAGTACATGGATTGCAATCAATAACCGTGCTTGCTCATAGATCCAATCTGACAGTGTAAAATCATTGAAGAATTTTCAATGTAGTATATCCTTGAGACCTAGCAAAGGGACATATTTCTCAACCCTTAGAGGAGCCCCATGTGTTTTTTAACATAAATAAAATTAGGAAACATACTTTTAACCTGAGTCATATCAAAGCTTAGAGCTCATTAAGTCATGTGCATCTTCGTAGATCTGACGGTCCATGCTTCATCTCAAGATTTGATCCAATGGTGTGAACTATATGAATGCTTTCAACCTAATCAAAGTTTAAGTGGCCAATAAAAAAGGACTTAAGGGATCATGTAGCCTAAAAACTAGGTCACATGGCCCAAAGAGTGTATTTTTGGCTTAAAAAACAATGTGTTTTTCAACATAACATGACCACAAGACTTAAGCTTAAGCCCTCTAAGTACATTAGATGAGCTTAAATTTGATATCCTCGTGCCTATAATTTGTTGTCATGAGAATGTTTTTTAACATTCATAAGGATGTCAAATTTAAGATAGTCTAAGTATATTAGATGAGAATAAATTTGAAAAACTTGTACCTATCATTCAACATTTACAAGGATGTTTTTAATGTTCATGAGGATGTCACATTTCAGACAATCTAAGTATATTAGATGAGCTTAAATTTGATAGCCTCACACCCGTCATTTGATGTCTACAAGAATGTTTTTGATGCTCATAAGGCCATCAAATTTAACATAGTCTAAAATTTCAAACCTAGCAAAGGGATGTATCTCTCGACCCTTTAAAAGTCCCCTTTGCTTTTTAACATGAAAAATTGGTATAATGGATTTTAACCTAAGTTTTTATTAAAATTGAAGCTCATTAACTCATGTGCATCTTTTCAGATCCAATGATCCATGATTCATCATAAGATTTGATCCAAGGGTGTGAAATGGCCAAAAAAAATTCAATGAGGATAAATCATAATGAAGGTGACCAATCAAAAAAGACATCATAGATTGAGATCAATAGACTTCACTTGCTCACAGATCTAATCCAATGGTGAAAAATGAGGGAAAATTTTAAAGACTAATGTCTAGATTTTGAAAGGATTTTTATGGGAGTAACATGAGTGAATTTATGAATTCACCACCTCTACTATTAAAGTAGGAAAAACCCTAGCCCATCAATGTAAAACCCTATTCCTTATTCAATTGAGCCACAATTACATTCAAAAGATCTAAAATCACCTTGAGAAAAGTTAAAAGCACTCAGCAAGATCACATAATCTAAGGGAAATTAACCAGTTGGAAGAACATGGTTGAATGAAGGAAGATGTTATAAAGACACTGAATTAGACGTAGAAGCCTTGAATAATGGTTTGAAAATTTGGTCTAAAATATTCTTTGTGATCAACCTTCTACAACCATTGGCTCCCAGTGAGAAATAGATTATTATAGTTTAGAGAAGGCATGAAGATATCATGATAATCTATATGTTTGGACTTCACCTCATGGCTACCAAACCAGAGGTAATCCATTGTGTTGATATCCTAGCTCTTATGTTCATTGATTTTAGAGTAGATGGAGACTAGATAATAAAAGAGGGTACACCAAAGAGGGTTACTTATATTTATCTAGTAGCTTTTGAAAGCTACTATAAATTCCCCAATACTCACATAGACCTCCCTAAAATTAAGGAATGGACCACTAAGAATGACTTAGATAATATCTTATGACCATGGCTAGATAGAGGAACTCATGTAATGAGAAACCATGATGGTAAAATCCTAATTATATAATTTAGGGAAGGGATTGGAATCATCATGAATTTTTTGAATAGTGATTATAGAGTAGTAATCACATCCTATGTTGACCCCAGGTGGGTCTCCTATGTCTATTTCATGATAGAAGAGAAGAGAACTCTACCTATTGGAGAAATGATAAGTATTCACCTAGGAAGATAGTTTAATAGAATTAAAAGGAAAAGAAGTCAACTCTTCACTATTATTTCTAACTTATTTCTAAAGGGAAATGTTCTCTCCCATATACAATCCAATAAAATAAATAAGGTGCCTTATGAGCATTAATTGGGTCCATATGACCACTTATACATAAAGGCATCCAACTTTGAGGAAGTGTTGGCTAGGTTTAAAGGGAATGGATTCAAATTAGAACATAGATTATAGAGGGAAGAAAAACCATCAAGAGAAATATGGAAAATGAATCCCTTGTGATACCACCTCTTACCTTCCTCTTCAGGTCCATCACAAGTGCCTCAAGGTCCACCTCAACAAAAATAACTACCTCAGTAGCAAGTGTCCAAAATTGAAGGATAAGTGAACAAAAGATGGAACATAGTCTAGGTGAGGGACTCTTTACCTCAGCTTTGCCTCAAAGATCCCATTCCCCTATGGAATAGCTTGATATAGTTGCCTTGGAACCTTATTAAACAATGAATGAATTCTTCAAAGAACTTATAGATACATATGGGTCAGACAAGGAAGGGGATAAAGAAGGTGAAGCCACAACTAAGGTGGCACTAATTGAAGGTCCCCAAGTTGAAGAGATAGATAAAGGCAAAGGATTTGCCTTATATTTGGTCCCTATGACCAAAAGAAAGAGGGATACAGACATGGATTTGGTGCCTAGATCTTCTAAGAAATCCAAGTGGATTCACCCAACAAGTGAGGTGAACTTGTTTAGTGATGAATTTTCCATACATGGACCTATCATCCATGACTAGTTCATCTATGGTAAGTTCTAAAATATACCCCCTCAAATGTATTCATGGGCTTTGACTATCACTTCCAATGTTGAGGTCAGTGATGAAGTCCAGCCCTAGATCTTAGAGCTCATGAAGGAGTAAGAAGAGAGGAGAATCATTGAGTATGCTAAGGAGAGCAACAAGAAAATAGAATAATTAGGGAAATTAGGTAGGGCTAGTCTTGAATCACCAGAGGCTTCAAATATTTCATAAGTAGAGCCCAAGGTATAATTTAACCCTAATACTATTAGATTAGAGAAAGTCACTACAAAGAAAGCAACCATTGGAACTAAAGAAGTCACTCTCCAAAGAGTGGAACCATTTACAAGACTCATTCTAATCCAAGGCTAGGTAAAAAGAGAGCACCCCATTCATCAAGAATATATTTCAAGTCTAGTGGAATCCCAGTCAACAATGGTTGTGGTAATTCAAGGAATGAAGCAAAGAATCTTGAACTTGGAGAAGAGAAGAAAGACTTAGAGGCCCAAGTCTTACTATTAATTTTAGAGGACCTACTGAAGATGTTAAATATGTACCTCTTAGATGCCTTTGAATGATTAAAATCCATAAAACTTAGGCTTAGTACCTTAAAACTTCAAGCCAAGAAGGCACAAACATTGATACAACAATGGTAAGAAACCAAAGACTAGGTGACAGAGTTAATCAAAGTACACATCACCAAACAACCCCTATATTTCAATATCATTAAAAAAAGATAATTGAATGCCATTCAAGGGATCCTAGTGGATCAAATAAAGGAATTAATTTCATGGTATATCAAGGGCAATGACTTCATAGAGGAAGATAAGGACTTGGTAAACAGAATTGAGAAGTTACTAAGAACATTGTTGGTGCCCCCTTCTCAACCTACTTCCACCATCATAATGCATGGCATGGAATTCTAACAGGGAGTCCAATATTTCATCTAAGGCATCAAGGATGAAAACCAAGGAAAATATAATAAGGATAATTCAAAGGTACTTAATGTCATCTTTGTCATAGAAGAGCAGATAGCAAAAGCAAGGTTCTTATAAGAGGTCACTGTCAGAAGTGATAAAGAATATGATACATTGGTTAAACAAGAAGAAGAGAGTCTAATGAAGCCTACAATGGATTTTGATTTAATCAAAGAATAATACACTACAGTGAAAGAGTTCCTTTAGCCTAAGTGATCAAGGGGGCCCGCCATCCCAATAACAAAGTCAAGATTATTCTTTTGTAAACTATATATGCTAGTTTGTTAGCATATATTAGTCTTTTGATCTAATAGGCACCTAATGGCCATATGTACTATAGAGTTATTTATAAAAGGATAACTATCCTTACCTCTTGTAAAATTTTGTAAAAAAGATGACCAGGACACTACCTATGTCTCCTATAAATAGGCAAGTGTTACCATTTGCAAAGGGAGGGATTTTGAGCAATTTTATACTAGAGAAATTAATACAATTGGAATTCTAAAAATATTGTTTGGTGTTATGTTATATTATTTCTACTTTCTCTCAATTTTAGGTGGATGTCTTAGGTTTGAATGGTTCTTAGATAGATTAGCTATATTTCATGTTCATGAGGTTTCTAGTTTGTGATGTGCTAGACTAGTTGAAGGATTCTAAGTTTACTTCATTTTATTTGCTCTACATTTGAATGTTCTTATGAAATTTAGATTAACATAGCAAAATCTTTAAGTAATCTTGAATTTTACTCATGATATTTATATTTCCTTTGAATCTTGCTTGATTTTTGGTGAAGCTTGGGATTATGCTATGTTGCATCATTGATTGATTAAATGTATGCTCAAATTGAATAGAACATTTTCATTATGTTTGAGACTAATGCTTGCAATCATGTTTCTTCTCTGCCTTACCCTATGTTTTTCTTCTTTTTATTAATTCTCACTTTAGTTTAAATATCATTGTAAATATCCACTTAGATTAGTTTAGAGTTAGAAATCTCGACCAGGAAGACTACAAGACTACAAAGATTTAGACCTCGATGGCTCCCAACCACCACATCAAACAAATTTTGTGGGTAGCTCTCATACTTTACTAACTATTCCACCACAAACACACTACTTGTCACAAAATGAAACTCATGCCTTGGATTCTTGTAATCCTAAAATGAAGTGTTCATCAACACTAAAGAACACTTTGTGGAGCTGTTGGAAAGATCGACAAGAGGTGGTTCTCACTGGTGGTAGAAGGAGGGCCTTCTTTGAAAGTATAGTTATTTTCTTGGTTATGCTTAGATGATCTTTACATCCTTTGTAAAGATAATTTCTTTGTGAGTGTTTTCTTTCTCATCTTTGTGATTAGTAAGGAAAAGATCCTTATTCTTTGTAAAGTTCAGTTCAAACTCTGGTAAAAATAGCTTTAAAATTGAGAACTCTTGATGTTTGAGGTTAGAATGGATTTATTTTGACTAAAGATTGATGTTATCTTGTGAACTTTGAGTCTAATTTATTATAAGGACACAAAGGATGGTCATCTTTGTATGATTCAACACATCTTTGAGCTAATTATGTTAAAGATCAGTGTCCTTTACATTTTCATACGTAAATATATGCAAATTAATCTTAGTGTGCACATTATTTTTGATTTTTTGTAAATTAATGTGTTGCACCATACTTCAAAGTATAATTCTTAGTTCTTAAGATGGAATTACCTAGATTTAGGACTAGATCTCATTTAGAAACCAAGAAACCTCTACTTGAGTTTGAGACACATTGATGGGATATAAAGGATAAAGGAAGGAGTAGACATTCAAAATATTTGCCATATTTACCCTTACAAGGAGTTCCTACATTCAACCTTCAACTAGATATGGATTAGCTTAGAAGTTCTCCTATCAATGTTTCAATTATAGTTCATGATTTGTCATGAAATATTGAGAAATATTTGCCTATTTTTAGTCCAATTGGTATGGTCATTGCCGAGGAACATGTCAAGTCCTTTAAAGATACTTTAAGGCTCTGAAATGTCATTCATGAGGATGTATCTTATAGCTTATTCCATGTTACCTTTAAATATGTTACCTATGAGTGGTTATTAAACCTACCTAATGATTGTATCACTTCTTGGAATAACTTTGACACTATCTTTATTGATTAATTTAGGAAGATCATTAACCTCTGTGTCATATATCATCAATTTACTACCATAAAGAGAGATGTAAGTGAGAATATTAGATATTTTAATACCAAATTTCAAAATATGTTCAACAAATCCATAAATCCTTACAAGCCTATTGAAACTTTCACCTTAGAGATCTACAAATATGTTGTGGATCCCATGACTTCTATGGTTCTTATGAGAACTATCCCAGATATCTCCACATTAGCTCAAGCTTATTTAGAATCAATGGTCATTAGTGACCAAATGCAACCTCAAGGGAAAATGTCATACTCTATTCCAAATATCAACCCATAGATGCCAACTTTGAACCTTTTCCTAGCTAATAATTAAAATTCTCTAGCTTTGAATCAAATACCAGCTCTAACTATTTTCCTACTAGTCATGCTACTCCCAATTAGTACTTAGGTTTCTTAGGTCAAAAAATTACTAATGGATCTCAAGCCAATGGTGAAAATTATCCAATGCCCATGAATATGGATAATAACAGTCAATCCCAAGCTTCTAAAGCTCTAAAGAATGAAAATGAGTCCATACTCAAGATGGTCCAAAAGCTTAGTACAAACTTCTTACAATTGTAAAATCAAGTTGGTAATGCTAATGATAGCTCTGGAAGGAACTTCACCTTCTAAAATTTTAATATACCTAGAAATTGATTCTAGAATGATAGATTATTTAATAGCAACAAAGCCAATGAGCCTTCTTTGTTTGGTAAGAAGACTATAGACATCAATCTCATAGATATTGACCTCTTTGATTATTTTAGAGTGAATGCCACTTCTAAGCATGGTGAGATAGATTATATTAAATTATATAAAGCTTTTGAAGCCTTCCAATAAGAGCTTGACACCTTTGAGGTTATCCTGGATAAGGACAATACTGCTAGTACTTTTGGATGTAAAACACAAGATCAAGTATACATGGTGGAGACCTTCCAATTTCCTTTCCAAGAAAATAATGAACCTAACAATATTCCTGAAGAAATCCAAGAATTTCAATAGTTCCTAAAGACTTACCCTCTAAGGAATAGGGAGAAAAAATAGCCTTGACTACTTCTACTCCCCCCAATAACTATGGGACTCCTCTAGATACATCTTTGAGGAATGTTCCTAAATTACCCAAATGTAGTTCTCTTAAGCCTTTGGCTAAACCTTTGAATAAGACTAGATATATTATTGTTGACGACATGAAGAAAATCAAAGCAAACATCAATCTACATGAATTGAAATAGATAACTGAGTAAAGAGACCTTCTCTTGGAATCCTTATCCAAGAAGCTTGGAAAGCCACCAAAAAATGATACTACCAATGTAACTATGCAAGTGGCAAAAGCAAAATCTCCACCCTTTTTGCTTATATTCAGAGTGTTTGGTAAGAATTTCCATATATGTCTACTATATTTAGGAGCTTCAAATAATATCATGCCTACTAAAATTTGTGAATAACTTGGCCTAAACCCAATCAAGTCAGACTGAGTAGTCATACAACTAGATAAATCAAAATCAAAGTCATTAGAGAGCTACTTAATGTGCATATTCAATTGTCAAGTGAACCTAGAGTTTAACAATTTATTGAAATTCAAGTGGTAGACATCCCTATTATTATGGGTTACTTATAAGTAGGAATGGACCAAATCTTTGAATGGTACTATTCTCATTTGTGGTTGCCATGGAAGGGTGTTCCTAATCAGATAAGGGTTGAGAGAGAGAGCTGAGGATGAAGCATATGATAAATGAGTACAATGAAGTTAATAAAAAAGGGTAAAATTACTTAATTCTAATCTTGGAATCTTCACCTTAGAAATTTCACAAAATTTGGATTCTAAAATGCCTCCTCCAATGCCTAGATTATGGAAGTTACATATTGATGGATGTAGATGTAAATAAGGATCAAGAGCTAGCATTATGTTAGTATAACCTACATAAAAACACTACCATGCATCTTATAGGTTGTAATTTCCTTGCACTAATAACTTAGCTAAGTATGAATCTCTTATTCTTGGACTGCAAATTGCCATCAATCATAAATTCAAAGAGCGTCTAGTCTATGGAGACTCTAAACTTGTGGTCAACTAAGTGAGGAGAAAATACCAACGTAAGTTATCTTACTTGAAGAGATATAAGTTTAGGGTATGGGATTTGATTGAATCTCTTAATGCCTTCAAAATCTTGGCTATTCCAAGGGAAGAAAATAAGGCTACTGATGAGCTTGCTTCTATTATAGCCAACCTCATGCAAAATCAAGATTCCCCTGACTTTAGTATTGAGTTGGTACCTTGCCCATTAGTCTCTGATAACATCAATCACCTCCAATTTTTCAATGAAGATCAATAGATCATCGATTTATTGACCAACTCTAGGGATTTTGAAGCCCATATCATTGTTGAAGTAGATGAGAGCTCTCCTAAAAAGGAGCCTAATGGTAAGATCATCCAACTTAGTGATAACAAGATACCTAAAGGGATGATCTCTTTAGAGAGGTTTTTTTATCATGATAAGCTTAAAGAGGTACCTAAGGTACCTAAAGTGAGTGGAAAAGACTACCATCCAGTAGATCTTGGTCCACAAGACCAACCTTAACCCATAAACATAGGGAAAACATGTACCAAAATGGAGAATAAGAAAACAAGAGAGTTACTCATAAAGTATAAATATGTCATTGCTTGGTCCTATTAAGACCTTAATATATTTGACCTAAGGGTCATAACTTATACAATACCTCTCAAAGAAAACTACAAGCCTTTTAGGCAAAAGCAAAGGCCAATCAATCCTATCTTAGAGCCTATGATCTATAAAGAGGTTAAGAAACTATTGGATGCAAGAATTGTCTTTCCTATCAGGCACTCTACTTGGGTTAAAAACTTGGTCTCATTAATAAATAAGAATGGTGAGATTAGATTATGTATTGACTTTAGGAACTTGAACAAAGCTTATTAAAAAGACAACTATCCTATACCTTCTTTAGACCAAGTCAGACAAGTTATTTCAGGGTTAGCTATGATGTCCTTCTTGGATGGATTCTCAGGGTATAACCAAGTGTTGGTTGAAAAAGAGGATAGGATGAAGACAAATTTCATGACCAAGTGGGGAGATTATGCCTACAAGAGGATTCCCTTTGTGATTATCAATGTAGAAGCAACATTTCAAAGGGATATGGACCATGCTTTCCAAGGTCTGGTAGGCAAATGTATTATCATCTATATGGATGATTTGATAGTTTTCTCCAAGAATAGAGAGGATCACTTCATGCACTTGAAACAAGTGTTTGAAAGGTTTAGAAGATACAACATTTCCCTCAACCCAAAGAAGAGTATATTTTGTGTCACATAGGGGAAACTACTAGCCCATATTATCACCAAGAAAGGGAACTCCATAGATCTTGATAGAGTGGAGGCCATCTCTAAAATTGAATTGCTTAATAGTAAAAAGAGCTTAAGTCATTCTTTGGGAAAATTAACTTTGTAAGAAATTTCATTTCAGGATTTGCTAAAGTTGTCAAGCCTTTGAATGACATGATGAAGAAGGATGCCAAGATCTCTTAGAATGATGATTCTAAGAAGGCTTTTGCTGATATTAAGAAGTCAATCACCAAAGCTCCAATCCTCATAATTCTTGATTTCTCAAAGGATTTCTATCTATATTCATTTGCTTTCAAGCATACTATAGCTATAGTACTAACTCAAAAGGTTGATGGGAATGATCATCCCATAGCTTTAATGAGAACTAATTTCAAGAATGCTGAAGTAAACTATTCTATGATAGACAAGAAAGCTTATGCATTAGTGAAAGTGGTTAAGAAATTTAGGCATTATATCCTTAGGAATAATGTACATGCTATCTTGCCAGACCTAACTACAAAACTCATGATGAGTCAAAATGAGCTTAGAGAAAGGAGAGGCACATGGATTTCAGTTCTAAAAGAGTATGATATTGAAATGAATATTTCCAAGTTGGTAAGATGCCAAGTATTAGTTTATATGATTTCCAATATAAACCCCAAACACCATGTCATGCAAGTCAACCAACAAAAATTCTAGCTTAATGAGTGGTATGACTCTATCATTCACTTATCAATGGTGTTTGTCCCCTAGGACTCACTAAAGAATAAAGGAGATCCTTGAGGCTTAAATAAACTCACTACCTCATCAAGAATGGAGTCTTTTATAAAATGAAATTTGAGGGAATTTATTTAAGATATGTATCTAAAGAAGAAGCAACTTAGATCATGACTACCTTCCATGGGAAGCTAGGAAGTGGACACCCTTCTAGAAGAACCAAAACTCACAAGATTCTTAGAACTAGGTATTATCGGCCTACTCTCTTCAAATATGCTCACAAACATATGAGGGAGTGCCATGCATGCTAGATATTCAACACAAAAGAACCAAAGACAACCATGCCTTTACAACCTATGATAGTTGACAAACCCTTTACACAATGGGGGTTGGACTTTGTAGGGGTGATCAACCCTAATTATTTTCATGGCCAAAAATTTGTCCTTAATGCCAATAACTATTGTGCAAGGTGGAGTGAAGCTATTTCCACTAAAAATTTCAAGATAGAAGAGGTAATTAACTTCATGGAAGAAAACATTTGCATGAGATTGGGAACCCTAATCTCTTTGGTATATGATAATGGATCTGCCTTCACTTCTATTGAGATGACTAAATGTGCATATGATAATGGCATCACTCTAAATTTTACATCCAATCATTATCCATAAGGGAATGGAGTCTTCAAATCTACAAATAAGAATTTGATGAAGGCTAACAAGAAGTTTGTAGAAGATAAACTTAGAACATGTCATAAGCTCCTCAAGTTTGCATTATGGCCGAATAGAATCAAAATCAAGTAGGCTCTCAGGGCTTCACCATTATTATTGGTGTATGGCCAAGAACCTATCTTCCCTATCACCCTCAAGTTTCCCACATTTACCTTCATATAGGAGTATATGGAAGAAATCCAAGACCTTACTAGCTCAAGGTTGTTAGATATTATTCAAATGGAAGATGCTAGAGACATTTGATAAATTTAGTAGGCATCAAACAATAGTGAAAAGGTGGTTTGATAAAGGATCCAAAATCAAAGTGTTTAGGTAAGGATACTTAGTCTTCCTCTAGGACACAGCTTCAGAGCCAAAAGGGAAGCATGTCAAAATCACACCTTTGTGGATTGGGCCATATTAAATTATATAGACATTGGGAAACAACACCTTTAAACTAAAAGACCTTCAAGGAGTAGAGTTCACCTTGCCCACCAATGGGTAGTATCTCAAGCATTAAGTTGTTGCTACTCCACCAGGAGTCTTCATGGAGTGAAAACTATAAGATAATTAGAAATTACAGAGTCATTGGAAAACAACACCTTTAAATTGAAAGACCTTCAAGGAGCAGAGTTCACCTTGCCCACCAATGGGTAGTATCTCAAGCATCACTTTGCTACTACTCCACCAATAGTCTTCATGGAGTGAAAACTATAAGATAATTAGATTAGAGTAGGTAGAATAGTTAGTTTCTTTTCCTACTTTTTTATTTTGATTTGCTTGTATATATTTGTTTGCTTCTTGTTTGTGATTTCTATTGTGTGTTTGATTTTGCTTGTTTATGCTCTTTTATTTCCAATAAGTCTTGTAGATAGTAATTTCTCAAGTTTTTATGAGAGTGCTTAAAATTATAGTGCTTTGAAGTAGGGATATGAATCTTGCAACGATGAACATAGTTCATCACAAAGCACCATGATGCAACTCAAAGACAATGGTGTAGATTGATATAGAAGTTAATTATCATGACAAGTCTTAAGCATAATCTTAAATCAAGGGTTGGTTGAAATAAGAATCATATGTGTTAGAATAAAACCTAGGTTGTTGATGCACATTTCATGCTAGCACTTAAAACATATCCCTGTTTGGGATAGAGGTTATAACTAAAAGTGATTACCCTAAGAATCAAACACTTGACCAAATCCTAAAACTAGGCTATATTGGTTCCCAACCTTCGTAAAAGGACCTAAAAAATTCAATAAATAAGAAAATTATTATAAATTATATGGACAAGAAAGAAAGGTGATTCTGGTAACCTCCACTAGGGCTATGGATACCTAGTTGGTAGTGGAACAAGGCCTTGAGTGGGACCAAAGGTATATATATTAGGGCTATGGATGCCTAGCTAGTAGCAGAGCAATGCCCAAGCCTTCCTTGAACTAAGAGAAAGTATTCTAAATGAATATCTAAAATGCTCCAAGTCAAGTTTTATGACCAAAGGTATGACCTGGATGTTGTCTTCCAAAGTTTCATAACAAATAGTAATTGGAATAAAAGCACACACTGCATGTCTATATTTCAGCATTTTGAGTTTGAATTTTACACATGTGAGGCTTATACCAATCAAAGTTTGATTTATAAAATGTTATGGACCCAATAGATGAAAAACTTATGTATTGGTCTAAACCAGAGCTTAAGGTTCAAACATATTACTATGTTTCCCCTGTGAGTCACCATTTGTTGGATCAAAATACCCCCACTTTATTGCTTTTGCAAATGGGGGACCCTTATGAATATTTAAAAACATCTAAACCTTGAAAGCTTGCTTGAAGAGGTTATATATTTTATAATTTTAAGATCATTTTCTTAAAAGGGATATGATTTATACATGCTTAATGATAATGATTATGTTTTTGGACTAACTTTGTTAATGATTTGCCTTTAAATATTGAATTGTAGGTTGCATAAAGAAGGCTAGGTTTCCCTTATATAAAACCCTAACTTTTGAATTCAAAATTTGGAGGGAAGACTTGTTTGAGTTTCTTAACCCCCCTACTTTGGTGTCTTCTTTATCAATATAATCAGATGGTGTGAATCAAATGCAAGCAAACATGCCCACCTAAACCCCAAAATACCCTTTGAAATCCTAACTTTGAGGCACTTTCTTGAAGTGACCCTTCAAAGTTTTTTGAAGTGACCCTTTAGATTTTCTTGAAGTGTCCCTTTGGAAAAGTTGTCTCAGGCCGCTTTAGTAGAAAGTGGGCTTCAAATTTTCTTGAAGTGTCCCTTTGGGAAAGTTGTCTCGGTCCACTTTAGTAGAAACTGCCCTTCAGAGAAATTGTTTTGGGCACTATTTCTTGTAGATAGTTTGTCCAAAAAAAATCAACTCTTTAGCTTTTTTGAAACCTACCCTTCAGAAGAATTGGTTAAGATAATTTCTCAAGAAAGTAACCCTTCAAAAAATGTTTAAGGACAACTACATGAAGTCTTTCTAGGTTCCTTGTTTTATGCCTAACCCTAATATTTTATCTTTACAAGGACCAATCATTGATGAGTACATAGATCATAATCAATGACCCATGCTTGCTCATAGATCCAATATGACAGTGTGAAATCACCAAAGACTTTTCAACTTAGTATAGCCTTGAGGCCTAGAAAAGGGACATATTTATTTACCCTTAGTGGAACCCCATGTGTTTTTTAACATAAATAAACTTAGGAAACAAACTTTTAACCTAAGTCATATCAAATCTTGGAGCTCATTAAGTTGTGTGCATCTTCACAAATTTGATGGTTCTTACTCCAACACAAGATTTACTCTGATGGTGTGAATTAGATGAAGGATTTCAACCTAATCAAAGTTTAAGTGGCTAATAAAAAAGGACTTAAGGGATCACTTAGCTCAAAGACTTGGTCACATGGCCCAAAGAGCATATTTTTAGCTTAAAAAACAATGTGTTTTTCAGCACAACATTACCACAAGGCTTAAGCTTAAGCCCTCTAAGTACAATATATGAGATTAACTTTGACAACCTTGTCCCTGTCATTCAATATTCATGAGAACATTTTTTGACATTTGCAAGGATGTCAAATTTAAGATAGTCTAAGTACATTAGACAAGCTTAAATTTGACAACCTCATGTCTGTCATTCAACATTCATGAGGACATTTTGACATTCACAAGGACATAAAATTTAAGATAATATAAGTACATTAGATGAGATTAAATTTGATATCCTCACACCCATCATTCAATGTCCATGAGAATGTTTTTGATGCTCGTGAGGCCATCAAATTTAACATAGTCAAAACTTTCAAACCTAGGAAAGGCATATATCTCTCAACCCTTTAAAAGGCCCCTTTTATTTTTAACATGAAAACTTAGTATAATGGATTTTAACCTAAGTTTTTATTAACCTTAAATCTCATTAACTCATGTCCATCTTTGTAGATCTGATGGTTCGCACTTCATCACAAGATTTGATCTAACGATGGCAAATGTTTGAAGACTTTTAAATGAGGATAAAGCACAATGAAGGCAACCAATCAGAAAAGAATTCATAGATTGAGATCAATGGACTACGCTTGCTCATAGATCCAATCCAATGATGTAAAATGAGGGAAACTTTTAAAGACTAACAACTAGATTCTGAAAGAAATTTCATGAGAGTAACACAATCTAATTTATGAATTCACCACCTCTACCATTAAATCAAGGAAAACCCTATACCACCAACATAAAATCCTATTCTTTGTTTAATTGAGCCATAATTACATTTAAAAGAGATAAAAATTGACTTGAGAAGAGTTAAAATCACTCAACAAGATCATGTATTCTAAGGGAAATTAACCAATTAGAGGAACATGGCCTCTGCTAGGCAACAACAAAGTGATGAAGCTAAGGTTTAATTGTCAACTAATAATGAAGGAATATATTACAAATACAATGAACTAGATGTAGAAGCCTTGAACAATGGTTTGAAAAATTGGTCTAAAATCTTCTTTTTGATCAACCTTCTACAACCATTATCTCCCAATGAGTAAAAAATTGCTATAGTTCAGAGGAGGCATGAAGATCTCATGGAAATATAGATGTCTAGACTTCACCTTGTGGCTACCAAGCTAGAGGTACTCCATTGTGTCGATATCCTAGCTCCTATGTTCATTGATTAGAGAGTAGATAAAGACTGGATAATAAAAGTGAGTACATCAAAGAGGGTTGATTATATTAATCTAGTAGATTTTGAAGGCTACGATAAACTCCCTAGGACTCATATAGACCTCCCTAAAATCAAGAAATGGATCACTAAGAATGACTTAGATAATATCTTAAGACCATGGTTGGATAGATGAACTCATGTAATGATAAATCATGATGGTAAAATCCTAATTTTAGAATTCAAAAAGGGATTAGAATCATCATGCCTTTGTTGAATAGGGATTCTAGAGTAGAAATCACATCATATGCTAACCTCAGGTAGGTCTCTTATGTCTATTTTGTGATAGAAGAGAAGCTAACTCCACCTATTAGAGAAATGATAAGTATTCACTTGAGAAGACAATTTAATGGAATTAAAAGGAAAACAAGTCAAATATTCACTATGATGTCTTACTTTTTTGGACACCTTCATGGTCTCAACCTACTTCCCTACCATCAAGAATTGGTCCCCTCACAACAATATTACCATTTCTCACCATTACTCCAAATTTCACATATTCAAGTATGGAGACCACATGTAATTCATTTGTGATTGCATATATCCCACTCTAGTTGGGATAATTACTAGAAGTCCAATGCCCAAGGTTCACCCCCTCATTAGGAAATTTTTAGAGCCAATTGGTGAAATATGGATCTATCTTGATTGTACGATTATCAAAATTGAAGGTTATCAAACCCAACCCTTTAGGCTACTAGTGCATGTCCCAATCAAGCTAGTCGAGAGTGAGATTTCTCATCAAATCCTTCATGCTATAGACCATGTATGTAGAGAGAAAAATAAAGGCATCTTAAATCTCTTCCCATATCTGATTAAGAAGACAATGATTCATGGATGGAAGCAAATGGAGATCTTAGCAAGGAATAGAGAGATATTCTACTTCTACTTGGATGACCTCAAGACATGGGATCCAAAGGGCAATGTTCTCTCCCATCTACAATCCAAAAAATTGCATAAGGTGCCTTATGAACATCAATTAGGTCCATATGACCATTATACACAAAGGTAACCAACTTTGAGGAAATGTTGGCTAGGTTTAAGGGACATGGATTCAAATTAGAACATAGATTGTAGAGGGTATAAAAACCATCAGGAGAAATATGGAAAATGAATCCCTTTCAATACCACCTCTTACCTTCCACTTCGGGTCAATCACAAGTGCCTCAAGGTCCACCTCAGTAATAAAAACTACCTCAAAAAAAAGTGCTCAGAATTGAAGGACCTAATGAACAAAAGATGGAACATAGGCCAAGAGAGTGACTCTCTACATTAGCTTTACCTCAAATACCCCCTTCCCCTATGAAATACCTTGATATGGTTGCCTTAGAACCTTATGAAATAGTGTATGAATTCTTCAAATAACTTGTAGATATATATGGGTCAGATAAGGAAGGGGATGAAGAAGGAAAAGCCACAACTAAGGTGGCACTAATTAAAGGTTGCCAAGTTGAAGAGACAAACAAAGGTAAAGGAGTTGACTTAGGTTTGGTCCCTATGACCAAAAGAAAGAGGGAGACATTTATGGCTTTGGTGCCTAGAGCTTCCAAGAAACCCAAGTGGATTCACCCAACAAGTGATGTGAACTTGTTTAGTGATGAATTTACCATACATGAACCTATCATCCCTGATTGGTTTATCTATGGGAAGTTCTAAAAGATACCCTCTCATAAACATTCATGGGATTTGACTAACACTACCAATGTGGATGTCAATGATGAAGTCCAGCCCTATATCTTAGAGCTATTGAAGGAACAAGAAGAGAGGAAAATGATTGAGGCTACTAAGGAAAGAAGTAATAAAATAGAAGAATTAGGGAAATCAAGCAGGTCTGGTCTCAAATCACTAGAGGCTTCAAAGCTTTCAAAAGAAGAGCCCAAGGTATAATTTAACCCTGATACTTCTAGATTGGATAAAGTTACTATAAAGAAAACAACCATTAGAACTGAAGAAGTCACTCTCCAAAGAGTGGAACCATTTACAAGACTCACTCCAGTCTAAGGCTAGGTAGCAAGGGAACATCCCATTCATCAAGAAGATATTTCAAGTTTGGTGGAAGCCCAGTTAGCAATGGCTATGGTGGGAATTCAGGGCATGAAGCAAAGAATCTTGAACTTGGAGAAAGAGAAGAAAGACTTGGAGGCCCAAGTCTTACTATAAATTTTAGAGGACCTACTGAAGATGTTAAATAAGTACCTCCTAGATGCCTTTGAATGATTAAAATCCATCAAACTTAGGCTTAATACCTTGGAACTTCAAGCCAAAAAGGGACAAACATTGATACAATAATGACAAGAAACCAAAGACTAGGTGATAGAGTTAATCAAAGTACACATCACCAAGTAGCCCTTGGATTTCAAGATCATTAAACAAAAGGCAATTTAATGCCATTCAATGGATCATGATACATCAAATATATGAATTAAGTTCATGATAAAATAAGGCTAATGACTTGGTTAATAGAATTGAGAAGTTACTAAGAACCTTGTTAGTGCCCCCTTCTCAACCTAATACCACTAATCTAATGCATGACGTGGAATTCTAGTAGGGAGTTCAAGCTTTCATCCAAGGCATCAAGGATGAAAACCAAGGCCAATATAATAAGGATAATTCAAAGGTCCTTAATGCCATCTTTGCCATAGGAAAGCAGATAGTAGAAGCAAGGTGCTTATAAGAGGTCACCATCAGAAGTGATAAAGACTATGATACATTGGTTAAATAGGAAGAAGAGAGTCTAGTGAAGCCCATAGTGGATTTCAAGTAAATCAAAGAAAAATAAACTAGGGTGAAAGACTTCCTTCAGCCTAAGTGATCAAGGTGACCCACTAGCCCAAGAACAAAGTCAAGATTATTCTTTTGTAAACTATATATGCTAATTTGTTAGCATATATTAGTCTTTTGATCTAATAGGTGCCTCATGGCCATATGTAATATAGAGTTATTTGTAAAAGGATATTTTCCCTTACTTATTGTAAAGTTTGAAATAAAGATGACCGGTACACTACCTATGTCTCCTATAAATTGGCAAGTGTTCCCATTTGTAAAGGGAGGGATTTTGAGCAATTTTATACTAGAGAAATTAACACAATTAGAATTCTACAAAGATTATCTAGTGTTGTGTTATATTTTTTCTACTTTCTCTCAATTATAGGTGGATGTCTTAGGTTTGAATGGTTCTTAGATAGATGAGCTATATTTCATGTTCATGAGGTTTCTAGTTTGTGATGTGCTAGACTAGTTGAAGGATTCTAAGTTTATTTTATTTTATTTTCTCTACATTTGAATGTTCTTATGAAATTAAAATTAACATAGTAAAATCTTTAATTAATCTTTAATTTTACTCATAATCTTTATATTTCCTTTGAATCTTGCCTAATTTTTGGTGAAGCTTGGGCTTATGTTATGTTGCATCACTGATTGGTTAAATATATGCTCAAATTGAATAGAACTTTGTCATTATGTTTGAGACTAATGCTTGAATTTAAAGTCATTCTCTACCTTACCCTACCTTTTTCTTCTTTTTATTAATGCTCACTTTAGTTTAAATATCATTGTAAATATCCACTTAGATTAGTTTAGAATTATAAATCTTGACCAGGAAGACTACAAGACTGCAAAGACTTAGACCCTGGTGGCTCCCAACCACCACATAAAATAAATTTTGTGGGAAACTCTCATACTTTGTTGACTATTCCACCACAAACACACTACTTGTCATAAACTACAACTCATACCTTGGATTCTTGTAATACTAAAATGAGAAGTGTTCATCAACACTAAAGAACACTCTATAGAGCAATTAGAAGCATCAACAATACTTACACTTGATATTTTATTCTTGATCCACTTAAATGCACCTATAAATTACATGAGTTCCTATTTTTGGCTATGTAATTATAATTGGGGTTATAGAAATGACTTTGTTAAAATTCCCATTTTAATAGAAATAACCAGTAGTATTTTTAATTAGGTTATCATTATATGACCCTATATAGATACTAATTGTAATGCTTAATATGTATCAATATCAATCTAATTTATAAATACACCATTAAAGTACACTAGTTACCACATTGAGTTATGAATTTTTAATTTAGATTATTGAAAACACCTTTTTGACACACTCATACTAATGTAAAAGACTAGATATATGGTATGTAGTCATTTGATCATTATCTAACTCCTATCGAGAGACTAATTATGATAGACAATATCTATTTAGTGTACATAAAAAAACACAAGATTTTTTGTATCAAGTTATGAAATCATAATTGAGATTCTTATATTTACCTTTCTTACACATCCATTATAATGGAAATGACCAATAATATTATAATAAGTATTCAATTAATAATTGTATGAATTCTACTTGGAGACTAATTATGATATATAAGGTCTATTCATTTGAACAAAATACCTAAAATGTAAAGTAGTTCCCATATCAATATCGATAGTTATAATTGATATTCTTATAGTCACCTTGTTGATATACTCATAATAATGGAAATAAATATAAATGTTGGTATGTAAAAATTTGATCATTCTATAAAACATTGAATATAAAATAATTGTGATAGATAAGATCTATTGGTGTGAATCCAATTTATAAGTAAACATACAAAGTACAATATTTGCCATATCAGGTTGTGTAATCATAATTGAAATTCTAATTGTCAACTTTCTTGCACACCTATTTTGATGGAATTAAACAAGTATATTTTGGAGTTGCAATGATGAAGATGTAAGAGTGGGGGATGCCCAAGTAAATATTTAATGTGGACACACACCAACCATGATTTTTTTTAGGTTTTTACAAATAAAAAATAATATCATTTATCATAAAAAATCATTATAATATAAAAGAGACATGCTCAATATATAACAAAAATAAGAGGTTAGTTCTAACTTTGCTTTTGACTAAGTAAAAAAAGAGTTGTGAACCAATTATGTCTTTGACTAGGTAACTGACACATGTTTGAAGTGATGGACACATAATATACACATGTCATAAGTGGTGGTAGATGATTATCAATTTCACTTATCCTTTTTTAAGCCTATTAAGTGTGCACAAAATAAACCTAGTGTTAAACTAACCTAGGTCAGCTTAATATTAGTACAAGTAGAATATTTCACTAAGACCCTATTAAGTACAACTTAGGGAGGCCTATAAAAAATGAAAAGGATAAGAATCCTCTAAAATGGGTCCTAAAAACTAGTCTTGATGAGGTACCCTATAATAAGTACAATATAGAAAAAAATGAGACACAAAAAAAGGTCTCTCAAAAACCCAAACTAAGTACTATGAACACTACACGGGATGGGATGAAATCCATCACTAAAAATGTAACAGATGATATGCATCCATCACGAAAAAAAGTGAATGAAGTGCAAGTAAAAATACTAGTGAATAAATCAAATTTTCATGAGTGGTTTAAATCCACTACTTGATCACTGAAGACAGATGTGTTAGGTATGTGGAGCTAAAAGCTTCACCAAGGAGCATAGACAAACAAGTTCGGGTCTACACAGACGCCGGCGTCGGTCAGGAGCGACCGATGTCGGTCAGTTGCAGTTCAGAGGCGCCGACGTCGGCGGTATGGTCAGCCGGCGACGGTCACAGGCGAACAGGCAGGAACCGACGTCGGTTACCTGCGTGTCCAGAGAGCTATTTCCGAGGACAGAAGCGAGTGTTTGCATGATGAGTTTGAGTTGTAGACTCATGCTCGCGTCTCTATTGTTAGCAATGTTATTTTTAGAGCCCTTGTTGAAGAGGCTTAACTGTTTGTTGTAAGAGCATGCTTAAGTTTCCTATTTCTATATGTAGGAGAGATCTTCTAAGCTATTGTAAGATGATGAATGTATGAGAGTGTAATTGAGTACGAAGTAGAACATTGTGAATGTTTGAAGGACTGTACTTTAGAGAGAACTCTTGAGGAATAGAGATCTAGTGAGAGATCTTGTGTGCATCTGAGAGAGGTGTGGAAGAACAAAGTTCTTCATTTGTATTCCTATTGTAAAGAGTTTTTAATACAAGTTTTCAGGGTGTTTTCTTGTATATCTTGTTCTGTGCTATTTATCATTTCAGTTACTTATCTATCTGATTATTTCCGCATTTCATTGCTTTCATAAGTGTAATCCATTGTTGGTTGATCCCCAACAAGTGGTATCAGAGCTCAGGTTCACTAACAGGTGGTTCAGATCTGTGTAGTGTGTTCGGATTACAGGTTGCTCACAGGGATTTCTGTTTGAGTGGGAGAAGCAATGGCAGAAGAAAGTAAGTTGAGAATGGAAAAGTTTAATGGCAAGAACTATCAGCACTGGAGAATGCAGATAGAGGACTATCTGTATCAGAAGGATCTTTACTTACCGTTAGGTGGGATAGCAAAGAAGCCCAAGGACATGGAGGATGAAGAATGGGAAGTTCTTGACAGAAAGGCTCTTGGTTCTATAAGACTGAGTCTGGCCTCCACTGTGATATCCAATTTGTCACAAGCAAAAACTACGGTAGAGTTAATGACCACGTTAGCAAATTTATATGAAAAACCCTCCGCTTCAAACAAGGTATATTTGATGAAGCAGTTATTTAATTTGCATATGCAAGAAGGTGGATCTGTTTCCAATCACTTGAATGATTTCCATGGTATTGTTAATCAGTTAAGTTCTGTTAATATTTCATTTGAAGATGAAATAAAGGCTCTTTTAATTTTATGTTCTTTGCCTGAAAGCTGGCATGGCTTGGTAATGGCAGTTTCTAATACTGCTTCTGCTTCGAATATTTTAAAAGTAGAGGATGTGGTTAGTGTTATTTTGAATGAAGAAATTCGCAGGAAAAGCACAGAAGAGACTTCTGGGACATCCGGGAACGCTTTAAATTTCGAGAGCAGAGGAAGGCAAAAAGAAAGGAGCAAGAGGAGATCAAGATCTAAGTCTAAGGGAAGAGGCAGATCCAAATCCAGGAATGGTAGAAGGCCACAATGCTGGAACTGTGGAAAGTTGGGGCACATAAGCAGAGATTGCTGGTCAAAGCCTAAGGAGGATAATTAGCACGAAGGAAAGGAAGAGACAAAGGTTGCAGGTATTGCACAGGATGCTCTTATTTTCTCTTTGCATAATAACATAGAATCTTGGGTATTAGATTCTGGTGCGTCTTTCCATGCTACCCCTAACAGAGAATATTTCAGTGACTATGTCCATGGAGATTTTGGAATAGTATACTTGGGGGATGATGAGCCTTGCAAGATTATTGGCAAAGGTAAAGTGCAGCTAAAGATGCAGAATGGCAACACATGGGTGTTGAGGGATGTGATGCATGTTCCTAGTTTGAAGAGAAATCTGATTTCTGTAGGTAAGCTTGGTGATGAGGGTTGTACAGTAACTCTCACAGCAGATTCTTGGAAAGTGACCAAGGGTGCACTCGTTATGGCCAGAGGTAAGAGAGAAGGTACTCTCTATTTGTGTAATTGTATTACTAACAAATCTCCTTCAGTTTTATCTACTTCAGATGTGGATGCTAAATTGTGGCACTCAAGGCTTGACCACATGAGTGAGAAGGGGATGTCTATCCTTAAGTCTAAAGGTATGCTTTCAGATTTGAAAAGTATGGATCTAGAATTTTGTGAGCATTGTGTGTTTGGAAAAAAGAAAAGGGTTAGTTTTCTAAAGACTGGATCTACTAAGAAAAGGCAAAAGTTGCAGCTTGTTCACACAGACGTGTGGGGACCGGCTCATGTAGCCTCTATTGGCGGATCACAGTACTATGTTACATTCATAGATGACGCCACAAGAAAGGTATGGATCTACTGTATTAAAAAGAAATATGATGTTTTTGAGAATTTTAAGATATGGAAAGCCATGGTTGAGAATGAAACAGGCAAAAGATTAAAGTGCTTGAGATCCGATAATGGTGGTGAGTTCTGCAGTCTTAAGTTCAAATTGTATTGTTACATAAATGGAATCCGTAGGCAAAGGACGGTTCCAAGGACACCTCAGCAGAATGGTATTGCTGAAAGGATGAACATGACTATTATGGAGCGTGCAAGATGTATGAGATTGCATGCAGGGTTGCCCTTAGAGTTTTGGGCAGAAGCAGTTGACACCGCAGTGTACCTGATCAATAGAGGACCCTCTACAGCTCTGGATGGTGGAATTCCAGAAGAGGCATGGACAGGTAAAAAGGTTGATCTTTCATATCTCAAAGTTTTTGGTTGTGAAGCCTTTGTGCACATAGATAAGGAAAATAGAAAGAAGCTTGATGCTAAGTCTATGAGGTGCACGTTTATAGGCTATGGCTCAGATGATTTTGGTTTCAGATTTTGGAATCTAGGAACTAACAAGGTAATCAGGAGCCGTGATGTTGTTTTCAATGAAAGAGTGATGTACAGTGATCAGACAAGGAAGCTAGATCAAGCTGGGCAGAGCAATAATGAGTTGGACGAAGTTATGGTCCAAAATGAGCTCGCGGGAAAAAGAAATAATCACTTACAGGAAAACACAGAGACCGACGTCGGCAGGTTTGGAACCGGCGTCGGCAGTACAGAAATCGATGTCGGTCACACAGAGACCGACGTCGGCAGACCAGGCACCGGCGTCGGCCAGGAAGAACCGGCGTCGGCCAGTAACAGGTCTATAGGTGGCCGAGGTCGGTCACTGTCAGAAAATTTGGGTGGACAGATTGTTGAAAACGAGTCCAAGACACCAATCAGGAGGTCTGAAAGGGTAAGTAAGCCTCCAATTAGATATTCTCCTTCTTTATATTATTTACTGCTAACCGATGGTGGAGAACCGGAAAGTTTTGAAGAAGCTTTACAGGTGGAGTCCAGAAGTAAGTGGGAGCATGGCATGATTGAGGAGATGGAGTCCTTAAGGGAGAACCAAACATGGGATTTGGTTGAATTGCCAGCTGGTAAGAGAACACTGAAGAACAGGTGGACTTACAGGTTGAAGGAAGGCGAGGATGGTCAGATGAGATACAAGGCCAGATTGGTTGTAAAAGGATTTGCACAAAAGCCAGGTATTGACTTTGGCGAAATTTTTTCTCCGGTTGTTAAGATGACTTCTATAAGGGTTGTATTGTCTTTGGTTGCTTTTGAGGATTTGCATCTCGAGCAGCTAGATGTTAAAACAACATTTCTTCATGGAGATCTAGATGAGGAAATTTACATGGAACAGCCAGAAGGTTTCGAGGTCAAGGGTAAGGAGAAACTAGTGTGCAGGTTAAAGAAAAGCTTGTATGGCCTCAAGCAAGCTCCAAGGCAATGGTACTTGAAATTTGATAGGTTTATGACTGAGCATGGTTTCAGTAGATGTCAATCAGACCATTGTGTATATTTTAAGAGATTTGATAACGGTAGATACATTATTCTATTGTTGTATGTAGATGACATGCTGGTTGCAGGGTCTCACATGCAGGACATCTCAGAGCTTAAAGTAAAGTTAGCTCAGACATTTGCTATGAAGGATTTGGGAGCAGCTAAGAAAATCCTTGGCATGAGCATTAAGAGAGACAGAGAAAATCACAGGTTGATATTGTCTCAAGAAGACTATGTGGACAAGGTGTTGAAACGGTTCAACATGCAGGATGCGAAACCGGTAAGCACACCTTTGACAGGACATTTCAAGCTAAGTAAAGAACAATGTCCCAATTCACATGATGAGGTAGAGTACATGAACAAGGTTCCATATTCTTCCGCGGTAGGAAGTTTGATGTATGCAATGGTGTGTACTAGACCAGATATTGCCCAAGCAGTGGGAGTAGTAAGCAGGTATATGGCCAATCCAGGAAAGGAACATTGGAAAGCAGTACAATGGATCCTTAGATATCTGAGAGGAACCAGCAGTAGACACTTATGCTATGGAGGTTCAGATTATTCTCTACATGGCTATGTAGATTCAGATATGGCAGGGGATTTGGATGGCAGGAGGAGCACCACAGGTTATGTTTTTACTGTAGGTGGAACGGCAGTTAGTTGGATTTCTAAGTTGCAGAAGGTTGTAGCCTTGTCAACTACAGAAGCAGAATATATTGCAGCTACAGAAGCTAGCAAGGAGATGCTATGGATGACACGGTTCATGGAAGAGCTTGGAAGGGAGCATGGGAGTTGCAGATTGCATAGTGACAGTCAAAGCGCAATCCATTTGGCAAAGAACTCAGCTTTTCATTCTAGAACCAAGCACATACAGCTAAGGTACCACTTCATACGGCAGGTATTGGAAGATGGTGAGTTGAAGCTGGAGAAGATCCATACAGACATGAATCCTGCTGATATGCTAACAAAGCCGGTTACTAAGGAGAAGTTGAATCTTCATTCAACTTCTGTTGGTCTTCACGATTGAGTTGAAGATGGAGGAGCTAGAAGATCTTGCTGTACAGGTATTGGTGCAGCTGGTTTATCTCCAAGTGGGAGATTGTTAGGTATGTGGAGCTAAAAGCTTCACCAAGGAGCATAGACAAACAGGTTCGGGTCTACACAGACGCCGGCATCGGTCAGGAGTGATCGACGTCGATCAGTTGCAGTTCAGAGGCGCCGACGTCGGCGGTATGGTCGGCCGGCGACGGTCACAGGCGAACAGGCAGGAACCGACGTCGGTTACCTGCGTGTCCAGAGAGCTATTTCCGAGGACAGAAGCGAGTGTTTGCATGATGAGTTTGAGTTGTAGACTCATGCTTGCGTCTCTATTGTTAGCAATGTTATTTTTAGAGCCCTTGTTGAAGAGGCTTAACTGTTTGTTGTAAGAGCATGCTTAAGTTTCCTATTTCTATATGTAGGAGAGATCTTCTAAGCTATTGTAAGATGATGAATGTATGAGAGTGTAATTGAGTATGAAGTAGAACATTGTGAATGTTTGAAGGACTGTACTTTAGAGAGAACTCTTGAGGAATAGAGATCTAGTGAGAGATCTTGTGTGCATCTGAGAGAGGTGTGGAAGAACAAAGTTCTTCATTTGTATTCCTATTGTAAAGAGTTTTTAATACAAGTTTTCAGGGTGTTTTCTTGTATATCTTGTTCTGTGCTATTTATCATTTCAGTTACTTATCTATCTGATTATTTCCGCATTTCATTGCTTTCATAAGTGTAATCCATTGTTGGTTGATCCCCAACAAGATGTTGGGGATGCCAAACGGTAATATTACCAAGTGAAGTGTCAAAAGAACAAAAGAGTACACCTATTATGACATCAAATGATTAAAGTAGATGCAAGGGATACTAAAACACCAAGTAATCAATATATTTACACCCATCCTCCCATAATGTTGAATGGTTGGAGTGGTTGAATTTTTTTGTATGAGTGGTTCAAGTCCACTACTCAAACACTAAATAATGATAGAAGTTGGGTATGATAGAAATTGCTCAC
Source organism: Torreya grandis (assembly GCA_037957365.1). Classification (NCBI taxonomy): domain Eukaryota; kingdom Viridiplantae; phylum Streptophyta; class Pinopsida; order Cupressales; family Taxaceae; genus Torreya; species Torreya grandis. The sequence continues at coordinate 5,699,149 of JARHVA010000348.1, forward strand.
TAAAAGGAGATGAGATGAATATCAAGGTTTTAAAGAATCAAAAATGGTATTTCAAAGAAGGATGTCTTGAATGGTGATGGAGATACTAATACTTGAAATATAACAAGGTGCACAAAACAAGGCATACATGCATGAAGCTAGACTAGGCTATAAAAGTGAACCCTCTATGGCACATTAGAATTTAGTGAAAGTATAATATATCTCAAAAAAAACCAAATAAATACAATGAATACATCATATGTAGCATAATAGGTCTAAAAAATAGACTATATATCTATCAAATAAGGGCCATATCAATGTGGGAGTAGCTCCAAAAATAAAGGAGCATTGCCAAATAGAATTGGTCCAAAATAAAGTGAACACTACTAGGCAAAATGAACAATGTGCATATGTTGTGATTAAATGGTATAGGATCCATTATGATATATACCATTCAAAGAACACTTATGATGCCACCAAAATTGATCTGACATCCTTCTTATGTGAATACAAATGGTAGATGAGGATGTATGTATGTGATTTGGTGCCATATGCACAAACAATGTATATGAGGAGTCATCTAAAAACATGTCAAGATGTTCATGATTGATTGAATTAGTCTTAGGTCTCTCATACCTGAGAATGTATATATAAACATTCATGTGTCACTCAATATCCTCATGAAGATTTGGAGCAAATCAAAACATGTGGGTGTGTATGAGGTGGAACTGATGAAGGAACATTTGCTCTATAGCCAATGTTGTGTAAAAATAAAATAGTGGAAACTATGACATATAAATGTTTACCAATGCTTTCACTATAATGACCCATATATCAAAGAGTTCAGGATACAAATCTAGTTATGTGATTATCAAATGAGCCGAACACAATGCTAGGTGAATTACAAGTGCAGGTTATAACATGTGTAAACATGATTGCATCAAAATCAAGAGGAATCTCATGATTAGGTAGATAAAAGGGTAATGATACATTAATAGGATTTGAATCAATGACATAATGTATATTATGTTGAATAATAGGTATGTCGATGGTGTCAATTTAACATTACAAGTGTGTGATTATGCCCTATAATGACTAAACATGGGTGTACTTTTAAAAAAAATAGTGAGAGTAGCAGAGAATTATTTTTTAGTATCCGATTCTCTTAAAAAAGTCTAACCATATCTTCTTAAAGAAAAAATAATTAAAAAAACATGGTGCTTTTTAAAAGTAGGTTATTATTTACTTATGTGAGATTGTGGAGGTCTTGGCATGAAGCCACTACAAAAAAAAATTAATTTTTTTAAGAGAATCTCAAAAAATAAACACACTCGAGAAACCACTTACAAAATATTTATAATGATGTAAATTTTGTAATTTGTCACCAATACAAGAACTTTAAAGTATGCCAAGGTGAAAATAATCCCAATCGATAAACTGTTATAATGCACAAAAATGTCTCCCTAGATGAAAGTAGGTGCCACTTTATAAAATAGTATGTTTGCAATTCAAATATAGGTGAAAATGAAAAAAACATTATTGAAAACACTTTTTATGGTGAAAACTACATTATATTTAAGATTCCATTACAAAACACATGAAAACATGCACTTTAAAAAATGGATCTTTGATCTGATGCACAAACCAAAAGGTATTGTTATTTGAACTTAATAAATTAGGAAAAGGTAGTATATTCAAGGGGAACCTACAATTTCTTGGAAACCATGTTACCAGAATGTAAAAAATCCTACTCCAATGTATAGATCTCAAAACATTACACAATATAAATAAAAGCGGCCTCTTAGGTCTTCTGGATCAAAAGTTATGGCCTTTATAAAAAAATAGTCAAATTTTGGTGCTCATTCATGAAAGAAAGAGATTTTTTTTTTGCATAGAGGCTAAAATCCAATAGTGGGTCACATGGGAACTAAAATCACGTGATAAGTTTTTAAATATTTTTATTAAAAAAATGGATTGATAGCATTTAACCCTATTCATAGTGGAAAACCTTTATAATAGTCACACTAGCCAACACACCACATTAGGTGCTTAAGGTGATTGTGTTTAGATAAGTATGTAAATAATTTTTTTGTTTCATAATGTAAAAAAAATGGCAAGAGTGGGGTTTGAACCTTAATTATTTGGATTAAAATTCCCTACAACAAATCTCTTAGCCAACATGCCAAACATACTATTTTAACATAACAATCAACAAATTGATACTTATGTTATGCTTACAATGAATTTATGACTATTTTGGGTGGTTGAAGTGGTGATAGTAATGGCCACATGGGGTGTGGTGGTGGAAACATATGGGTCAACATAAAAAATATCCTTGAACAATAATAGGGGTTACCCCTACCAAATGCAAAAATTTGATTTGCCCTTCACATTCAAAGACTTGCCACAGGTACCTCAATTCTCCATTTTTTAAAAACTAGGACTTTTTGGAAAGATATTAATGAGAATAATCCCGTGATGTAAACTTTGAAAAATGTGTTTGAAAAAAAAGATGTAAAAAACACAAAATATTCTTTAGTGCTCCTTGTTTGTCTTATAAACCTAGAACTTAAAAAATTCCCATAAATAAATCCATAAATACAAAAAATCCCATTTAATTTTTTTTTTTTCATGAGTATCAAAATAAAAATATTAGAACTAAAAAAATCTTGCAAAAACCACTAAAAAATACATTAAAATTAGTTTTTTGGTAAAATAAAAAAAATATATAAAGTGTTTTTGGAATACCATAAAAGTGGTTATGACAAAAAATGTGGAATATGATTGGAAGAGTATGTGGGAGTGTAAATTAAGATAAAAGTCTTCAAAAACCTACGATAAACACTTGATGGAGAAAACCTTTTCTATCGTGTAAGAGTGGGGGATGCCCAAGAAACTCCTCAACATGGACTCACATCAACCATGAAAAAACTTAGGATTTTAAAAATAAAAAATAATATTATTTATAATAAAAAAAAATTACAGCATACAAGTGAGGTGGTCAAATATAGCAAAAATAAGATGTTTCCAAATTTGTTTGTGACTAATTAAAACAAGAGTTGTTAACCAACTCTAATTTTGACCAAGTCCCTGATACATGTTTAAAGTGATCGACACACAATAAACACATGTGGGAAGTGATTATCAATGCCACTTATCCTATTCTAAGCCTATGAGGTGTGCACAAAGTAAAAATAGTATAATTAAGCTAGCCTAAGTCAATATTAGTGTAAGTAAAATATTTCACCAATAGAAGGGTTAGTTATATAACTTAATTTTTTCATTGGATTCAAACAGATTTATATTTAAAAAAATTACAAATAATATTTCATATAAAATAGAATTTTAGCATTAAAAATAAAATATACTTGTATTTTAGCATTCCTACAATTAATACTAATACTTTTGAACCCTTATAAACTATAAATCAATTTTTATACAATATAATAAAAATCATATAATTTGGTGAATTATAAATATTGATAGATTATACATTATATCAACTGATAAATTTATAAAAATGGTAGTTAAATATTATTTTTATTTTTGTAATAGATTTATAATTAGACATTTATCCATTAAATTTTATTGTATATACTTCATTTTCATCACTTCTATGTTGAAATTGTAATTGGAATGACTTTCTATAATAATGCACAAATTTAGTCAAAAATTATCAATTAAGCCAATTTTTTGCATAATTATTATTTTAATAAAAAATTGTAATGACATAATCCTGATTAGGGTAATGAATTGTATCACAACCTTTAATTCGACATCAACATCCCAAATCAAATCAATCTTTATGAGTGTTATTACAAGATAAATTAAATAAATATTTGATTAGCAAAAAAATATTACAAAAGGCCACTATTTTTTAATTATTGATTGATCCTACTTAATCAGTCTAATCTTTTTCTAATGAAAATTTCCATGGATTTGGAATGATCTATTTTATAAATGCACAAATTGAATTTTTGCCTCACCATGGTAACATCATCATACTAAGTGTGTAAGTAAGAAATCTTACACCCCTCTTACACACTAAAATAAGGGTCATGATTTGAATCTTTTACATTTATATGACATACTCCATACCTTTTATTTTACACTCCATCTCTCTCATTTATGATAATGGAGGACTAATCTTGGGCCCTTAATTTTCATCTCAATATGGATAGTCCATGATCATTTACCAACTTTATAAATGAAAGAGTCTTCACACTCTTTTAAAATGACTAAATAATGCAGTGAAAGCTCTACCAAATCCTAATGCCATCACTCAACAATCTTTCAACATTGCCAATCAAAACACCAAGTAGACAAGGGGAGATGTTTCCCATATGTAGAGTTGGCATTGCCAAAGACCTCTAGCTCTATAATCCATGTACATACCTATTAAAACTAGATAGAAAGTGGTGTCTTTCAAGAAAGGTATATAATTTGTTTTTTATCTTCTATTTGATTCATCATTTGACAGTCTTGCTTAAACCTAGTGGATATGCTTAGAATGTTATAGTCTTTTAGTTGTTCTGATTTACATTCACTAACAATGATATAACCTTATTTAGATTCATACTTTACATAATGGCATGATGGGACCTAACACATCCCATGACACTCCATAAACCCTTTTTTTTCTTCCAATTACTAGAATTGACCTAATTGATAAGTTAATTCTTATATTTTTCTTTAAAAAATTGTTAAATTTTATTCCAAGTTTGAACAATGAATTTTTTCTATGAAACAAATAATTCACAATGAAAAAAATGAATTCATCATAAACAATGGTGAAATCACACAAAACAATGAATTTGACCTACAAAATAATGAATTTGCCTATTTTTATTTAACTCTCATTTTTTGTAGGTATTGCACATTAGCAAATTCATCATGAAAAACATTGAATTTGTCCTAAACATTAGTGAAATAATCTTGTAAATGGTGAATTCATCTTTTTATTTTGTCTAATTATGTTTTTTTTTGGTGCTATACAAAAGGGAAATCATCATACAAAGCATAAAAACATCCTAAAGAGAATTGAATTCATCTTGCACATCAATGAATTCATTTTTGTTCTATTTAACTATTTTTTTGTAAGTGTTGTACAATAATGAAATCATCCTATAGAGAAATTAATTTGTCTTTCACATCAAAAAATTCATCTCTATTCTATTTAATTATTTTTTTGTAGGTGCTTCATAATAATGAAATTATCCCACAAAATAATGAAATCATCCTATAGAGTACAGAAATCATCTTGAAAAATAGTGAAACCATCATATAGAGCAGTGAAATCATCCAATAGAATAATAAAAATGTCCTAAAGAGCAATGAGTTTGTCTTGTAAAATGAAAAAAATGCACTATTGTAAAAACTTGAGATCTTGAAAGCAAACTTTTTGCCCATTTTTTATGCAAATTCAAATTTTTTGGCTGAAAAAGTGTATAACACTTCAACACATATGCTATAGTCAACAATGTAATGGGATAGAGTCCCTCTTCTATTTTTAGATAAAGCTACCTTTATTCAAAAGAAAATAAAAACATAAATCTAACATATTCACAAATATACATACTAAATTATTTTGGGGGTTTTCATATATATTAGAAAGGAAGTATGAGAATGAGAGTGAATTCAAGAGTATAGAAAAGATTAACTATAAGAAAAGATAAGAAAGAACATAAATAAGTGAGAACATGTATATTTCACTTATGTATTACATTCATTATCTCAAAATAAAGTTAATATCAACTAAAAATTTTATTAAGAAGAGATTAAAGAAAACAACACTATGAATAAATGAACATAAGAACATCTTTCCATAACTAAGGCCAATCAAAAAGTCCTATAACAACCTATATTTATTAATTTCTTAGAAAATCACAAATTTACTTTCCTCTTTTCCTCTTTCCAAAAGTTTTCTTGTTGTAAAAATTAAAAATATTAACAACACTTTGAGAGGCATGTAAGCTTCCTGTTTATAATAAATATTATCCCTAAAATATAGGGAACAAATTCTAGAAATAGAATTTAGTTTCACATTTCAAGGTGCATGTTGACTCATTTAAATTGTATACAAAAATATAAAAGCCTTTGAAACAAAATATATCCCTCAATCTATGAAGAAATTTGTGATATAGAACACTTTTGATTTGAAATTCATTATGTCTTATTCGGTGCTTATTCTTCACATCCTTCCTCATCATCCATCATGAGGATTTTTGACTGCATGAATCCAAGAATGGAGGATCGACAGTCACAAACTACAATTTGGTGTTCTTTATCAACCCTTGTGAATGAAACACCTTTTTAGATATATCACTTAATATAGTTGATATCCAAAGAGTGCCTTTCCCACAAGTTAACTTCTTGAGTTTGAAATTTTAAGATCTCCTTTTGGGTTGAGGTGAATACTCCTCAATCTCTTTTATTAAAATATTATCCATTATAGTGCCATAAGGTGCCACTTTATCTTCTATTTCCTTTTTCTATTAGCTTAGGAGGAGGTATGTCTATAGATTTCAAAGGTGGAGGATGCTTATCATCTTTCACATCTAATCCTTTGATCATGAGAAATGTTAAATTCCTCATAAAAACTCCTTGAGTTTGATTCTACAATGATGTTACCTCTACTTAACTATAGTCAACCCTAGGGAGAGGTAAAATATTGAAGCCTTTTGAAAAGTAATTTTCATCCACCACTTCACCATTGTCTTTGATATCTAAATCATTAGGGATATCCATGATATTTTAATTGGTCACTTGATCTAGCATGAAGTGGGTATGATCAAGGATCATGAACTCCTATTCACCATCACAATCCATCTAGATGTATTCATAATAGGGAATGTATTTAAGTGAAGCACTTAAAGTTCTCTCTGTCACTCCTCTTATATCAAATGCATGATGATTATTAAATGATTAGAGTGTTACACATTTCACATATGATTCTATATATTTATCATTATACAACATAAAACATGTGTGCCTACCAATAATCATAGGGAAGTGAATCCAAATATAATTATGTTTTGAAACTAAGAGGTGGTTTGTATGCAATAGGATATGCAACAAATCTATAAATCAATCCTAAATCAGAGAAGATAAATCCTAATTACACTTTCAATTGTGTATACATTATATATTCAAGGTCACAACCAAGATGGATCTGCTAGACCTAGAGAAGGGATATATTACCATAATAATATCATTAGGGAAAGTTATAAATCCTTCAGTCAAGAAAAATTACGTAATAACCCTAACTAGATCCTATGTTTTCATATTTAATAAACTAATAACAAGTAAATTAAAAAATCTAATCTATATCTCAAAAAATCTTGTGTCATAAAGTGGGGGTAATGAAAATTAAACATGCATGAGAGAATACTATTTAAGCTATGTATAGGTAAAACCCTAATGTATGGAGAGAGAAATATATTCAAAATCCATTACCTATGTGATTTAACAATTTTGAAAATATTGGTGTATTATTCCTAATTTAGTTAAAGGGTCTAAGTAGTAAAATTAGTAAATAAATATGCAATAATTAATCTAATAATTTATATAATTTTATTGTAATTTGAAATTTTATAAAAATAATAATAAGGGAAAGAAAAAAGACTTAGCTAGAAATCAATTGATACGACTGAGATAGAGGTTGGAATTCACTGTGCAGGATTGAGACACTATCTCAAATCAAGATTTGGCCTTTATTCAGTGAAAGGAAAGGAGTGAAAAAAATAATACACCCTATTTTTTGGCACTATATTCCACCTCTTCCATTATTATTTTGAAGATCTGAGCTTTATGGGTTTTATTCACCAAGTTTGTGTGACCCTGCCTGTGAAGTTTTGACAACTAGAAGTCTATAGAGCCCCTTATAGAGCTGATTTTATCTTCAAACCCTAGACTCCATTATGTTTTGACCAAATTTGATAAAAATGGGGTGGGGGGGGGGGGTAGTGTGTGTAATATTCACTAAACATGTTTCCACATACCTTGTATGAGCATGTTGCCTACATACCAACACTCTGAAGAGGGATCAAGCCATATATAGTTCTCCTAATTGATGTGATTTGTGTAATAGTGTGTATAAAGATTAAAAATGATAAACTAAGTGTGTTTTAGATGAATAAGGATTGGTTTAAGTATTTTAATAAGTTGGAAATAGTATTGGATGGTTGTATGTAGAGAATAAGGAAATATGTTTGAGTAGTCTTGCTTGTATTCTTGCTTGCTTTGTGATATTTTCCAACCCCTTATAAATGAAATTTTGATGGGATTTTATAGGGATATATTAGTCATGGGTTAAATTAAATCATGCTAGGCTGACATAATGAAGAAGATGAATCAGGTAAAAATGGTAATCTGAGCTCAAAATGTGATTGAATAGGAGTGCTAAAAAGGAGACACCCTAGGGTCTAGTGCTATAGTCCAAGCTAGGTACTATTTTCTAAAGGGTATGAGACCTAGGGGGATGGAATAAGTATGGAAAAGGGTCCTAAATAAGATATAATGAGGTCTTGAAAGCCTACAGATGACTAAGAATCAATGAAAGGTGCCTAGAAGGGTAATGAAAGCAAGCACGGGAGACCTATGGGATGGATGTCACATGTCACACTCAAGTTACCAATTATCACATTTTATATTACTAAATTTGTCCCCCCTTTATTATTGTGATGAAATAAAGATAAATACTAGGATAAAGGAAAAATAGAAAGTGTATCTGAACTTACCTGCAAGGGTGAAGCTCATAAATCTGTTGTGATCCTGGGTGTGCATAGAGAGATCATGTTGTGAAGTGTAAATATGCAAGAGAAAACAAAGAATAAATTATTTATTACTAGATATGTTATATCTAAAATAATAATTTATAAATCTGGGTAAGAGAGAGAGGAAGAGAAAGGAATGAATACACCTCATCGAGTATGTGAATCAATACAAAACCTATTATGATGCTGAGTGATGTTGAGTCATGATGAGTAATGATGGATGATAATATACCAAGAGTAATATCAAAAATGGAGATGAGTGATCAATTCCACAAGAGTGGCTCAAGAATGTAAAGGTTGGCCCTTTAGCTCCATCATCACCAAGTGAATGTAGGTGTTCATGCATGTGTTAATTTATGTTTGGACTATGTGTCTAATCCCTCTAAGTAGGTGGCTTAAGAATACAAAGGCTAACTAGTCCTTTGGATCCATAATTTACCACTAAGTGAAGCTAGGTAGTCATGCATGTGTTAATTTATGTTTGGAATATGTGTCAAATCCCTCTGAGTAGGTGGCTTAAGAATATAAAGGCTAGCTAGTCCTTTAGCTCCATTTTTTCCATGTGAAGTAAAGCTTTAAACTGATACTAGTATGAAATGTGTGTCATATGAGATGGTTCCTAAAACCCATAGATGTACTATGATCTGATCATATTGGTATGCATAGCCAAATATATGCTAGAAACTAGGCCACTCTTGACCACTCTAAAAGATGGAGATTAGGCTTGTATGAAAGCCACTTCAAAATTGGTGCACTAGGCTTATATGAAATCCACTCTAAAATGTGGAAGTTATGCTTATATAAAATCCACTCCAAAGTGATGCCAACCACCTAAAAATATAATAAGGCATGAAACTACTAAGCATGCCTAGATAATACTAAACTTAAGAAGAAAACAAAACAAATGTGTTGTGCACATTGTCCTAAATCACTAGTGTCTGGAACATGGATTATGATTTGGAAGTTATACCAATTTTTGTATCTAAAATTAGAAGTGAGATCCATCATGTCGTGCATGATGCCCCCTATATATGGATTCTCTGAGTAAAAGTATAATAAAAACTACTAATTTTAAACTAGTTTGAATGTGCAAAACTATAGCTAAACCTACTTTTCTACATGCTGCTAGAAAATCTCATTTTTCTATTGTTTGGACAGGAGCACCTAAAATTGGACACCATGGTATCTGATGTTGTTTTTCATGTTTGACACTATTTTCCTTTGCTGAAACTAAAAACTATGATGGAATCATCACTATTTTTTTGGTCTGTTCTACTTGGTTTGACCTTTGATTGCTATTCTAAGTATTTTGAAACTAGTTTTTCAACTGGTAGGAGTTTTGATCTCTATGTCAAAACCCATATTTGTTTCCCCCTCTTTTGAGGGTAGGAATGAAGACCCTATAATGATTTACCTTAGAAGAAAGAGCCCTGTAAGTGTGTTATACTATGAAATATATGATATAGTAATGATAATCGACAAAATATCTCAAGATATAACATAGTTTGTAAAGGAGATTTTTAGATCAATAAGGGTATGACTATATAGATATAACAATGTAATAGTATGTGCAATATAATAAATTGTAACTTGAAGTTTAGTCAGTTTTTAGTTGGAAAGGAGGGATGGAGCATGATGTCCATCATAACATCCAAGATAGTAAGATAATGCATGATGTGGATCATGGCATTGCAAACAATGAGAAGAAAACAAGAAATAAGAAACAAGCACACAAATCAAGAAACAATACATGTAAAAGAGTGGCCAAGGGGCCAATCAAACAAGGGATATGGGTACATATCACTCAAACTGGAAAGCAAGCATAAAAAGCATGTTCAAATGCCACATACACATGTAATTAAAAATAAGCAAGGTTGGCATGAAATCCATAATCACATATAATATTATAGGTAAAGGACATTAGCAAATGTTCTAAGTCACACACATCAATAGAAGAAAAGGATATTGGCAAATATATTAAGGCACATACAGGAGACAAAATAGGAACTGAGGAATGCAATCAGTCTAGCTATGAAAATAAATAAAGGAAAGCATGTAAAAAGTAGAAAATACAATCACATCTAACTAATAAAATAAAGAATGTGAAAGCATACAAGACATGGTAATATAAGACTAGGTATATGCTAAGACATACATAAGTGATACATACTAGTGAAATGTCGATAGAGTAATCTATGTAAGCTAGTAAATAATGTATATCAACATGATAACTAGAGTGTGTAGTGTAGGAATGACATAACCTAGATGATGTAGTTATTAGAAGATAGCCCCATTGGGTATATGTATCGATGTATGTCTCGAATGTAGAAGTAGGATACCCCCTCAATGGGTAGAGTGAAGAAATCAAGGAGCTAGATGTCACTACACACACTCAAAGAAGATCAAGTGAAGCATGATAATATAAATAAATTGACAAATAATAGTATAAAATAACAAATGTAAGTCTATCATAGTAGTATAAATGTAAAGCATGGACAATGCATACAATCAAAATGTTCTCATGTTTTTGAATTATTTGAATGTTTTTGTATTTTTGATATATTTGAACATTTTTGTATTTTTGATATATTTGAATATTTTTGTGTTTTTGATATGTTGTATTATTTTTATATTTTTGATATAAGCTATGTACAATCAAGCATAATAAACTATGTACATGTAAAATTGAGGAGAAATGATACTAACCGATGAGTTTTATGGGAGACTCCCTATCATAGTGTCTTGTATCAAGGAAAAGAATTGTGTGTGATCATGAAGCAAAATGGAAATGCTGAGATTGTGGCTTTAAAAGCTGTATATGCTATAAATGCTCTAAAATATATGAAGTAGAAACCAAGTATGGGTCCCCTTGTGACTCTGAGAAGTGGATGCAACTATGGGGATATTAGGGACCCATCTGGTGGTAGGAGAATCTCTCTAAACATTTACTCTATGAGTGGATACATGAGACCTCAATGATACTACCCTGGGTGTGAACACTATAGTTGGAAGCTATCTAGAATATTGAATCTATGGTTGCTTTGAAAGGGACCTTTTTGGAAGTGTATAAACAATCTGTGTTGGTGATGGAGGCCTTAACTATGTCTAAATTTGAGCTGGAGGAAGAACTAAAACTGGTGGAGAAATTGAAATGAGTGGTTGAACTGAAATTGGTAATTGCAAAGTAGAAGATGGATTTGAAGTGGGGAGTGGTAAGTCATATGGAACTCCACCAAATATAACAACCTATTAGCATGAATACATTTCACACATATGTGATATTTTGAAGGTACTACTTGAAGTTTTTAAATCCATAGTTGACCAAGTAACATATCAAAAACTTCTACACTAGGAATTATAGTAAAAGGTGTGGCCACATGTATTAGACCAACTTGTAGAGGAATTATGATCTCACCCAATGAACTATGTATGTGCCCACTAAATCCATTGATAACTATGTCCATTGAGGTAATATCCTACTCTGAATATCCCAAACACTATAATAACGTCATAGTGTACATGTTCACATTGGATCCATTATCTATGAGAAAACTATGAATAAGATGATTATGAATATAAGCTCTGATAAAGAATTCATGATAATCTGAATCATCCTTGACAATCTCCTAATCTAAGAAGGAGATGGTAGGTCTAGCTGGAATTTTGGAATTGTATGCACTAATCATGTTACTCAAAGGATGTGTCTCAATTGAAGGTGCCCTATGTGTATCTGGTGGGGGATGTGCATGATATGCATAGTGAACCCTTGATGTGTCCCCTATCTCTTATTTAGAATGATGTAAAAAGGGATTTGAGAATATTTTTAAAGTTTTATCCTATGTTTGTTTTACCTAAGGAGGCTTAACTAAAGTGCCAAGATCAATATGATTACCATCTATCAAATCCTGTATCTATGTCTCAAACTGATGCATCTATTTATTGTATGGCCTGGTGACTTGTGAAACTCACAAAATGCATGTTGATCATATTTCCATGGAAGAGGCTTTTTTGGGTCAACTACTTGAAAAGGAGGGAGAGATATGATGTTACATTCTAATAGCTACTATAAAACTCTAATTGGAGAAACTGGTAGATTGTTGAAGGTTCATCAAGGGGGTGCTAATAAAACCACTCACTAAGGGGGTTTTGAAGCTACATTAACTATAGGTTGATTATAACTCTTGTTATCAATGACCTTAACTTTATATCAAACTTTATTGTTACTCTTGTTTATTGTTTTTGATATACTTATATACTTGAGTTTTCCAATTGAAATTAGTTTGAATTCCCTTTCCTTTAATGTATGACATAATTCAGTGAAGGAAGAAAATCTTTTAAACATTATTGATTCATGAAAATCTAGTAGGAGACTCAGTTTGAAGAGATCTTGTAACTCTTGATCATCCATGGGGCTAGTCATCTTAGCCAAAATAGTCTTATAGCAGAGAACATAATATGTGAGATGCTCATTTGATGTTTGTTTTTGTTTTAAAAATTGGCCATATGAAACCTTATCACCAATGTTGCTAAAATGATCTAGGAACATGTCAGCTAAATGATTGAATGTATCAATTGACTAATTTGGTAGACTATAGAACCATTGTAAAGCATAATCCTTTAGGCTTCATGGACATAACTTGGTAAGTACCTAGTCATTTGGTACATAGTCCAAGCATGCTTCATGAAAAGCTCTCAAATGTGTCTCTAGATCACCCTTTCCATCATATAAAGTGAGCTTAGGTTAAACAAAACATTATGTCAAAGGTGTAGAAGTAATGTGATGTGCCAATGGTGTATGCAATAAAGCAAAAGAATCCAAAGCCTGCATAGGTCTAGAGGCACCTTTCTCAAGATATAGCACCTTAAATTGAAGAGATCTTATCTCTTGCAGAAGGGCTGCCACATTAAGAGACAAAGATGTACTAGCTATATTTGGTCTCATAGAGGTAGGTTGGGCTTTTATAGGGGGTTGTTGAGACATAGTTACCCCTGTAGTTTCATTTGAAACTAGTTGCTCTATGGTTTGAGAAGATTTTCCATTATTCACTCATTATCATTCTTATTGTAATATTTTAAGCATGTCATCTTGCATTTTAAGGTGTTTAGTTAAGAGTTCTTGAATTTCCATTTTATCAATTTCATCAAAATTAGTGTATTGGGCCATTGTTAAGGTAGGAAAACAATTTGAAAAATTATTGAATTTTTTGTAATAATTTGTAATAGTAAAAGTGCTAGAGAAGGAAAGTGTTGAATATAGGAATGCAAAGTCCTAAAAATAATGAACTAGAAATTGGGTAAAAAAGGATACAAAGCTCATAAACATGTAAGATGATACCTCAAGAAGCAATGGGACCTAGTATATGTAACTAGGGTTTGAAAGATGATTATTTTGAAATTTACTATGAAATTTTAAAATTTAAAGTGAATTTATAGGTTAGATATGCAAGTAAAAAATCATAAATTTATTGGAAAATTTGTGATTTAAAGAGGCCTAGTAGATGCAACTAGGGTTTTGAAAGATAATTAGTTTTGAAAATTACTATCGAATTTTGAAATTTGAAGTGTATTTTTGATTTTAATATGTTAGTAAAAAATCAAAAAATTATAGAAAAAATAATTGGACCTAATATGGGCAACTAAGGTTTGAAATTAAATTATTTTAAACTTACTATTTTTTTTAAAAATTTAATGCTAATTTTTTATTTTATTATGAAAGTTAAAAATTAGAAAAAATAGGAAAAATTAGTAGGAAATTTACCTTAGGGTTTCTAGGGTTTTAATGCACAAATGAAGTAAGTCAGGTTCATCAAATGATTTAACAATTTGGAGAATATTGGTGCATTATTCGTAGTTTAATTAAAGGGTCTGAGTATTAAAATAAGTAAATAAATATGCAAAAATTAAGCTATTTATTTGTATAATTTGATTACAATCTAAAATTAAAAAAAAATAGTAATAAAGGAAAGAAAACAAGACTTAGCTAAAAATTAACTGATATAATTGAGATAGAGGTTAAAATTCACTATGCAAGACTGAGACACTATCACAAATTAGGATCTAGCATTTATTTGGTGAAAGGATAGGAGCATTAAAAATAGGACCCCTGGTGTTCAATGTTATAGTCTACCTCTATCATTTTTGTCCTAAAGATCTAAGCTTTCTAGGTTTTGTTTGCTAGGTTTGTGTGACCCTGCCTGTGAATTTTTGATAGCTAAATGTTTATATATCACCTTTTAGAGATGATTTTATATTCAAACCCTAGAATCCATTATGCTTTAACCAAATTTTAGAAAGAGGAGGGGGGTTAGTGTGTGTAAGATTCACTAAAAATATTTCTACACCCCTTGTGTGGGCACGCTACCTACATACCAATACTTTGAAGAAGGATCAAGCTATATGTAGTTCTCCCATTTGATGTGCTTTGTGCAATAGTGTGTATAAAGATAAAAAATGCTAAACTAGGTGTGCTTGAGATGACTAAAGACTAGTGTAAAGATTTTAATAAGCTAAAAATAATATTGGATGGTTGTATGTAGAGAATAGGGAAATATGCTTGAGTAGTCTTGCTTGTATTCTTTCTTGCTTTGTGATATTTGCCAACCCCTTCTAAATGAACTTTGAATGGGATTTAATAAGGATATATTAGTCATGGTTTAATTTTAATTGTGTTAGGCCAACATAATGAAAAAGAAGAATTAGGGAAACATGGTAATTTGGGCTCAAAATGTGATTGGACAAGAGCATTGGAAAGGGGACACCCTAGGGTCTAGTGCTATAGTCCAAGTGGGGTGCTATTATCTAGAGGGTATGGGACTTGGAGGGATGGAATAAGCATGGAAAATAGGTCTTAACTAAGCTAGAATGAGCTCTTGAAATCTTACAGATGACTGGGACTTAGTGAAAAGGTGCCTAAAAGGGTTATGAAAGCAAGCAGGGGGAACCTATGGGATGGATATCACAAGTCACACTAAAGTTACCAATTTTTTCATTTTATATGATTACATTATGCTAATTATATCTATTAAAGAGAGGATCAAAGTTATAAATACTTACCTTGAAGATGAACTCATTGAGACTCAATCTCTCCCTTAGCCAAAGGTGCTTCATAATAGGTTGTTATGGTTTATAAGGATCATTAAGAAAGGCCAAATCATCTGATACTTATCCATAAGGAAAGATTATTATCTAAGTAGAAACACTAAGCTAAGACTCTTCAAGTAGAATCATGGAAGAAAAGATTGTAAAGAAGCATAAATGAATAATTAACTCTTGTTATCTATCTAAGAATGGAAAAATGGATGTGTTTATATAGGTGGATCTAACCCTAGTCCTTTTTGAAGGTTTATGTTGATAAGGTCAACCCAATTGACCTTGTATCATTATTAACAAAAAAATTAGGTCTTGGTCTAGGTTAAGCAGGGGCTGACCCAACCCCTAAATAAGTTTTATCAATTAGAATATAAGGTCGATGGGGTTGATAGTTTAATGTAAGCCATCAAAAAGGGTTTTAGGCTAGGGAAGGGATAATGAAGATGGAAAATGGATAGAGGAGGGTGAAAAATAGGAGGCAAATCTTAGGGGAATATTTTTAAGAGATGATTGGATAGATAAAAAAATAGTAGAAAGGGACAACAATGCTATAAAGTACTAATGGTTTGTCCACCCCTTAAGGCATGCACTTAGAGAGATTGAGACTCGATGGGTTCCTAAAAGATAGAAAACATTAGTAATTGATAGAGTTTGAAAATATTATGTGTATACATATTTCTCACTCAAATCTCATCATGTATCATATATGTGCAACATGGGATGGTGCTTCAGGAAAAGAACAAAACAACATGCAATGTTGAGGCTAAAAAAAAAGTTGCAATATTTTAAAGGAAAAACAACTAAAACTTAAATGACTAAAATAAAAATAAATGTAATGTATGCATATCTTGACTTACCTTTATCATTAGATGAGTGTTTATTGTCTTTATATTTTTGATTGTGAAGGGTGTAG
The DNA here is from genome assembly GCA_037957365.1 of Torreya grandis. NCBI lineage: Eukaryota > Viridiplantae > Streptophyta > Pinopsida > Cupressales > Taxaceae > Torreya > Torreya grandis. The sequence continues at coordinate 5,715,904 of JARHVA010000348.1, forward strand.
AGATTACTTTTAACAAACCCAAGGATACAAAACTAAAGAGAAAAAACAAACATATGTAGGAAAGCCAAGATAATTGATGCTATGTGGATGGGACAAACTTATAAATTTGTCAAGATGGGGTGATAAGTTCTATGTTAGATCAAATTACCAAGTCAAAATTTAGATTAAATTAGGGTACCAAAAAGTTGAGGCTACTATAGACTGAAAAACTCAAACAAGTAAACCTCAATTAAGAAAGGCAAACTCACCAAGTCAAACCAAGGATACATGTAAAAAAGGATGGTAATCAAACATCAATGTGAAATTAGTAACAATACTTAAACAAATATGGATAAGCAAAATTGTAAAATAACAATGATGAGTGAGCAGTAAGAGGCCATCCTCACTCAAAAATGAAAAAAGTACATGAAAGTAGAAACAAATTCAGGTGTCCACAAAAAAAGGTATTACAACAATAACAAATGGTAAAAGAAATCAAAATGATGCTGATAGGTAAATCAATGTGGTAAATAAATTAATCTAGAGTCACTAAAACTTATTGTTTGGTTCCAAAGATAGATAAAATTGAAAAAAAGTAGTGCTATCATGTTTTTAAGATGTGAAGAAGAGGGAATATAGAAGAAGGGAAAATAGATGTAGAATCACACTTTTCCTATCAAGGGGGAAAATAAAATGGGTGGAAGGGAGAATGAAGGAAAAACCAAGGTATAATAACTCTTTATCAAAGTCAAGACACTCAAACTAAGTTTGTCAAAACAAGTGGACTTTCGACCTTAAGGACTCTATATAACTTCTCTTAGATACACAAGTCTTAGGTTAAAAAATGAAGTATGTAGATCATCCCATAAATACTATATGCTTGAAAATTAAAATGGACCTAACTTCCCACAACATGTTTCTCATTCTTCAAGACCCCTTATAGAGCCATCGATCTATTGTGAAGATTGGGTACTTGCATGAGAAAGTAAATATGGATTCAAAAGACCAAATATGGGTGCTACAGATGACTTTCATTTGAATATTTTAGACTTAGTTTCTAAGAGAGATAACTTATAGAGCATAGTGTCTAAGAGTCTTGTAAATTTAGGTAAAATAAAAGTTCTACCTTGAATTTAGCCTTATTTTATCTAATGTCGAGTGAAAGGAAAGGAAATAAAGAGGAATGAAACATGAAAATTTTGAATGACTTCAAATCAAAAAAAATGTGACAAAGGGATAGAAAGGGATATAATGACATTGAAGTATGATTCCTTATAATAATAATGAGGGAAGTGTAGGAAAACATGTTAACATCATTTGTTATGTAAATTTTATCTATGAAAAAAACAAAAGCTAAAGTTGAGAACAAAAGGTCAAAAACTTGTAATGATTGTGGAACACATTCGAGACAAAGAATACCAAAGGAAAGATGGTGATTTTATGAGGAAATATAGGTCCTATCCATGGTATTACATTGTAACTCATAAAATATAAACCCAAAAGGGTTCACAAAGCATGTATAAAGTAAAGAAAATAGAGATGGTATTTATAAGGAAGGTCAAGTCCTATCCATGGTCTTACATGGTAAAACTATGGATATACTATTGTAGAGGGTGAGACCTATGTAAGTATCTTAAAAAAAGTGTTAAAAAATAATATATATAAAATATGATAGGAAGTATTTAGGTAAAATACTTATTTAGGAATTATGAATTGGTGGTTTCTTTGAAAATATGGCCTTTATTAGTTTGAAGGTGATAGGTGCTTAGAACAAGGATGTATTTGATTAAATAAGGGCCCCACCATTTTTTGATGTATTTACCTTCTTTGTCATAAGTGTAGTCTAATTTAAGGACAAGATCATCAATATTAAAAGTACAGACTTTAACTCTTTTGCTATGTTGTTTGGAAATATGGGCCTTATATTGATGATTGTGTTATGAAGAAGAAATATGGTATTCATCAAGGATATCAAGAAGATGAAGGTGAGATTCATGTAATTATTCATCAGGTATGATACCATGAAGAGAGATACCAAGAGAGAGAAGCTCAAATTATAATGAGAGGACTAATTTAAAACCATAAAATAGATAAAATAGCATAGCCCCAATGGAAATGCATATGTTAGTGTGATGGGCCCAAAGAGCAGGATAGAGATGAAGGTGCCAATCTATGTGGGTATCACAAATTATCTTTTAGATAAATTTATTAAGAATTTTATTAGTGGCCTCAAATTGGCCATTACATTATGGATGATAGGCTGTGGAGAATTTGTGATTGATTTTGAATTTGACATAGAGCTGTTTGATGTCTTTATTTTTGAAGCTACCACCATTGTATAAAATGATAGTATGAGTGAAAAAAAAGTGGTAAATGATTTGATTAAGGATGAATTTATAAAAGGTATTACCAATGACATTAATCAGGGGTAGAGCCTTAACCCATTTGATAAAATATTCTATGGCTATGATTATAAAGACATTTCCATCTTGAGATCGAGGTAATTTGTTGATGAGATATAATCCCAACATGGAGAATGGCTAAGGAGACTCGACGATTTGAAGCTCAGTTCTAGGTGCATAGATTAGATCATCATGAAGCTAGAAAAAAGTAAAATTTTTATCAAATTCGATGGAATCCTTATCAAGAGTGGGCCAAAAGTATCCCATACAGAAGAATTTATGGTCTGTAGCATGTTTGCTACAGTAGCCACTACAAATTCCCCCATGTGCCTCTTCAAGAAGAGGAGGAACCTCTTCTTGCATAACATAATAAATCAAGGTACCTTTAGCATTGTAAAAAAGATTATTAAAATCTTGTTTGTGAATGTGAGTCTTTTCATGAGAATCAATGTTTGGAGGATAAGTTTGGTGTTTAAGAAATTGAATAATATCTTTGTACCATAGGCTTTGTCGAAGGGTGATGGCCTTTATGTGGAAGATGAGTTAATATAGGGGTTGAAGAGAAGACGGGGATTTCATCATTTGGAAAAGAAAAGTGGAATCAATAATAACTTGGTGTGGATAAAAAAGAGATGCTAAAGAAGCAAGATAATCATCAATAGATTTTTGATCATGAGGGATAGGTTTGATGGTAAAAAAGATGAATCTTTGGTAAGGGTAGTTGAAAATTGATGATAAGAAATGATATTTTCACTTTTACATTAATAATCACCATTATATTAGTGACAAATGAGTTGAGAGTCACCTAAAAATTGCAGATATGTGATATCTAGATCAAGGGTTGCTCTCATGCCTAAGATTAAAGCTTCACACTCTACCATGTTGTTAGTGACATCAAATGTGAGACAAAGTGTTAGAGGGATAATTTTTCAAAGAGGAATAATAAGGATACAACCTACCCTATCTCCTTGAATACATTTGGCACTATCAAAATAAAGGGTCTAAGTAACTTCATATAAATTGACAGTAATTTTAGGAAGTTCTTTGATAACTAATTTTGGTTTAGTAGTGTCAGGAAAGATATAGAACTATTCTAGATTACTTGTTTTAAGGTTAGAAATGAAGTTATGGCAGTAATATTTAAGATATATGGTTTGGTTGAGACCTTAAATATAGAGAATATTGTTGTTGGGAAGATTATCTTGAAGGTGGTTGATAACTAGGATTAGAGCTACGACAAGTCGATCAATAATGATTTATCCTTTAACAACTTCTTATGTAATAATTTGGAGATCAAATTACATGAGAAGGACCATCCACTTTCCAATTCTATGGCTATAAAGGAAGGCTTTGGAAAAGAAGAGATGAAGGGGATCAAAATGAACAATAACATAAGTGGTTTGATAAAGCATGTAATGTTGGTTCTTTTTAGTAGAAAATTATATGGTGAGGCAATCATGTTTGACTTTTGTATAATATTTCTCATAGTTGATGAGGTCTTGGATGATATAATAGATGGAATATTCCCTCCCAGTATCATCTTGTTGGAAAATCATTATCCCAACTGATATGGGTGTGGAAAAGGTATATAATATTAAAAGATGATCATTTGAAGGTATATGAAGTGTAGGTGGGTGAATAAAGAATATTTCATACTTTCAAATGATTTTTGATAAGGATCTTCCCTTTTTAGTGTATTACCTTTATTAAGAAGAGAAATGATATAATAGATACGGTAAGCCATTTTAGGGACAAACTATCTAATTACCCCAAGTTTATCGAGGTAACTGCAAATGTCTAGAATGGAGTGAGGGATGGGCTAATCTTGGTGGGATCAATGTCAATGCCACAAATAGATACTAATAATCCTAATATTTTGAAAAATGTGACATCGAAAACACACTTGTAGGGATTTAGTCTAACTTTATATTTAATGAGTCAATCAAAGATGATATCAAGATAAAAGAGATGAGTCTTGTGGACTTTGGATTTGGAAATGAGGTCATCCACATAGGTATCTAAAATTTTGTAAATAAAATCATGAAAGATGTGTTTCATTTCCTATTGATAGGTATCTTTAATATTTTGAGGCCAAAGGGAATTTTAACATAACAATAGGTACCCCATTCCATTGTGAAAGTTGTCTTAGGTTAGTCTTTAGGGGCAATGTGAATCTATTTATAACCAAAGAAACCATCCATAAGGGATAACATTTCATAACCAGTAGTGGAATCAATGATGGATTCTATATAAGGTAGAGTGAAATTATCCTTGGGACAAGCAAGATTAAGGTTACAAAAATCAATGCAGATGTGAATGACAATGGTGACTTTATTCCAAACAAGGAAAATGTTATAAACCCATTCTAAATACTCCAAGGGCTTGATAAAATTAGCATCGATAAACTTGATAATTTCTTAATGGCATAAAGTTGAAACTTCTAGTGAAAATTTCTATTGCTTTTGTTGCATGGGTTTGACATAGGGGTAAGTGATAATATTGTGCACCATGATGCTAGGGTCAATACTAGGCATGTCCTCATAGTAACAAGTAAAAGTATCATGATATTTATTAAATAATAAGCTGAAGTTATCATGTTTAGTTGGTGTGAGTTCATAAGAGACTGTAATTAGTTGAAGGCATGAGGGGGAATTCAATTCAAGTAGTTTCTTCTATAATCATAGAATTGTCATATTGGAAATGATATGGTGCATTAGGTAAAGAGGAAATTGTATTTTATTTAAGGTTGATGATAGTTATGAATTTTTTAAAATAAGGGATTTTATTTTTGAAATTCTTGAGTTTGTGATGCTATCGAGGGAATTGAGGTTCTTGATATGAAGCAGTTTAAGAATGGATTCATCACTAGGAAGAGTGGGAAGAGGATGATAATAATCACAATCTAATTCAACATCAATAATTTTATTACCATGGTGGTCATATTTACAATATATTTGACATAAATCTATGAACTTGGCATCTAATGTAATCTCAGGAGTAGGAGGAGTAGGGGATGAAGGTTGATTGGTTTTGTTTGGTTTATTGTTAACTTTATTGATGGGGGATTAATTGGATGCAATGATTGAATCTATAGGTGGTATAAAATATTCAATAATTACCATAGGTTTGGAAGGTAGGATGTTTTACCACCTAAAGAGTATCAATAAGTGGAGAATTAATAAGAGGCACATGACCTTTGGGAGTTAACTTAGAGGTAGTGGAAATCATATGAACATCATAGTTGAAATCATGTATTTTGGCTAAAGTTTTTTGATAATGTTTAGCATCCAAGTCTTGGGTTTGAGTTTGGGACATGATGTAGTTATCATCATAGGTTGGATAAATTATACATGCTTTATATTCAGGAGTGTCATAAGGGGAAATACATCGATCACTGAATTTATATGGAGAAATGATTAAAGGATCTTGGAATAATTTGGCCACTCCATCATCATTGCATGTGAAGGCATATTTTGGGTAAGATACATCTTAAGCATGGCATGGAGGGGTAAATTAGTGATTTCATCAATGAAAGGGATGGTGCAATCATGAGGTAATAAATATGGGGGAAGCCACTCTAATATGTAAGGAGGTAGCTTAGTAGTGTTACAAGTATGTTTAAAGTCATTAGGTTCATCATCATATGAATATTCAAGAGTGACATGTAAGTATGGATAGAAATTGATAAATTTAGGTAAGGGAGCATTGTTGATTGTTGGAATGGAAGGACTGTGATATTGAGATTTAGGATTGGGAAGTTGAATACTCCAAGGGTTGGGATCAGTCCCATATTTATAACTTTTGCCATTATGTAGGAACTTGATACATTGGCTATCGAAAGAGGTGATAGCCATCATTCTATGAGTCCACAGTCATCCTAGGAGTATGTTTTAAGATATGGGTAAATCAAGGATCATAATCTTAGTTTGAACAGTCTTAGGCTTGATTGAAAGGGGAAGCCAAAAACAACCAAGTGGATTTTGATTAGTTTTATCAAATCCATGACATGTTATCTAGGTTTTCTTGAGATGATCTTTATTATATCCACATTTTTGGATAAGCCACATATATGTCACATTAATATCATACCCTTTGTTTACTAAAACTTTATGAATAAGGGTGGTATTAATGGTTATTTCAATGAATAAGGGTGGATCATTAGCACAAAAGAGGATCTCATAATTAGTCATGCCTTCTTCAAGGAATTCAATTGAAGGTTTAGAAGAAGGACAAATGGATTTGATGGTATGAACGTTAGTAGGTTGAGGCTTAGGAGGAGGATGTTCATATTCTATAGAAGATGCGTATTTAATTTTCTAAAATTCTTACATAAGGAAATTGCAATGATAAGGGAAGGTGTGAACTAATCCATAAGAGGAATCTTGAAAAGAATGAAGTTAAATTATTTGAAGAAGTTCTAATGGGATTTAGAAGAAGAATCAATGCAAGATTTAGAAGGTAAAGTGGACATCAAAAGAATGTTAGTGGTTAGTGGTTTGGAAAAAGGATATGGTTCCTTGTTAGATTCTAAACCTAGGTGAGTGGTTGTAGTATATTTGAGGAGTTTCTCTTCTAAAGATGGATTCTTGGGTTTAGTGACAAGATCTTTGTGATCTAGTTTTTAGTGATAAATGACTTTAGCTACATTAACATATTGAGAATTATTGTAATATTGGTCATAGTTGGCATCAATGACACAAAAATCATTGGTAGGTAGTTCAGTGTTGGATGTAAGAAAATATTTTTAGATATTAATATAATAAGCTTTGGGAGCTTATCATTTTTGAGAAGCAGTGTTATACTCTTGGTGATGGAGTTAGATCATGGCTTCATGATTGAAGGAATTACCAATCATATAGAAGACATAAAATTTGGTAAGCCCTATATAGGTTTCATGGGAATGACCAACGTCACCATGGAACCAAAAAAATCGGTAAGGCTCATACCATTTAAGAGGATTTTGGGATAAATAAATGGTTTATAGGGCATTAATAATTTCTTCATTTATTATTCAATTAATGGTATGTGAGAAGACGTAGTATCGTTGGCCTTGGGAACTCTTGGTTTGGATTAGGGAGTATTATTGGTTATCACATTGGTAGAAGTTTGAAAAGATACCTTAAGGAATGTGGTATTAGATTCGAATTGATTCATTAATAAGTCTTGACATTTGGCTTGGCCAATAGCTTTGTTAAGTGTTTAAGGGGCAAAGGTTTAAACCTTATATTGAAGAGGAGTTAAAATAATTATAAAGAGTTTAAATAGATTATCATCAGTCATGTTATGGTTGGCCTTGTGGGCCAAATATTTCCATTGTTTGATAAAATCATGATCTGATTTAGTAGGAGATTACTTAGCATTAATTAAATGGCTAAGGCAATTTTTGAGAATGTTATTATGTTGAAATTATTTAACTAAAGTTTTGACTAAATTCTCTAGTTTTGAAATGAAATGTTGGGGAAGTTGGTTGTGCCATTCCAATACATCACTATCTAAGGTTTTAAATAGGAGTTTAGTGGTGGCAAAAGTATTAGTTTGGATTCCATCTTTATAAATATTGTGAAATGTCTTAAGAAAGGATGCAAGTCTTTAGTCCCATCATACTTGATAGTTGGAGATATGTTACCAATATCAATGGAAATAATGAAAGAAGATAAAGGCTCATTTTGGATGTTTTAGAGCATCTTGTTATTCATGATAGGTTGGGGAGTAACATTTCTTACATCATCTCTAAGAGGTGGAGGAGTAATGTTTTGATTATTTTGAGAGAGTAAAACTAGAGGTTGATTAGCCATATTGATCAAATGATGTTGTAATTACATCATTTGGGAGGTGTTAGACATTTACATTATGTTCATTTTTTTCATGAATTGTGAAAGGAGTTGGTTTATATAAATTGGTGGTTGGAATTTATAGGAAGATTCCTTAAATTGGCATTAAGGGGAGGGTTATTATGAGGTAGATTACTAGTGGGGTTGTTGGATAGACTTGAATCAATCATGCCCACATTGTGTTGAGATGATTGAAGGTGGGAATTATCTTGATAGTTACAAAAAGGATATGATACACCTAATTCATCTTAAGGCATGATTTAAACCATGTTAAAATACATAGATGAAGGAGGGGAAGAAGTGCTCCAAGATCAAGGGTTCTATTTAAAAGTAAAGAAATGGAGAAAATAATACCCCATAAAGTGACTAAATGGATTCAAGTTATCTAAGAATATTCTAAAGGGGATTTCATGACAATTTATGAAAGGAACAAAATTTAGGAAAGGAGGAGAATCAGGGACATAGTTAGATAGATAGAGATTAAGTCGACCAATAGGGTTAGCCAACAGGTATAAAATCAACTAGGTCGATAGAGTATTAATGAAACACAAGCTGAGAAGAGTACATAGTCATATGGTTCAACTTTGTACTACTAGACATAAGTAAAAATAAAAAGATAAGAGACATAGTTATGTAGGTTGACTGTGTACTACAAGCATGAAGAAAGATATAGTCTGTAAGAGACTGTATCGATCATAATGACATTATTCTAAAATAGGGGAATAATTTTGAAATATAATTGAAGCAAGAAGGAAAGAAAACACACAAATAATTGGATAAATATGAGTGATCAAATGGGGTCACACAACACAAAACCTTGCACCAACGCTAGCCAATACAAGTTTTTGTAATACAACATACAATGATTAGAGAACAAACAATGAATTAAAAATTAAATTCTAAGTGATCATCTTGAGTGTTATTATATTATTATAAAGTGTTGATTTAAATGTGATAGAAGAGTTAGGTGAAATATGGAAATAAAAATTCAATCTATGGATGGTTTTAAGACATTTGGGTTGAAAAGGATCTGTATTGGCAATGGTACTAGCTTGGTATTGGGGTCTACCCCCTCACTTCATAATCTCATAGTGATAAGGGTGTCAGGTGATTTGATAATATATACCATTAACCATGTATTTATACTTGGAAAAAAAACCAAGTCAACTTCCCCTTTAGTGATGAAATGTAAGTAGGTAGGCCTTGGGAAGACAAGTGTTTAAATGCATTTTGAATATTATGTGATTTGGTAGTGTGTGAAAAAGAGTAAAATAGTATAACTAGAATGGTAATTTTTAAAAACCACCTATTTAGAATATGTGAATTACTCTAAGAATATAAACAATTGAAAATGAAATGTGAATTAATTAATAACAAATAATTTTTAATTTATTAATTAAGAATAATATAGAGTCAGTTCAAGCGACACTATATGCAAGTAATATAGAACAAAGTCAATTGGGTTGCTACTATTATGTAGAATCATGGTCTTTAAGAACATAGTCAAACAAGTTGACTATGTCTGTCAAATAGAAGATATACTACAAAACTAAGTCAGTCAGGTTGACTTAGTTTGTTGTAGGGTTGCACTTTTGAAGATTGCTAATTTGTGAAAAATAAAACTAAATAAAATACTGAAATGATAGAGAGTGGAAAGAAAAGATCCTTGGTGGGATTGAGGATGTTTAATATTGCAAATTTTATGTTGAAATTCCTTAATTTATGCTTTTAAATTCTATAAATTAGGTCAACTAGCTTGACCAAGTTCAGTAAAACCCTGTATGCTAAAGAAGAACAAAGAATAGGGTTGACCTCTTTGATAGTGTTTATTGACCTATATGTTGGTCGAAAGAATTAGATGATAAAGTTGACCTATTCAAATTTATATGCTAATTTGGAATTAAAAAAGAGTACTGTGTCAACTTGTTTGACCTATTAACCTGTAATTGATGAAGACTTGCACATACATAATAGAGTCATTTTGAAGCAGCTATGTGTTAAACTTGCACACAAAAAGTTAGAAATATATAAATTGGTTTGATACAATACTACAAATATGGAAAAATATAATAAGATGATTAAAATTGTAGTGAAATAAAACCTACAAGGGTTAGATTCGTGTTGGGTTCACCATAATGTATGCAATGGGAAATGCATCAGATCTATAAATCAATCCTCGCTTAGTGAAGATAAATCCTACTTATACTTCCAATTATGGATACATTATATATTCGAGTTCATGACCAAGATGGATTTAATATACCTTACCAAGGAATATCTTATCATAATAATATCACTAGGGAGGGTTCCAAAGCCTCTAGTTTAGCAAAAATACATAATAACCCTAAAAAGGTCTTATGCTTTCATATTTACTAAACTAATAACAAGTAAAGTAAAAATATAATCTAGTGCTCACCAAATCTTGTGGTATAAGGTGGGGGTAATGAAAAGTAAACATGCATGAGATAATCTTATTGAAGTTATTTATAGGTAAAACCCTAATGCATGGAGAGAACAATATATTCAAAAGTTATTACTTATGCTACTTCTATCTACTAAAGAGAGGATCCAAGTTAGAGATACTTACCTTGAAGATGAACTTATTAGACTTAATCTATCCCTTGGCCAAAGGTGCTTCATAATAGGTTGTTTTAGTTTGTAAAGATCACTAAGAAAGGCCAAAGCATCCAAGACTTCTCCACAAGACAAGTTTATTATCCAAGTAAAAACCCTAAGCTAAGACTCCCCTAGTAGAATGGTGGAAGAGTAGATTGTAACAAAAGCACAAATAAATAATTGCATCTTGTTGTCTCTCTAATAATGGAGAAATGGATGTGTTTGTAGAGGTAGATCTAACCCCAATCCTTTTTGAAATTTTAGGCTGACAAGGTCAACCCAATCAACCTTGTATCATTATTGACAAAAATAAATCAGGTCTTGGTCTATGTTGACTAAGGGTTGACCTAGACCCCAAATAAGTTTTATCAATTAAATTACAAGTTTTATGGGGCTAATAGTGTAATGTAAACCATCAAAAAGGGTTTTAGGCTAGGGAAGGGATGATGAAAGTGGAAAATGACTAGAGGAGGGTGAAAAATAGGAGGCAAGGATTAGGAGAATGGTTTTAGGATATGGTTGTATAGATAACAAGTGGTAGAAAGGGATACAAATCTTGTGAAGCACTAATGGTCTACCCACTACTTTCTCAGTGCACACCTTAAGGCATGAACTTAGAGAGATTGAGACTCGATGGGTTTTTTCAAGATAGAAAACATCAATAATTGATAAATTTTAAAAATATTATGTGTAAACATTAGGTCTCTCCATCAGTTTTCACACTAGTTCCATGAGTGCCCATATATCATCTAGAAGCTTTGGAAGCATATGAGTAGACTCACACACTCATACCTTGATTTAGGAGAAGGTATGAAATAAACTATCCACCCCATCTTAAAATATCTATGGTAGCAACAACTGAGAAACACTGATTATAAGGCTTCACCTCAAACATTTAAATGATGAAATGAAGAAAAGTGGCATTGACCTGATGTAAATATTTAACCCTCTCTCTCATCATCAATTAAGGATAATAATCATATATATGAGAGGCCAAGATTATTCCTATTGTGGTCAAACCACTATATAATATCTTCCCTACAAGTGCATAAATGAGGTATGACATTACATATATGGGTATTGATCACCTTGCACAACTATTTGTGGATTATCATTGATTGATTAAGCATAATTGATATATTACTCATTGGTTGAGTAATGCAGATATATTTGTAATCATACTTCCTATGACCCTACTCCTCTCTATGATTACATATTATATCATTGCACAATATTGATTTAGGTTATATTATTTGATATTATCTGCATGATTGGATACTTCCCTAGCCTATTATGTACCCCTCTATACATTCCTTGCACTTTTTTGGCCCTCTAACTCACTGTTGGACCCTTCTTGTACTTCTTGGGACCATTAAAGAGACCCATTGACTACCCAAAGCCTTATTTTAACCTAGATCATGGCTTATGGGGCTAACCCATAGCCTAGGCAACATGTTACCCACATAAGCCATGGCCTAGGCCATAACCCAGCTAGAACACATGTTTTTACCCTCAAACAACCATGAATGTGTCGATTTGGTCTTTTTGGCTCTTAGATGACCTATATAACTCCATTTTAATTCCTCTCTCTACCTCTCCTTCATTATTTTGATGAGTTATTAATTATTTGAACTCTCACACCTTCTTGAATCCCTCTTGATTCATTCTTGGTGCTCTTGGGCTTGGATCGTGATAGAGGATCCTTACACACTTGCATATTGACTTGGAGACTCCGTTGCTACTTTCAATTGATCTTGTTTCCTTATGGATTTCTCCTAGCTTCTAAAATTTTTAGTGAACCAAATTTATGCACTTAGTTTAGGATCTCACATTGATACACACTCCTACTTCACCTTCTCCTTGCTTGTGGGAATTGGTTTGGATAAGGCTCTCCACTACAACCTAGTATTCTTCCATAACTGAATCAAATTTGGAAACCTAATTGGTAGATCATTTTCATTGTTATTTTAATATTTATCTAAGGGCACTTTATTATGTAAAGTGAAACTCCATTATTTTAGTGTAGTGTGCATGTTAGGGTTTAGTGTTTTTATGCTAGTTTAGCTTCATTTGAAGGTGTTAGAGTATATTTTTAAGTTTATGCATCCTATCAATCTTGAAAACATTTTTTCCCTTTAAAAATGTCTTTCATTACATAGGATTACTTGATTTTGAATCATCACATTACTTTGTGAATGCTCTTATGTTTGATTATCTTAGTTTACTTGCTTAAAAATGGCATTCCCTTTGTTAAGGTTAGATATCACATGCTAGACATAGTTATTAGCTTAGGTTTTGAAAGTGCATGCTTTCTCTTTATTTCTCTTGAAAACATCATTTCCCTTTTGAAATCATCTTTCAAATGATAGAATTTAATGCTCTTAAAACACATTTCTTTCTTGGTAAATCTCTTTTGTTCAAGTAGTTTACTTTCTTATTATTTAAGCATTGAATTCTCTCCATTAACTACTTGCTTTACTATGGTTATACCCATTAGAGTTACCTGCATCCTTTGTGTGCTTGATCATGTTATCCCTAACCTAGTTTACAAGCCAATCTATAGTTTGGTGCAAGCCAAAAAACTAGATAGCCTATATAGATCTCTAGTAGCCCATATCATCCCTAAGCCTCTTAACCTTCTAGGTGTTTACTTAAGTACCTTGTGTACCCCCTGCCAAACTCTAATGAATCCATTTAGATTCTTGAAGCTACATTATAGCATGCCTGGTGAGACCCACATAAGGTATCATTATAGTTCTAGCATGTTTAGAGATCTCTTAGCTAATTCCTCTCTAATAGCTGAATGGATTTACTTTTAGTTATGTTTTGGCTCTCTTTAGTTGTTTGATCTTACCTTAGTTTTGTGTTCTTCTCCCTGCTAGTTCTCTATTCATTTGCATTTTTATTATTTCTCATGTTTCTCTTATTTCATTACATCTATGGCTAATATCTCACCCTTAGGATGCCAATCCTACTAGATTTAGGGTCTTGTCCTTGAGCTCACTCATGAAAAGGCTGAGGTTGTAATGGAATGCCATAGACACCATAGGATCCAGGGGGTTCCCTCAGCCTAGTATAGTCACATTGACCCTCTCATGTTAGACAAGGAATAAGATTAGAAAATATTTAACCAAAAAAATCACTCACCTTTCCACCAGTTTGAGCTTTACTTGTCTGATGATACCTCCTTGAGATTCTGAGCCTAATTTTCATTCCCCTATTAGGGGTGAAGATGAACACCTTTATAATTGAGGTCTAATGAGTTATGCACAATCATTGATAATTATCATAGGTAACTTCATGTGAATGAAGATCATTTTTATTCCCATCAGAGTAGGCAATGTGCTTCCTTTAGGGATAGATATTGCACCCATTCCAATTTAAATGCTTTGATGATTTCTCATGTGAGTCCCCCAACACTTTTTTTATAGGAGACTTCATGGTAATTCCCCCTTGCGTCCATGTTTAGAGACACAATCATCATGACTCGAGGAGGCATCCACTTCCCATGGAGTCCTCCCATCCTCCTAGCCCCTCCTTTAGAGTCTTGGATGAGCATGTTGATTTAGACCACCAATTGTAGATTAGAGACCCTTAGGATGCTTATCCTAAACATTGGATCCCTCATGTAGACTCTCATATTATGTCACATAGACAACACCATGGAGACCCATGTCACCATGACCATATCCTTAAGTATGCCATGACATCTCATCATCCCTATAGGGAATGATACCTATCCCATAGTCATTCTACACCTTGTGATTAAGAGGATATCCATCAAGAACATCTCCCACATCAAGAGATGCCTCAATATTATCTCCATCACAACCATGGTTTTGATGAGTCCTACTAGTATAGGTACCATCATGACCTCCATAGGCCTCCTCAAGGAGTTCATCATTAACCTACTACCAACTATGCCTATGAATATCTATATAGGAATCCTCTATCACCTTAGGTGTGTATTATTCCCATTTCTACTCTAATCCCTAAACTTCCCAAGTTTAATGGGACTCTAGATGATAATCCCATGGAACATATCATGACATTCATGAAGGCATGTATGGATTAGGAACATGATGAAGGTATGATGTTAAAGCTCTTTGATTTATCCCTATGAGTTAAAGCTCTCATTTGATTCCATAATCTACCATCATATTCTCTTTCTAGCTTCCAATTCTTTCTAGATGACTTCCTTTAGTACTCTAATATCTCTAGACTATTTAACCTTGACATCCAATCACTCACCTCCATGGTGCAAGCCAAGGGTGATTAAAACTTTGAATTCATATATAGGTGGAATTCAACTATCCATACAT
Organism: Torreya grandis; assembly: GCA_037957365.1. Taxonomy (NCBI): domain Eukaryota; kingdom Viridiplantae; phylum Streptophyta; class Pinopsida; order Cupressales; family Taxaceae; genus Torreya; species Torreya grandis. The sequence goes on from JARHVA010000348.1 coordinate 5,731,054, forward strand.
ATAAGAAAAGGTTCTTGGATGATAAACTTTAGGATATGTTCATATGAGCATTAAGGTAGGAGGTTCACCTTGAGGTCTTCAAGCGTGAACCCACCTCTTCTGGTGAAACTATTAATGAGTGTCTAAATATTAAAGTATTTGAGGTGCATGAAAGCATTTAACCCATGCCAACTCAAAACATTAGTGTGGTTAGTGATGGTGTTACCAAGTCTTAATTTGAGATGAAAGATAATAAGGATGACTATGTAGGGAAATCCAAGAACAAACACACCTGTTCTGATTCCTCTTGTTAGGATCTTACTCCTCAGAAAGAGCACAATATGATTACCAAATATAAGCAATTAAATATGCAGAAATAACCAGAAACACAAGTAACTAGAATTCACCAATAGCATAGAATATGAGAGACAATACACTATCTTGTATTAACACTTTACAGAAAAGAATACTACAAAGAGCCGCCACACTCTTCCACCTTATAGAGGTTTCCCACACCTCAAGTGTATAGTAATTATTCTTCACAACACTCTCCTACACAAAAAATGGTCCCAACAACCAACTCACACATAGAATTGGTGTTCACCTCTCCAACCAATCAGTAATAACCCTGCCGGTACAGCAAGCACTCTATAGCACTTCAAGTTGATCTCCCGTGAACCTGCAACCTGCAATTCAATAGACCAAACTTACATGTAGATCCCCTATGAGCTTGCAACAAACTACAACTCAAAGATCTTACAATGGAAGGAACTCTTCCTTTTTATCTCATACATATATAATACATGCCAATGGGTCTATAAATAGATCCCAAACTTAAACAATAACTTAGACTCTTAATTTAGACAATTATCCTCGCAGCTCAAGACTCTAACTGGTCTTTACATGCAAACACTTCGTTCACTTAACTAACTATCCATGCAATGAATAGTTCTAGAACACATAGGTGACCGACGCCGGTCCCTGCTTGCCTGGTTTTGTCGACGTCAGTCGACTTTCTATCGTCGCCGGTGGCCTTCTACACTGGTCACGACCGACGTCGGTCCTAATGCCGATGCCGGTGCTCTTATATCTCAACAACCTTCTGTTCCCACTATTTGCAAAGAGTTGAAGCTTTTAGCTCCACAACCTAACAATCTCCCACTTGGAGATAAACAGCTGTAACCTGTACCTGTACCTGTACACCATCTAGTTTGTTCCCTTGGCTTTGTATCCCTCCTCAAGATCGCTCTTGAAGACCAACCACCACAAATCCTATAGTGCAAAACCTGTCATCCAAATTACCTGCCACATCTACATCTACAACCATGTAGATAAGAACTTGACCCTGCATAGCATGTGCACCTGCTGCTAGTCCCACTGAACTGCCCTTCAGTATTACTTTCCCAGATTGACTCCAAACTTGTGACAACTCCCACTGCTTAAGAGAACTTAGGTTTAGTACATACCATGCACTTAACCTCATTATGTGAATCAAGACACCTGTTCTGTGAACTGTCCAACCATCGGCGTGCTAACCGGTCTCACACAATCATCTTAAAACAAAGTCAACAAGACCTCCATGTCTCTAGAACACACTCATGCCAAAGAATCTTGCTGCTCCCAGATTCTCCATGACACACCCCTGAACTAGCTTTACCTTTAGTTCAGCAATACCTGTATATGTAACCCTAAAACAAGCACATCATACAGAAATAGGATAATGTAGCTAATATTATCCAACATGGTAAAGAGAAACACAATGATCAAACCTCCATTGTCCTGCAGCTTATACAAGACCATATACCCTGATCTTCCGTCTCACATATCCATTTCTGCTCTTCTTCATCCTAAACATCCATTCGTCTCTCAGTGCTTACTTCCAGCTGGCAACTCTACCCAAAACACCTGTTTGGTTCTCCTCTAAGGAATCACATCATCATCCATGCCAAGCTCCCACTGTTTCCTGGATCTACCTGTTCTGCTTCTTTAATAACTTCCTAGTTCTATACCATAAGTGAGCAACAAGTAGTGTAAAGAAGGGAAATGATGAATTTAAGAACTTACTTACACCTTCAGTCCTCCATATGGGTGCTTGAGACTCCATGACAGCTAGCTGTCCACCCAAAATTCGTCTCAATGACCGATGCTGGTCACATCTCAGTCTACAGCCGACTGATGTCAGTTCCCTATGACTGCCACCTTGTCGACGTTGGTTTCCCCTAGCCGACGCCAATCGTTATCTACCTCGAGTCACTGACATTAGGCTGCACATAGCCGACGTCGGTCCCTGTCTAGATGCTGACGTCAATTTTCCTGCTGACGTCGGTCTCTATGTTTTTCTAGTGAGACCTGACTTTTTCCTGTGAGCTCCTTTTAGATCAAACCCTTGTCCAAATCACCCTTGCTCTGCTCAGAATTCCTCTGCACCTTGTGCTGAACTCTGTCCGTCACCTTCTCCTTGAAAACCAAGGCTTTCTTGTTCTTGTCACTAACTTCACCTTCTTCTTTTGCATACAGAAACCACGATCCATGCCTTCCAAAACTGAAAGCATACTCTTTGACTCAAGAACAAACATCTCCTTCTTATCTATGTGACGAAGCCTATTAAGCCACATCTCTGAATCTACAGCTGAAGTAGATAACCCAGAAAGAGAATCAGTAATACAAGTAGATAGATAAAGCGTACCTACTTTCTTACCTCTAGATACAACAAGTGTACCCTTGGTAACCTTCCAAGAGTCCACTGTGAGAGTTATTGTGCAACCCTCATCACCCAAACTTCTAACAGAAATTAAATTCTGCTCCAGAATTGGGACATGCATGACCTCCTTTAACACCCATGTGTCACCTGTCTATAGTTTCAGCTTCACTTTTCCTTTGCCAACCATCTGACAAGGCTTACCATCCCCTACACAAATTTCTCCAAAGTCTCCCTGGACATACTCATGAAAAAATTCCCTATGTGGGGATGCATGAAAAGAGGCACTAGAATCTAAAACCCAAGATTCTAATTTATCTAAAGAACATACCAGAGCATCCTATGTAATGTAATCCGTAACATTTGCTTCTTCTCCATGTCCTTCTTGCTGATCTTCACCCAATCTGCAATCTCTCTTTAAGTGCCCTTGCTTTCCACATTTCCAGCAGGTTATTCTGCCATACCTGGACTTGGATCTACTGCTTATCTTCGACCTTGATCTCCCACGCTCTATCTTCTCTCTTTGCCTTCCTCTGCCTTCAACACTCAAAGCATCTCCTGATGATTCACCTATGCTTTTCCTGCGTATCTCTTCATTCAAGATCACACTCACAACATCATCCACTTTTAAGACTTTTGAAGCAGACACAGAGTTAGAAACTGCCATTACCAAACCTTCCCAGCTTTCAGGTAATGAACACAAGATTAAGAGAGCTCTAATTTCATCATCAAATACAATATTGACTGAACTTAATTGGTTTACCAAACCATGGAAATCACTAAGATGGCTATGAATAGATCCACCTTCCAACATTTGCAAATTAAATAAACGCTTCATAAGAAATACCTTATTAGAAGCTGAGGGTTTTTCATATAAATTTGCCAAAGATTCCATCAACTCCACCGTTGTCTTACACTTTGATAAGCTAGAAATCACAGATGATGCAAGACTCAATCTAATAGATCCTAGAGCCTTCTGATCAAGAACCTCCCATTCTTCATCCTTCATATTCTGGGGTTTGCAACCAACCCCACCCAACAGTAAGTATAAATCTTTTTGATACAGATAGTCCTCAATCTACAGCCTCCATAATTGGTAGTTCTTGCCATTAAAATTTTCCATTCATAGCTTACTGTCTTCTACCATTGCTCAACTCCCACTCAAACAGAAACCGTGTGAGTAACCTGTAATCAAAACACACTACCCAGATCTAAACCAATCTGTTAGTATCCCAACCAAAAGCTCTGATACCAATTGTAGGGAAATCCAAGAATAAACACACCTGTTCTGATTCCTCTTGTTAGGATCTTGCTCCTCAGAAAGAGCACAATATGATTACCAAATATAAGCAATTAAATATGCAGAAATAACCAGAAACACAAGTAACTAGAATTCACCAATAACACAGAATATGAGAGACAATACACTATCTTGTATTAACACTTTACAGAAAAGAATACTACAAAGAGCCACCACACTCTTCCACCTTAAAGAGGTTTCCCACACCTCAAGTGTACAATAATTATTCTTCACAACACTCTCCTACACAAAAAATGGTCCTAACAACCAACTCACACACAGAATTGGTGTTCACCTCTCCAACCAGTCAGTAATAACCTTGTCGGTACAGCAAGCACTCTATAGCACTTCAAGTTGATCTCTCGTGAACCTGCAACCTGTAATTCAATACACCAAACTTACATGTAGATCCCTTATGAGCTTGCAACAACTTGTAACTCAAAGATCTTACAATGGAAGGAACTCTTCCTTTCTATCTCATACATATACAATACATGCTAATGGGTCTATAAATAGATCCCAGACTTAAACAATAACTTAAACTCTTAATTTAGATAATTATCCTCGCAGCTCAAGACTCTAACTGGCCTTTACATGCAAACACTTCGTTCACTTAACTAACTGTCCATGCAACAAACAGTTCTGGAACACACAGGCGACCGATGCCGGTCCCTGCTTGCCTGGTTCTGCTGACATCGGCCAACCTTCTACCATCGTCGGTGGCCTTCTGCACTGGTCACGACTGACGTCAGTCCTGATGCCGATGCCGGTGCTCTTAGATCTCAGCAACCTTCTGTTCCCACTGTTTGCAAAGATTTGAAGCTTTTAGCTCCATAACCTAATAGATTAAGAGGTCAACACTCTAAGTGAGAGGCCAAACAAAAAGGTCCCTAAAAAGAGTGTAGAAGGGAAGTGGGTGTTGTATCCTTATGACCCTGATTAATTCTATAACTTCTACAAGATTAAGGGTCATTCTAACAAGGAATGTGTTTCCTAACAATCTCGTACAAAGATATCATCTACTCCCCATAACTCCCCACTTGATGAGCCCAACCACAAGTTGGATGTGTTTAAGAAGCCTCATATTGACCATGACAAGGAAAATAAGAATAAGAGTAATAAGAAAAAATATAAGGATAAGGCCAAACACTCTTTTACCTCTTTAGACTCCTCATCCTCTAACTGACTTGAAATGGAAAGCCAAGCATAATAACAAAAGCTCATTATTGGCATTGACATAACCCTTGTCATTTATGAGTTCTTTGTCAATACATGCTTGGGTCATGAAAATGATCCCATTGGAGATGCTAGTGGTACAAGGCCATAAGGCCAGCCCATGGGGGTAATGAATTCCAAATTAAAATTTAACTTTTAATGCAATATCCCTCCACAAGCTAGGCATCACCCATACTCCATCGTAGATGAGTTACAGGGTCACTCAGATGGAATCTCCATTGGGACCTTCTCTATCTTTTCCCTTAGCAAAGAGGACTCATATTTGATGAGCTTAGTCTCTCTTGTGAGGTACTATATGGGATGATATAGAGGTATTATTCAATTCAAACATCCTTGACTGCCCTCACCCACTTGTCTTATATTTTGACCCTACCTCTTTACTAGACCCTTCCATTATAGAAAAGAGGGATAAATTCCCACTCTACATTGAAACCTTTATATATTAATTGTGCATCAAGAGATACATCATCGATGAAGGTGTTCAATGAGATAGGTATCATCCATATGAATATTTATGAATCTCACCACAAATGTGTTGGCTTCAACAATGATACAAATGTGTCAATGGGTAATATGAAGCTTCAAGTTAAGTTTGGACCCAAGACTATAAGGATTTAGTTTTGTGTGTTAGACCTAGATCTCTCGTAAAACATGATTCTTTGCCATATTTAGACTACTTCCATGTAAGACATTACATCAACAACATTTTACATATTCTAGTTTATGCATGAAGGTGAGGTTCACACCTTACATGTAGACCCATATCCTTGGGAATTTATCTATGCTAAGATAAAGCCCTCTAATGAGGCTTTGGTTATCTCTTCATAGGTACTAGTGGGTTCACCCAAGGCTACTACCCCTGAATCTTGTTTTCTCAAGGATGAATTTTTTGACCTTACTAAGTATCAATCAGAGTTCACTCCTCTCACACTTATTGTGTGACCCATGATGCCTCCTGATTCCAAGAATCTAGTTGGATCTTCACTTTTAGGAGACTTATTTTGAGACGTATCCTTAGATTTTGGGCATCCTCACCTTTTTTCATGATTATCCCTTTGTGGCATTGCCACTCTCAATGCCTCTCCTAGTGAGGTATCTCAAGTTATTGAGGTAGATATTGAGTGTTATTCCATCCATGTTATAAAACATGACCTAGTCAATGAGAGGAGATTTTTTAAGAATCTTGTGATCATGCATAATTTGCATTACCACCCTCTCACTAGTTTAATTTCAAAGGTCTCATTCACCAACAATGACCCCAACTTTGGAACTCATATGTTTCAGGTCATGAGTAGTGAATCTAAGGATATGGATGATCCATACCCTTCTTTCTTACTTTTCCATATTTTTTGGACTATTTATAGGCTAAGAAGTGGCCTACCTCAGGGATAGATTGCTAGTTAGGGTGAAGTAGTGGCCTACCCTCGAGAGAAGCCCTGGGTCTAGGCCTATGGTGCTTTGGTGAGCCTTATATCTTACCAAAACACCCTCCCCAAGCCCCCATTCAGTGAATTACCCCTCTCTTGGCATCCATCATAAAACCTTGTGGATATCTATGGATATTTGGCTTATGCACTCCTTGGTTGCACCTTAGGATAGAATAAAAGTCTTTTATTTATTTTAGTTCATTATGCTACTACTTGCTTGTGGTTAGCCCTTTATCGACTCCCTCTCTCCTTCTCCATGGTTCTTGTAGGTGGTGTGGGTTAGTGGTTGTGGTTGTTATATACTTGATATATAATTCCATAAATGGTATTAGTATTTCAAGGCCTCCTAAAACCCCTCCTCACCTCTCACTATGATTGGCATTGGGACACTCTCTTTTAGTTTGCCACTACATAATGATAATGACTCTACTAACTAAGATGCATTTCTTGCCTCTTGCACTCCAACTTTGATTTACACTTGCATTCATGAAAACTAAATTAGAATGTTAGTTTTTTTAAACCAATTGAAATATAAGTATGCACCTATTACTTCATTTAACCCTTTTTTGGTTGGCTTCCTATCTTATTTTAGCCCCTTCTTGACTAATTTTTAGGCCCTTGGGATCCAATCCTGGGGTTAATCTAAGTCTTGGCATCTTAGAATGCTAATCATGTTCTAGCATCACCAATTTTTAGTTAAGATGTGATAGATCAACTCTTACATCTTATCCAAAACCTATCTCTTTTTCATCTAATCTTGACATTTCATTCATTAGTCTATAATCCAATCTGATCTTACAACCACAACAAAACCAACAGTCCAAGATTATTATGCCATTTCCCCTCTAAGGATCATTATCTATTGAAGACCCAAGTGTGTCCAAGTCTGGTAATTACTATATTAGGATATTTCATGATCCCATTCCCAAACATGATTAGATACATCCACTTCCAAATCAATATCAAGATAGTCAACCCAATGTCAACATTTTTATCAAATCACCCATATTTAACCATACCTAAACCATTGTTTGTTCACTTATATTTAACACACAACCTATCTTCAATGAGCCCATATTTTAAGAACCAATTAATATTGAGAAATAAACCATTATTAATCCATTTTTAGACATTTCCCATTATATAAAATTTATTCATCCCAAATCCTTCATTTCTAAGAGAAAGGTGAATAAGATATTAATGGAAAATGTAATCCAACATGCCATTTTTGTGTCTACCTTTACATTTGAAATAGGTTCCATTTTATAACTAAATTATTGATAAAATTAAAATTACAATCAAGTTATATAAGAACCAATATTAAAATTGGGTCTCATTCTAGAACCAATGTTATATTTAACATCAAAAGTAGAGTCAAAATCAGTCTCAACATCAGATTCAAATCCCCATGAGATATAATGAGATTTAGAAGCATAATACATTAATGGATATCATAACATTAGATACATAATTATGGTATATCTACTTAAACAGACTTGTGATCCTTCGATGATTATTGAGGACATTTTCTTCAACATTGACATAAGTTCTCCTAGTGACCTTTTCAAGGATTGTGCTACCTTTTACCCTTCCATTGAAATTATACATGTCTTTAACATTATCTAGCCTATCCATTATATTGATATTCCACTAACAAAAAAATTGATTGAGATTGAAAAAATCACAAATTATTAAACTTCTTCCATGGTGACATATTAGTGGAAGAATTTTTGGGGATCCAAGACAAAATTCAGGCAAAAGAAAAATCTCCTAATGAAACCTTGTTTTAGGTTCTATGAGGCAATAAAAGTTTAAAATCAACATATTATAGTGAAACCTTGGTTGAGACACTATATTATAATAAAAAACCTTTATCAAATCACTAATGAATAATCAAAATTAATTATCAATGTCCCTTAGTGAAACTTTATTCAAGGTGCTATTGGACATTCCATATCATAACAATCAAGAATACTTCATTGGCGAAAACTTCTTTAAGGTGCCACCAACTGAGCCAATTAGTTCCTAATTTATTGATGAAGAGATTATTGAAATCAATACCAGCACAACTGATAATTCAAAACTTATTACAACATCTCTTAGGGCTAAACACCATAAAAATATTGTGGCCTTATGGAGATAGTTTATAGTGGTCTTTGGCCCTTCCATAAGCAAAATTATGTAGAATATGGAATCAAAAACACTATGTGTGATTGGAAATAATAATATTCATTTGTTCGTCAATAATTATACATTCCATTATGATCCTCTTATTCATCCAAGATGTATATTCCATTACTAAAACATATTATTATTCCAATGCCTATCCTTCTTTACCTTTCTTGGAGGCACTCCTTTTTATATAGGCTATGAATACATATTGTCTAGAGGCTTGAAGGAAGTAAAATAAACAACCAACAAAGATCATAATAGTAATAATATATTTCACATCAACAATAGGATTTGGACATTGATACTATTCCAAATAGGTATTGGTTAGACAAAAAAGGGTTTATATTATGCATCTCGTAATCCTCCATTGAGTTGAGATGCTACAAAATCAAAATATAAAACAACCAAAATAAAAAGAGGAATAATTTTTCCAATGGTAAAAACCATGTTTTTGGTGCCTTAGGAAAGTAACATGATGAAAACTAGGTTTTTGGCATCATACATAAATAATTTGTTATCTAAAAGTAGTTTGACACTTGGGGTTAGCCTCATTTGCATTGCAAATTAACCAGTTCATTCTATCCATTTTGGCCATTCAATCCTATTTATCTCAACCCATCTTATTATGACTATCAATCTTCCCATTAACCTTGTTATGGAATTAGAATGTATATTAAGACATGTTTTGTAAATATTTTAGCATGTTATCCATACAACACTTTGATGACTAGACACATTTGGCTCACACACATGTTCCTTAGAGACTCTTAATCCTTTCCCTCATTATCATAAATTTTTAATTCATTCATTATTGACCCCCATTATAGTTTAATGACAATGAATTAAGATTAATTTAGGCTATGTAGGTAATGCTTAATTTTTTAGCTCAAAGCGGTCACCCCTATTCCATGCTTTCAATATTTTACGAGCAATTTAAGACACACTCTCATAGTTTGATGAGAAATTTAAGCCACACCCTTACTATTTTATGATATACCACTCCCATGCTCTTGATATTTTGTGATTCAATTCCATATATCTTAATATACCAATAAGTTGAGATGCTCAAAACCCAAAAACATATAAAAAAATTCCACAAATCCTAAAAAAATAAAAAAAGGGTTTAAAATCTCCACGAGAGATATAAAGCCAAAAAATCATAAACATTTGAAAAAGATTAAAATATCCATAATATATATACAACCACAAAATTTAAAAACTTTTGTTTTGTCTTATATCTAGTCACAATTCTTAATCTAATCATTTTAGTGATAAAAATTATTGGGATGTGTCCTTCCCAAATGTGCCCTATTTGAGGAAAATTAGATCAATCCAATCCAAGCTTGTATGTTTCACCATGTTTAGGGAAAATAAAAGTGTGCAGCTTATTTTGGGATATCTTATCCCCCATTCCATTCCCTTACATGTATCCTTTCTTGGGGGTAATATCCAACTAGAAGTCTCATTGATCCTTCACATGTGCATTTTAACTTGGGTAAACAATAAGATGTTTTTTATTGATTTTATTTTCAAGTTTGTGTGCTTCCTTGTTTACTTACTTGTATGTTTCCTTTTTTATAGTGTTATCATGTCTCATTGATCCTTTTTTATTTTCAAGTTTGTGTGCTTCCTTGTTTACTTACTTGTATGTTTCACAAAATCATACTTGATTCCATTCATTGACATACATCAACATCACCATCATGGTTTTTATCATTGATCTATTATCATCAATTATCTATTGGATTAAGATTTAATCCTTGTGCACATTTTATCCAAGCCATCATAATGTTTTATATCATGGTGCATACCATTAGGTGATACATAAAAAATCAAGTACTAAAGGTCTTATAGACAATATCATAATGAAAATATCTTTGTCTACCAATATAAACATCAATGAACTAGATAACACGGTTAATATATATGATACTCATGATACATATCCACAAATGAGAATAAAAAAAATTCATAACCATATTATCATCATCATCCAATCCAGCAGTTCCATTTTATTAGTAGTGGTTCCTAGGTTTCACCAGAACATACTAATTATAGGGATAACCCTGCTATCTAAGGGAGAGATTACAGGAAATTATAAATAGATAGGGTTTTTTCACATCTATATTGAAATTATAAGTTTTTAACTTTTGAGAATACAATTTCACAATAAATATATATATTCAAATACTTAACAAAGATTCTAATGGATGAATTAAACATAACATGTATTCTTGTACATTGAATTCCATAACTCATATAATAACACATAAGGAAATCATATTCAATACTCGATTAACTCTAATTCATATTTATTCATATCAATGGAAACATTGATCATACATATAGATGTATATAATATATTCAAAGAGATCTATTATAATATTTTTCAATGTATACTCTATCATAGACTATTAATTATGTAGAAATCAAACCCATTATATTACAATCTAATGAACCTATTCTATTACAAAATGAAGGAATATATATCCTATAAGTTTTTATCATCCATAACCTATAAATCCATCTTTAGTATGCATACGTGTGAACCCATATTAATTTTCCTTGTAACACCAATAATAAAAAAATAGATTAATCATGAAATAATGTAGAACAACTATATAATAGAACAAAACCAAAATTCTATCCACATGGTAATTATATTTGATGAAGTAGTTTGGGTCTCACATTCACCCACTAACAGTTTCTCAGACTTAAATTGTTATCTTTTCCCAAGAAAAAAATCATAGAGGCATGGATGCATAAAATATAGGTTGGATTCACAAATAACATAGATTAGTTAAGGTGCTAGGGACTAGTTTTCACCCTGGTGCACACTACTTAGCCACCCTCATGAGTTTTCAACTAAGTAGTAAGCCAACCTATCACCCTTTTAGGTTTTCAATATAAAGCTAAACTAGGAAGGATGCCCTTTCGGGTTTTCAACCAAACTAGCACTACAATTTAATATGAACCAAACACACACACACACACACACACACACACACACACACACACACACACACACACACACACACACACACACACACACACACACACACACACACACACACACACACACACACACACACACACACACACACACACACACACACGCATGCACGTACGCGCACACACACACACACACACACACACACACACACACACACACACACACACACACACACACACACACACACACACACACACACACACACACACACACACACATACTTGAAGAGGACAATTTCAAAATCATCTCACCTGCATTGAACTAATTGGATGGTGGAGGCATTTGTGGTGGTGTAGAATTAGAAGGTGGTTGTGATGTCAATGGGATATGATATGATGAATATTTGGTGGTATCATTCTATTATTTAATCTTCTATTGGAGTTGACTAGGGGGAATGAATGGAGGGACATCCACCAAGGGTTTTAAAGAACTATCCAAATTAGCCAAGTTACTCTTATAGGAATACCAAGAAAGAAAAAATCTTATATACTATGAAAAAATTCCTGTAGAGGACCTTAAGAGTAAATTAGTTGGTGACTTTCACTATCTACCATTGTAGGTAAATAAAATTGAGTAGTATCCATCTTTGTAGTGATGTTCAAATGTTCAACATGGTATTGAGCTTGCACCCATGTAAAAGTGTTTTGTAGCATTTTATTTTACCACATTTTGAGCTACTACATAATAGAGTATCAATATTTAATGTAAGCCTATAATGTTGCATCCAAACCTAAAGAAGTGAAAGATTTATCCTAAAAAGTATCCCATGAAGTAGAATCAGGCTGAGCACCATTTCATACTATATCCAACTATTGTTTCTAATCTAGCATCTTATGAGCCAATTGTATGGATTGATAAAGTACAACCATAATATCCACCTAATATGCCTCAAATAGTTTACATAGGACTTTGGTTTCTACTTTAATGTCTTGAAATTTCAATGCAATATTGGCCAAATGTTACAGGTTCTTCCAATCTTGGGTGAGATATGTAACTAGCAACAAAAGTTTTTTAGGAGGTAAAGGAATGTTATCGAAAAAAACTTTCTAGAAGAGATATGGGAATGAATCTTCAATGAGGGAATTGAAATTTATGATTTTATAGTGAAGCTAAGTATTGTTTTTATGCAATTACACAACCTTCTTCTCTAAATAGACCATTATCTAGGTAATGGCCTCCTAAAATATAGATGCTCCTTCCACCTACTTGGATAAAGATAGTTGTGAAACATGTAGAGATGATTTTATGGTTTTTAGAAAAATATAAAAAGTAATCATTTATGCACTAGATGGAAGATTCTAAATTAGATCAAGGGGAATGATAAAATGGTCCTCTGGGTTGACAAAGTAGTGACATCCAAATTTGTAAGACTTTAAAGTCCTATAAGTAGACCCTGTACTTGAGTATCTATATCATCTCCTTGGTCTCATGGAGTCTCCATAACCATCAAATCCACTACCTTAGTTTTGAGTTTTTGCATGTCTTAGGATTATGTTTATTTGGTCTTAGCCTTATGTGCCTATGCTACGTGTTAAAGTTCACATTATTACCTCCTAAACCTATTTATGTGTCTAAGTGGAAGTGAGAGATAATTTATTTTTCTTCCTCCTCTTCTACACTTCTTTATTTGTAGCTATGTGGTCTTCCATGGTCACCTTAGTGCGATTATCCTCCTCTTTTCTTTGGGTTACATCTAGAGTTATCTATTCTACTTGTTACCATTAGTGGGTAGTTTTTACTTGCACTATGTGATCTTTAGGTATAATGGCATATTTTTTTAGGGTTGTGTATGATGTAAAGGTTGAGATTCCTAGAATTTACTAAATTTTATATTATAATTATCCTTAGCACATCATATTCCTTCAACATCTGCTCATCCAAATCCACCACTTACATATCTATAATGGGATCATCAAATAATTAAGTGGAGGAAAAAAATTTATATGGTTACATAATGGTATTATTCACATGATATGTATTATACTTGGATTGAAGAATGACTCATTCAGTCATTTGAAATAATGCAATCTGTATTGGTATACAAAAAAGTGAAACTAGTGTAGGTATTCCTTCCTCATGTGTAGACATGATAAGAAATGCAATTTATATTCTAATTTGATTGTCTGATGGTAATGTCATAACATTCATTTATTTCATATGGTAAATAATTAAGAAATTTTAGGTAGAGGATCAATTGGTTGTGGTTGGGAAGAGCTACTAAAACCTCCTTTAATGGATAATACCTCCTAGATTTTCTATAATTTTTACTCTTTGCCAATGATGCCAATAATGATAAAAGGGGAAAAGGGGGTAGTTTGACACATAAATTATACAATACCCAATTCTATATTTGAATAGTGTAGACTAATTTATAGAAGAACTCCTTCCCTTCTTCCTTATCATAGAGATATTTAACCATATCATCCATCATTATGTGGTAGACCTCCTACTCATCCATTTAGATATTAGAATATTGACATTGTGATATGATTTGTGGAACATTAGGGTCATCCATCCAAGTCCTATGGATCTATGTATTGCACTGAGGGAGAGATGGTGACCTATAATTTATGGGAGCCTTACATTTTTTATGATCTTGTGGTACAACTGGTGGTACTTCAATGGTAGTGGTGATTGGGATGCCCAGTAGTATTTTTTTAAAAGGAGTTAATTTATGTGTAGCTAGATGATTTTGATGTTCAACCTTGGACTATATAGTATCCATGTCAACTAAAAATGGGAGATGCACACCTAGGACCTATCTATTCACCCACTATATATCATTATTCTATTCTTGATCCACCCTAAAGAACTATTATCTGTTACCCGATTAAGATCTCACCACTCAAGTCTTTCTTAGACTTAAATGATGACACACTCGATCCCCTTAAACATGATTTCTCTCTTGTCGACATTGTTCATGTTATTAATGGCACTTTTTTACTGTAGTCTTAGATTAAAATTTATAAAACTACCATACACATTTCTAATATATCCACACAACCTCAAATAAATAATCCAAATCCACACAACATATTGAAATAAATCCTAATATAGGGTGGTATGATTTATCACTTGATTATGCTTGGGTACATAACTTGGTGGAAGTAAGGTTTGATCTTAATACCATCCACCCTTTTAGGTAGGATGGTGCCCTAAAAATCCCTTAAAACCATGGTTCTTAGTTATGTTCATTCATGAATGATATATGGACCTTTCCATTTGATATGAATCTTACTTGGGAAGGTTATAAATTGACTATCATAGAGTAAGACTCACTGATCCACATGAAACTCCTTCATCTATAAATTCTTATCATGACAAGATTTATAACTATTATAATTCACCTCTTATGTTCATGATTCTCTATATCTATCTTGGTCCATGTGATTTATCTTCAAGTTCAAAATTGTTAAATATTCTTGATCTCTCATATGCATAATGATTGTAATTCACAAACTAAGTACAACATATTACATGGGAATAATTATTTCTAACCCATAAACCAACTAGAATGGGGTAAACCTCATTTCAAATTTATAGTGTGTGTGATATGCCCAGGCACTATAGGTAGTTGATCCTCCTAATCATTTCTTTGAACATCAAAAACCTTAGTGAGCATCTTACCAAACACCTTATTCATAACCTCAGGTTGGCCATTTTCATGGGGACTATAAATGGTACTTTTGTGGTGCACTATTAGGAATTCATCTCTGAGAGAATTTATTATTTTATTTAAGAAATACACACCTCAATCAATTGATAGTCTAATTAGGAAACCAAATTAGGTAATGATGTTCTCATATAATAGTTTTGTTGTATTTTTTGCACTGTAATTAGTTGTCATAGTAGATTCTACCCATTTAGTAAAGTAGTTTATCATATTAATTATATATCTTGCATGACTACATTTATTGGGTGGGTTGATAGGCACCACACAATTAATTCCAAATTATTTTAAAGGTTGTTGTGTGAGCATTGGTTGTAAAGGAATTTCATCTCTTTTGTTTGGTTTACTCATATGTTGGAAAACATCACATTACTATGTGACTATGTAAGCATACTAAAATAAGTAGGGCCACCATAAACCATTTTTTAAGACTTTTATCATAGCGACATCTACTGTGAAGTGACCTCTAGTTATCCCTTGATATGCCTCTTCCAATATTTTAGGTCGCTCAAGTTCAAGTGCAAATCGATGTATTACTTTGTCCTTTCCTAAATGGAAAATAAATCCATAAATAATATTATATGGGAGGACCTTAGTAATTAGTTGTTTCTTATCCTTTTATATATAATGCTCAATAAGTATTCTCTATTTTAGAAACTATATGATTTCCTCCAATTGCACTAGAATCACATACACATAGAATAAGTGTACATCAAAATACTCATCTTAAAATTCTTCTAGTTCTTCACCATTTTAGAGTTGGCTCAAATGGTTGGGACCCACATTTTCATGTCCTAGTTTGATGTTGATACTAAACTAAAACTTTTGGAAGAGCATTAACCACCAAGATATGCATCCTCTAGTAAAGGTTTATTGACCAGGCATTGTAGTGCCTAATGATTAGTAAATAACTTAAAGGGTGCGGCAAATAGATAATGGTGAAACTTTTATAAAGTGTACACTAATTCCAAGGCCTCTTACTTAGTTATAGTATAACTATTTTCAGCAATAGATAATTTTATACTTGTGAAATAGATTGGATGATCCAAACTACCTTCACCTATCTATACTAATATAACTCCAACTATGATTCTAGATGCATCCACATGCACATGGAATTGCTTACTCTAATTTGGAAAGATCATTATTGACACAAGCACCAATATCTATTTTAGGTTAGTGAATACTACTTGGTATTCATATTTCCATAAGAAATGTGTTCCTTTCCATAATAACTTCTCTAAAGGAGTATATATATATGCATACCCCTTGATGAACTTTATATAATATCTTGTATGGATAAGAAAATATATCACCTCTATCAAACTTGTGGGTGGTGGCATTACCATAATTACTTTGATCTTAGCTTGATCTAATAGTATACCCTAACTGCAAACTACATGAACTAACAAAACCATAAAGGGTGTAAAAAACAAACATTTATTTAAATGGAGCACTATGTGTAATTCTCTACATCTCTCCAACATCAATATTAGTTTAGACAAATGATTTATCAACAAGTAAAATACTACACGATCATCTAAATAGACCTCCAAAAAGTCATGGATAAAATCCTAAAATGCGGTGAATACCACTCTAGATAAACCTACATGTACATTATTCAAACCAAAAAACATTATTGTATATGAAAAATAACCCCACTTTATTATAAAAATAGTTTTGGATCTATCTTCTTATGTGATCAGGATTTGATGATATCTACTGAAGCCATCTATAAAAGAATATACTTCATGGCCTATGACTACTTCTAAAACTTCATCAGTGAATGGGATAGGAAATAAATAATTCACACATGCCTCATTCAAAATGTGGTAGTCATTTTAGATTTAGATTTTACCAATCTTATTTGGTTGTACAACCATGGGGCTAACCGAGTCAAAATTTTCCACAGGAAATATAATACCAACATCTTGCATGTGTTCTAGCTTTGCCTTCACTTTAAACTCAATATTTGGATTTAATATATAGGGTATTTTATTAATAGGTCTAGTGTACTATTTCATCTCAATGTTAATTTCACCTAAGGAATAATTCCTCGCATTAACCTCTAATAATTTTTTAAGAAACACGTATTGGTAGTCTTTTAAGACTTGCATCACTTTTGAGATATCTTCCTAAGACCAATAGTATCCAATGTGTGCCAAATTAGGAATGAAATATTTTTATACATTCCCCAAATATTCCTTAAATGGTTCATGATAAAAATTATGATCTTCTATGTGGATTGAGTCAACCAATATCTATGGAACTTCTCATTATGTTATATTTAGGTGTCATAACTTTTCCTTTTTGGATTGATCTGTGATAGTTGTTAGGAGTGGCTATTATTTGTGTTATAAATTAAATAAATATGTTAATGTCATATCATAATCATAATATCCATAAAAAATCCAATCATATTGATATTTTATCCTATGACATGGTTGAAAAAGGACTTGTTCCTTCCCTTTTTATACTTTGTATGTCTATAAGGCATTGTCCAGATCGTAGGCTATGCTTTCTTATGAAATAGATTCAAATCCACTATCTAAGTATTTAACTCTTCCATGGTATATACAAGTTTTCAAATTTTACAATGACTTGTGTGTCAAATGGCTCTTATTCTCAAAGATGAATGTCTAAATAATTCACTTTGAACTTGTGCCTAATGCTTTGTTTCCCCTCTGTGCTTTTGATGTATGTACCATGCCATTGGGAGAATACCCGTGGTATATCTAAATACATGTACCCAATATTTTTGGGCTAAAATTTTTGTAATGCATACTTTCATACATTGATAAAAATGAAGTTTAGGAAAATCTCCCTTATGGAATAATGTCCATTATTTTCTAATTGTTTCTAATAATTAGAACCTGGCTATAATCATTTCACATACTTCATACCAACACAACTACTCATTCTAGTGGATGGGCTGATACTTTACAATAATTAAATTAAGTGAATATTTTAGAGTACCAAATATCTAATCAATATCTCTTACATGACATTATAATTTTAGAATAAAATGGCCAACATCCTTAGTGGTGAAGTACTAAGGTATACTGCACTATATTACAAAAACCATCCATATAGGATGTACCTCATTATCTCCCTTGCAATAATTAGAATGTTTTTCGATGAGCCTCCACTAATCGATAAAGCTATATCCTATGGTAGAATACCTTTCATCATGAGTTTTATGTAATATTTATCTATATTACCCATCTAATACATGAAGTTTATGTCTAATTGAGTTGGGCATCTTATAAACATAGATCACACATCCTCCACTTTGGTCTATGAAATATATAGATGATGCATAATAGGTTTGAAAGATAGATATTTTTTGCCTAAGGATAATTTTGATGAACTGATTCCATTATAAAATAAAACTACAATCTATGGCTTGTAGGGCTCACTAATTATCATTTGTATTCACTTTCATCTAGCAATCATATGCACTATTATATGGTGAATCTAGATCCATAGGAATGTAATAAAGTTTATGCCCATCTTTTTTTAATGTAATTATGATAATCTTGTCTCCATAGTGGGATTCCAACTAGTTCATGAATGTGTTTATGGTCATCTGACCATCATATGCCCACTTTTTTATTACTAGCATAGGATAGTGAGTCACATCCATATTCATATTGATGATTTTGAAATCACCATGTAGGCTTACCTCTATGACCTTGATTTTCATGTCTTCTAGGTTACGATAGGTTCAAATCATCCATAATAAAAAAGTCTTAGTGTTACATGGTTATAACTTATTGCAAATCACCCAATAACAACCCACATGGATTTAGGAATCATATTGATGGTGTTTCCAAAATTAAATAATACATGGGTATCTCATACACTATATCCTAAATATCCATTCTAGAATTAATATCCCAAGGTTTTTTAGTCTTAACATACTAGATCATTTTATCAATCCACTATTGAGATTTTTATGCACATTCTAGAAGACTATGTAGTAGTTTGGTGATGTTCTATGAAATATCTTCATTCTGTAAGGTAATAACAACTTTATGAGATCTAATAAAGTATTGAAAAAACCATCTTGTCTCATAATTTGAACTATCTATCCATATATCTTCAAATTAGTAGCTACAACTCAATCTTCTTTAGTCTTATACTATTGAATTATTTTCAAAATATGCACAATTTCATGTATTAATCCTTTTTTAGTAATGGGTTTAGGGTACTTATCTAGTCAAGATTTTCTTATCCCTTGATCTTTTAGCACCTCAAATGTGGTAATCCTTATTTATTATGTTTTTGGAATGCAATATATTGAAAGACAACATCTTATTTGGGTTGAGTTTTAACCATATTCACATTTTGTATGACCTTCTCCATGCACTATTTCTCTATAACCAAATAATCCTCTATGTCATGCTATTATGAAATCCTATAATAAACACAAAAAGAATATTATTGGGGTTTTATAGGATAATTTATTTGTATATGGTTAAATTATCCACATAAATAGTAATGTATTGGACCCCTCTAAGGATTAATTCCCCTTCCTCCTTGATCACTACCTCAATATCCTCCTCTACCTCATCAAAATCCACCCTAATTATTTTAGAATCCCCAACCTCTTTATTGTTGAGGCCCAAAGTTTCCAAAAGCCTACAGGGCATTCTACCCTTATGATTATTAGAGGCCATCATACCCACCATATTGATACTATAGAAGTGATGGGGCCCAACTTGCCTATTTTGCCTAGTGAATCACAATATTCTAAGAGGTGGAAGATTAATATTATGAAACGAGAGGTGTCCTCATTTGAGAAGGTGATGTCTATTTACCACAACTTATGATTGATACTATGGTGCTTTTGGTATTCAAGGTACATCCAGATGTGTTACTCTTATCATGTTAATTTATGATCTAGGAATTATTGGGGTCATAATAACTATCTTATGCGTAGTGACTTCAAAATAATCTCTTGTAATATCTTCTTTATCTCTTGAAGAAATCTAAATGTTTTTCATCATGATTGTGAAATTTATAGAAGTTACAATACAAATACTATAGATATTGGATATATTATTGGATGTTATATGTCCTACAACTTTACAAACTTTGCATAATATATTTTGATTCTAGGACAATCATTCCCATGATGTCCTTCTTGGCTGCACTCTATGCATCACAAGATTGATTTATACTTATCCATTTCTCCTTTATATTGATCCATATTTATCAAGATAATTTATAAAGTATTATCTATTATGGAAGTTAAAGTTGTATCATCACCATAATCTTTAATTTGTTCAACCCTTATTGTAACAACTTATGCATCTGCTTTAGTGCTAAATTGGGTCTGTGTAATGTAAAATCATATTATTTTCCTTAATACTTCTACAAAACATGCTGATTTATCCTTATCTTGTAAGACAAATTCTATTTTATTCATTAAAAAAAATTGTGATCATAGTCATTGATAGACTCTTTTTCTCCCTATCAAATCTCTTTTAAATACTGAATAGTTTGGATAGAACATTTATTAATATTAAACTCTATGACTAACATGTTTTTTTACCACTTATAGCATTATTACATTGATATCCTTATAGAATAAGAATTCTAGTGAAAAACCACTTAAATCTCCAATCAAATCACACTTCATTATTGCTTCATCTGTAATTGCTTTAGCCTACCACTTCATGGCACAAGTGAGCATGTATTATTTGGGGTCCATAGACCTATCATATTGATCAAGATGAATCAAATCCCCATAGAGGTTGCTATATTGGGATTTATTGTAGGCATCATAGGTAGTTTCTATGTAAATGGCATCTATAAATTTTTTGGTCTTGGTGGTGGTTTATGTGGTAGCATCACCTACTTTTTTTCTACTGGTATTATTGATGTTGAAGTAGTTTCAAATTTATCTTCATTTTCATCCTATTCTTCTTTTAATATTTCAATTTAGTTGATAAACTCTTTAGATTGTGAAACAATTAGGGGATCTATCTCTATTAATAATAATGCTTTTATGTTCTTCTATTTCTCAAAAAATCTACAAGCAACTTCATGATGAATTTCCTCCTATATTTTACTAGTTTTCCTAAGAATTTATTATGTGACAAGATCTTGCCAATCTTTGTCTTCCAAGGTAGTATAAAAACTTCTATAGTTTTGAAAAAAAATAGGCTCTAGGGATGTGTGATCCCTTCCCTGAAACTATCAAATTTCTTTATTATATATAATATTTAAATAATATCAAGTAAAGTGTATGAAGTGTTGAGTAAATATAAACTCTATAAATCCAATTTTAACATAATAATAATAAATAAATTTAATTTATTATCAAATAACTATTGAAAACTAAAATTTTTATTCAAATAATTTCAAATCAGATTTCAATGTCAAATCAAATTTTTTGTTCCTTGTTAAATGACATTCACTGTGATCAATTAAATATGCAATCTCAATTATTCATATTTTCTTTTCCTAAAATATTAGAAGTTATAATTTATAATTTTAATTAATATTTAATATGCTAATACCATTCATGAAGTTTGGGAATTTAAGAAAACCATAATAAAACATTAGGATTGTAAATATAAACAAAACAATAGTTTTTGAAATGCATGTAAAATAAACCATGGATATGGTAATTATATGTATGCTTTAGTTATGTGTACATAGTTTTAATATTTTAATTTTTAAACATGTACTTGAAGGCTCAAGAATGGATTGAATTCCTAAGCCTGAGGCATGTACCTGTAAACACAGTCAAATTTGTGTTTTTGACTAAAAGCAATAAAATGCAACTTCAACCATGAAAAACACTATGAATTTTATGGAACTCATTCTTGAAATATTAATACAATATAAACTACAATGTCCTTTTTCTAAATATATAATTTTATTATATTTTATTTCTTTAAGGTTTTTATCTATATCTATTTCTAAGTAAGTCTATTTATAACACTATATCCCAAAATTATATATTCTCATCTTTGTTTATGTATCTTTTGATTCGTCAATTCAAACCAAAAAAAATTATATGGTTACAAACTAGCCCTAATTTTATACACATTAATAAAAAATCTAATTTTTTATATTTTTGAGTTAGTTAGGGGGACACACTACTGACTATACATTATTAAACATATTTTAAGGTCTATTAACTTGTGTAATTAATTAAAAAAATAAATATTCATTAACTAATTTAAAAAAATATGTGTTGAAAACCAAATGATCTTATCTAAATTTACACCAAAGGGTTTTAAAGAACTAAATGATGCTAAAAATATGATGGGATGAATGGAAAGCTATCTACTCTAATTTTTTGAAAATATAATATGTCTTAAAATTTATGATGTTTGACCTATTTATACATGATAATTAAAAAAATAATTCAGAAAATAGACTCAAAATTTTATAATTTGTTTTCCTATGACATCTTCAAAATTTGAATGTTGGTGTCTTAAACAATTCATACAAGTTGGGGTTTTTTTATTTTTTAGGAAAAACATGTCCACTTAAGAACTCCCTTTGGCTCCCCAATTTCATGTACTTACCCAAAACTCAACTTTGAATTGGAGTTGACATGCATAATTAAAAATCTAAATAAATAAAAAACTACCTAAATCAACTATAGTAGCTGACCCCATGCAATATTTAGAAAATTACTATTTTTAGTAACTTTTGCCTTCTAGTATTATTTCAATAATTGTTTTTAGTAAACATCACATGTAAGATTGGATGGGTCTAAAAATCTCCACATATATTCTAGACACTAAAATTAACCTAATGGATGAATTTTAATTAAATTTTATGTCTAATTAAAAAAATATGTTAGTTCTAAAAATAGAAAAATATTGAAAACTTATTAAAATTTAATTTAAAATCCTTATATAGACATGTATGGCCTCTAAAAATTTATTAAAAACAAATAGGTATAGTTATGGCTAAATTTATATTTAAAATACAAAATTTTTGGCACAAATAAGAGCTCAAACAAAGTTACAGATCAAAAGTTATAGTGTACAAAAGTTTGGAATTCACATCAATCTATGGAACTATAGTTGTTGTAAGTGAGATAGAATGAGAAAACTTAATAATATCATGGACTCAAGGCCTTAAGAGGTAACCATGTGGTAATGTCCCTAGAGTTTAATATCATAGGATACATTAGGTAAGATAATACTCCCATGGACCCAAGGCCCTGAGAGGTCACCACATGGTGATGTCTTGGGACCATGCATGAATTTAGGTAAGCCAATAGTCCCATGTCCCAAAAAGAATGAGATGTGACCATGTGGAAATGCACCAAGAGGTTTGGATCATGGGGAACTTAGGGTAATCTAATAGTCCTATTTTTTTAAAGTCTTTAGAGGTTTCCATGTGGTGACATCATAGGATACTGGTAAAATCTAATAGTCATGTTACTCCAAGGCCCAAATAGGTCTCCACATGAAAACATCTTGGATATCTAATAACACGGGGGAATTTAGATAATAAAATATTGGCTTGGCCCTAAGGCCCTAATATATCATCACATGGAGACATCCTTAGATCCTAGGATAATGGGGGACTTTAGGTAATGCAATAGTCTTGTGGCCCCAAGAGGTTACCACATGGTGATGTCTTGAGAGCTAAGGACCACATGGACAAAATTGATACATAGATAGATTAGAGGTTAGAATTGTTGGGATCATGATCATCCTATGTACCCAAACCATATACCTATCTTGACTTGGAGCTTAAATTTGAGATAGATAACATAGAGGCTTAGCTATCAGTCCCAGTCATTGTGAAAACAAAATATCAGCACTATTCAAATAAATTTGAACATATTTTATAACATCCATATATTGCAACTTGTACATCAAATTCATACTTCTGTTATGAATCTACATATGGATAAGATCATAAATCCAAAAATTACTGTGATATGTTTTATTTCATTTAATTATCACTACACAATTGTATTTATTTTTATATAATATTCATAGGACCCAATGGAATATGCCTATATTTATGTCCAAAATTTATGGAAAACTTTATTATATTATTGAAATATGTATTTAAAGATATTTTATTGGTTTATAGATAATAAAGTAATCAAAAAGTGATTCCTATAGTTTCCTACCCTAGCAAAGACTAATAAGACATATTTAAAATAATATAAATTTCATAACTCACAAGTGAACTTCACATTTAATCCTCTTCTTGTGGCCATGTCTATCTATATTAAATAAGGTGCATAAAATTCTTATTTTTTTATTCACTTTATGCCTTTAACTCCATAAGAATATTTCACATGTGATTTTATTTCTAACATCTCATAGAATTACACACCTCCCTCTCATGACTTTTATTTGAGGAGAACATTTTAATAGGTGTCTTTCTCATCATGATTGGGAAATGATGTAGCATTATTAAAAAATTAACCTCTTCTCTAATTTATCTATTTGGGATGAAACATTTTCTTAGAATCCTCTTCCTTAAATATCTTTAATCAAATCATATCCAATTCCATTTTTTTAATTAATTGATACTTGCAACAATTAATCCATACCATATTTTGGTGATCTATCTAGAGGTTTTTCAAAAGGGATATTTTTATCTATTATTGTAATAAAGGAATTCAATTAAATTGAATAAAAATTTAGTTTATAGTCAAATTAGAGATGAAATCAATTTGGTCTTAAGGATACATCATTTCTTGATTATGAGGGTGAAGGACATCGATTGGAATGCTCTCCTCAAATTTATATTCTCTAGAGATGATAAAATAATTACACTTAATTATATCTTCACTCATTACATGTTTTTCACCACTGATTATTTTTTCTTGTTTGTTACTACTCACAAGACCACCTCATCATAAACTATTGACTCAATATTTGCATCATTATTATAGTTTTAGTTTGAAGGAATGATGTAAAAATGGAAGACAAAGGAAATGGTAGCTCATCGAATAGGATTGGAAATAAATTGGTGTTGTCCATCTACAATCCAGTTGAGTTTAATTAGAAATTAGGGAAATTTGAAGATGTGGAATGGGGTCCTTATAATCACAAAAGTGTAATGTCATCATCTCAAGAAATAGCAGGAAGAGTGAAGTATGAGCTCAGTGCTATGAAAATTCTATTTCCCAACCAAATTTTCATCACATATTTTCCCCATTTTATCTTTTGTACATCTTGATACCTAATTTATTATCTAAAATTTGACATATTACCGAAAGTATAGACTTATATCAATTATCTCAATTGTTTCTTCCCACTTTGATTTATTTAGTTAGTCAATTATATGTTATTTTATTTTTGATGGGAATAGATGAAAACTTATTTACCCTAATATTTATTTATAAAGTCCCATATTAATTGGGTTTGGATGGTTGAAGAGAGGCTCCAAATTTAGTGAATGTGTCTTGTGTATATTTAATGAACCATTGAATCCATCCTACGTGTTTTAATGGGAAAATTTTCCCTTCACCATTTTTTGATGTTTAGACTTACGATTATCTCTCCCTTATTATTTATTTTTTTGGATTTAATGCCAATAGATTTTTAATTAAAACTTGAGACAACTATATATACAAATATTATTAGATGAAATTTAAAATCAAGTATCAAAGGAATATCGAGAAAAATTCAAGTCTAGGCACACTCTTCATTGCTATATTTTTTCTTATGAACTTGATAAAAAGGGTGTATGCTACATCTTGTACCCAAAAAAGGATTAGGATAATGTCATGTAGTTTCATTGCACTTAGGGAGATGAGGTCGAGATCTCATTCTAAAAAATCCATGTACATTACACTAGAATTACATTGACTCTGATTTTATGCATGCCATGTATGTAGCTAAAATACCTCAATGAGGTTTCTAAATAAAGCTAACACTTTATTTCATCTATTATTATTTCAAGAGTTTGTGGAAAATTATATCAAGTAAAAAGTATATTATAATCAAACAGTTCCAATTGAAAAAATATCAATTAAATATATATGCATGGTTAACATCTAATAGCATAAAAACCTAAAATTTTTTAGAACATTAAAAGTAACATAGGATAAATTAAGTAGTATAAAATGGATTTGATAGTTCAGTATATACCAACTAATATGTACTATATTATACTACATGATGTTTTGCCAAATTTTTACAGGGTAGATTTAATAGTTACATTTAAAATACCAAATTTGTCCCTTAAGTTTCTAACAATCATATTCAATAAATAAAAACTATAAAACTTGCATAGCCAAAATCCAAATTCAAAATATCATATCATTAACCAGGTGTATCATTTTTCATCACTCCTCACTTCTCTTTGAATTATGATGTTTGTTTAAACAATTTAGTTGCTTTTTTATTATTTAGGACTGTATTATTCATGATCTTCACTATGACATCCTTGTAACATGTTGTGTATAGGTTAATCACACTTAAATCAAAATTAGATAAAAATAATAAGTGAACCCTACCATTATTTGAATTATTATATATTTTAAGGATTCCCCATGTGGTTTAGTTCTAATTTTACATTTTCTGATCTGCTTCTTCTTTCCTCCATTGATCAAACCCTATCTTGCACTTCATCTCTTTCTATTTTTTTGGTTTCTATCCACCTTTTATAAATTGGTGAATACATCTTAGTTGTTTGAATGCATACATTATCCAAGCTCATCTTAAGGTTTGATCATTCATTTTAGATCTAATTTAGTTTTTATTTATTTTAGGGTTTCATAATAATCATATCCTTATTTTTGCCTTATTATTAAGCTTATATTTTTTTGCATCATGATAATGATGTTTAACATAGGGTTGATTTCTCTTAGTGTATCATGATTATGCTTGTGTTTATTATCTTATCTCATGGGTAGATTATATTTGTGTAATATTTTAATTTTTTATAAGGCACAGGGGTCTTCAATTTTAACATATTCTTAGGATTATTTATATGGTTATTTTACGAATGCTTATCATTATTTCCATGTTTATTTCCTCACATTTATCATAGATTACCAACTTATTTATTGAAACTTGATAGGTTTGTTTAGATGATAATACACTATAATTTTATGTATTTTATTTCACACCTCTTAGCAATTCCCATTCTATTGTTGATTTTATAATCATTTGCTATGAGGTAGATGTTGTAACAACCTAGGTAGGTAGGGCATGCAATGACACACTCTCTTCTCCTAGTTCTCAAGGTGGGGTCAACCAAGACACCCCTCCATAAGAATTTAATATCTCCACTCCTCATTATAAGATTTAGATTCAAGTACCCAGCCTTATGATTTAATGGATCAACTTTAAAACACTCAAAATACAATTTTTATTTTGGGTATGTGCATAGAGTTGGGGGATAATTTTGTGGACATTTCCATTTGAAATTTAGGCTCAGAACTATTGAACCTAAAAATTTATACATTATAACACATACACATTCCTATTGCTTTGCACCCAAAAAAATAAAAATATCTATAGGATGGTAATATTTAATTAAAGTTCATATTTACTAAAACAAATGTTAAATATGTAGGAATACTTTAAATTTATTTTAATAAATATAGTAAATTAGGATCACTCTACATTTGATAGAGTTGGTCACATAGATACACAACTTATGATGTGAAAAATAGTTTTTCAAAATCAAATTTGGTCATTACTTAGGCATTTTCAAGATCTCAATCTTGAGCTTATGGATTTCATGGCATAAATTTTATAATTGATGTCCTTTTTTTGTAAACATATAATTATTTTTTAGGTCTTTTTTATCTTTTAAATTGCTTCTTGACATTTCTAGGAGTCCTAGGTTTATCAAAATTAAAGTTTAAAATCAAATAAATTTGAACTTGATCCAAAGTGGTGTGATTGGGGAAACATAAGTCACATTGATGACTTACACACATCAAATGACCACTTTATATCAATTTCAATTATTCATTATCCCTCAATCATCCCTCATAACCCCTAATCACTCTTTCCTAATTCCTCATTGTCCATAATCACTCCATAATTGACCCTCACTATCCCTCATCATCTTTAATCACTCCCTCATCATCCAAAATTACTCCCTCATTGACCCTGATTATCCCTAATCACTCCCTCCTCATCCCTCATCATACCTAATAAATATCTCATTAACCCTCACCATCATTCATCATATGTAATCACTCCTTCATGTCCCTAATCACTCCCTCATTGACTCTCACCATCACTCATCATCCATAATCACTACCTCATCATCCCTAATAACCTCTTTATCCTACCTCATCATCCATTTTTACTCCATCCTCATCTCTCATCATCCTTAATCACTCCCTTATTTACTATCACCATTCCTCATAATTTATAATTTATACTTCATTGTCCCTAATCATTCCCTCATTTATCCTCACCATCCCTCATCATCCCTAATCACTAATTCATCATCTCTAATAACTACTTCATCATACCTCATCTACACTAATCACTCCTTCATCATACCTCATCTACACTAATCACTCCCTTATTAATATTCAACATCCATCATCATCCCTAATCACTCCCTCTTCATCCTTAATCACTCCCTCATTTTCCTTCATCATCCCTCATCATCCCTAATGACTTACTCATCATATCTACTCAATCCCTCATTGTTATCCTCATCCTTAATCACTCCATCTAATACCCTAATGGTAGGTACAATAGCTTCTTACTTATACTGAATTAGCTTATTTTATAATTCCAAATTTAATTACTCAAATAAGGCCCAAATAAACTCTTTTTTCACTCAAATAATGAATTCAAAGATATCATATCATTGTCTGGTTGGATTTAAAGAATTATATAGTGATCCATGCCTAGATCATGGAGAGAGTGTGTACCCATATCCTTGGACTAGATTAAAGAAGGAAGAAATCAAGAAAAGAATGGGATGAAATTTTATTACTTAAACATATAGATTGGGATTTGGGAATATAAGAATCTGAATTCCAAAGTTGAGATTAAAAAATTATATATATAGATAGGGGTGATTGGATAATAATTAATAATTCCAATCCCAACCCCATAGTTGACCATATATCCATAGTATATCTAGAGTGTATGGGATTTATAGATAAATAGATAGGTTGTCACCAATATGGTAGAGTGTGTTTCCCAACCCAACTCAATCTATACGTAATATGATATATACACAACTTGATATATAAATGGAATTAAGGGCATATGACTTAATCTAGTGTATCAAGGAGGGGCAACATAGAGCTTGGACATGGCCTAGTGAGCCATAAAGACTAATATAAGGCTTTTCCATACTATGAGTATTCCTTGATCTCTAATATAGTATATAAAAAATATCATAATAATGGAGACCTTACCATAAATATATATGGGGAACCATTTTTAAGGCCCTACCCTGATCTCAAAATTTTCCTACATGTTAAAACAATGAAATATTTCCCTACATAATTTATCTATGCCAAAGAGTAAGGTAGGGGAAGCTTGGGTTTTTGAAATATAACTTTACTTCACCTAATAATATATTCTATAATCCCAATCTATATATTTAATTAATACAATTTCATTCCACCCCTTTCTCTCTTTCCTACCTATTTATTATACCTTAGGGCTCTCGATACACTCTCTCTCCATGGTAAGGGTTTTTTAGGTCTAGACATATGTGGTAAATTTATCTTAACCTTTAACATAATGTAAATTTATTTTCAAACCTATCTAGAAGAATCCAACATAGGTGTAAGTCTAAAAGAAGCATGTTTTGGGTAAGTCATAGGCTATTGAGAGACATAAGAAGCATGAAATAGAAAAGAGACCAAGTTTAGACATCAGTTAAGATATGATAAGGTTCAAAGACATTAAAAAATAAAATAATAAAAAAGACAATAATAAAGGAGAGGTGGGAAAAAGGTCTTTAGGTTTGGTGTAGATTTTAGGTCTAAGTTTTTGGAGGACTATGCAAATCCTTAACTATGGTTTAGTAAACAAAAAATCATATATATTTATAGTGAACCATCTAAAAAATCTAAAAGTTTGTATATATGTGGATAAGGATGTTTTTAAACTGATCTAGTTGGCTTAATAATTTTCATGACTATTTTTTTAACAATCTTTATATAGTCCTAAAATAGGGCTAAAGGTGTAGTCTTTTAAAGTATCTTGAAAATCAAATTTATATCAGACTATAGAATGTATTAATTATCATGTATAAAGTGAAAATGAATGTATGAGGTCATTTTTATGAGCTTTAATATGATTTTTTAATCTATAAACCCTTAAACAATAGATCAAAGCTAAGTGAGAGGGCTAGAAAGCATGTTTTGTTGCATTTTGGTGAGAATTAAATATAAATACTGAAAGAAGATTATGTGCTAGTTTATATAGTTTCAAATCAAATATAATAATTATATTGGGGAAATTAAGAGTCACTATTAAGTGAAATATATTTATAAAGTGTGAGAATCCTAATTAATAAGGTCTAATATGATATAACTCTATGTTTTCTATAATAATTAAGTTGTTATGGACATGGATTAGTGTTTTGATGAAGATTGTAACTAGGAAGGTAAAGAAGTTAAATTAGGTTCAAATAGGTGTTCAAGAATTTAATATTAGCCAAAGGGGACTGAATTATAATAAAGATGATATAAATAAAGGTTAAGACCTAGAATAAAGTTAAAATCCTTAATCTAGAAGATCATGTTTGTTATGTCATGCAAAGGTGGTGTACTTCAAAGGAATAAATCTTGTTTATTGAGTGAGTAACAAAATTTAGAGTAAAAGAACCTAATTTAATTATAAGGAGTTAAATATATGACATGAATAAATCAAGGAAGGCTAAAAATCCTAAAGGAGACCTAGAATACCTATATAAGTAAACCTAAAAGAGGCCTATATATATTTAATTATGAGGGAATGATTAGGGATGATGAGGGATGAGGAAAGAGTGATTATGGATTATGAGGGATGAGGAGGGAGTGATTAGGAAGATGAGGGATGGTCATGGTCAATGAAGGAATGATTATGGATTATAAGAGTGTTATTAGATAGGATGAGGGATAGTGAAGGTCAAAAAATGAGTGATAAGGGATGAGGAAGGATGATGAGGGATGAGGAAAGAGTGATGAAGGATGATGAGGGATAAGGAATAAATGATTAAGGAAGATAATGTATGAGGAAAGAGTGATTAGGGATTATGAGGAATATAGAGGGAGTGATTGAAGATGATGAGGGATGGTGAAGGTCAATTGAGGAGTGATTAAGGATGACAAGGGAGTGATTAGAGATGATTAGGGATACTGAAGTTCAATGAGGGAGTGATCAGGGATAATGAGGAATGAAGAGAGAGTGATTAGGGGTGATGAGGGATGAGTAGGAAGTGATTATGGATGATGATTAAGTGAAATTAACACAAATTGGTCATTTGATGTGTGAAAGTCATCTATGTGACCTATGTTTCCCAAAACACACCACTTTAGATAAATTTCAAAGTGAGTGGTTTGAAACCTTCAATTTTAATAAACCTATGACTCTTAGAAATTCTAGGAAGTAATCTATGAGGCAAAAAAACCTAAAAATGACTATATGTTTACCAAAAAATGGACATTAGTTATAGACATTATGCCCTAAAATCCCTAGGTTCAATACTCAGACACTGAAAATCCTTAAGTACTGATTATATTGGATTTAAAAAAACTATTTTCCACATCATAAGATGTGTAGTCATGAGACTAAATCTATCAGATGTAGAGTGATCTTAATTTCTTATATTTATTATTATAAATTTAAAGTATAAGTATTATAAATGTAACCTTATAATTAACACTTATTTTAGTAACTATCAACTTTAAGTAAATATTACCTTCATATCATTTTGTGTTTTTAGGTGCAAAGCAATATGAATACGTATGCATTTCAGTTACTTCATACCTAGAAACATAAAAATATCTATACAGTTATATATTAATGAAAACTTAATTAAAAAAATCAATCCTTTTTTCTCATAAATGGCTTGGATTCCTGAGCCTAAGGCATGGATCTGTCAATCTATAGCTGAGTTTGAGATTTTTGATAGTAAAAAACAAATTTCAACTTCCATCATCAAATACACTTTGTATTTCTACAATTAAAGTCAACAAATTATTATCATGACAATGAACACACTCTCCTCTTTATAAATATATGATTTTTATAATTTTTAGATTATTTTAAACATTCAAACTATGCTAATTTATAACAATAACTTTTTAGGGCACTATATGCCACAAATATGCATGCCTACTTATGTTTATTTATTTATTTTGTTTATCCAAGTAAAAAATAAATCATATGGTCACAAACTAGGCCTAATTATAAACACATTAAAAAAAAAATCAATTTTCATTTTTTTAAGGTAGTTGGCGGGGGTGGGGGGGAGCGAGCAAGGACCACATAGTTAGATATCCATTTTTTTGTAAATTTTTAGGATATATTTAATTCTAAATTTTATTAAATAAAATTAATTGATTTTTTAAAAAAAACTATAGGACAAACTATATTATCTTATCTAAATATTCACCAAAGGATTTCAAACAATTTTAAATCATGGTAAAAAAATGGTGGTTGCACAGACACCTATCTACCCTATTTTATTAAAAAATAGGAGTTCCTTTCCAAAATTTAGATGTTTTACCTAGTTATACTTAATCATTTTAAAAAAATATTAGTTTTTTTTGAAACTATATTGAAAATTTTACAATTCATGTTCTTATACCATATTCAAATTTTAAGTGTATCCATCTCAAATTATCTAAACAAGTTCAAATTTATGAAGTTTTAAGAAAATTATTTCCATAGGTAGGCCATTTTTTGTCCCCTAACTTTGTGCACTTACCCTTTTATAATTGCTTAAGTAATCATTTTTTTTCAAATACATATTTCATGAATCCTTGGTGATGCTTATTTATTAAGAAACACTAATCCTACCTATTTTAATTATATTGTTTAAAAAAACATAATGAAAAACTCATTTCCTTTGATCTAGAAGATTTACCCTCTAATTACATTATTGATCAACACCTTCCCATGTACATTAAATTTAAAATCAAATGTTTTGGAATCAATAGGGTTTTTGTGGACAATGGTTCATAATTGATCATAGTATCAAGACCTTCCTTAATTCACTTGGTAATGATTGTAACTATCATACACCATCATATATGATCACCAAAGGATTTGAAACCTAACCAAAAATACCATTAAGAAAAGTTTTATTGATCATTACTCTTAGACATAAACCTCAAGCTATGAAATATCAAGTAATATCTAATCAAGTTAGCTAAAATATTTTCTTTGGAAAAAATTAGATTCATCCTATGGATTCCTTTACCTATAGACATTATGTATATTATTATTATTATTATTACTTGTTGTCCACATTTACATACCTCTTATGGCTAAAATTTATACACCTCATGTGGATGATGTCCCCCCCAGTACTACAAAGTTATGGAAGCCATGTAAGTTATTATTCCATATCCCAACATACCTCATATAAATAAAATAACACCTCAAAATTTTATTCCTATGGAATGGATGAATACACATGATGTGGGAGAATATAGTAAGTCCAATGGAAATAATCATGCACAAGATGATAATAAAGATTATTATTATAAAATTGATGGCATAGATAATCATTTATCTAATATTAAATTTACCCCATGTGGTCCTATGAAATAAAGAGATGCTAAGAATGCATTTGGTATTAGAAAATTATATTGTACTCCTCAAGACTATGAGAGACCTTTCCCATGTTATGTGCTCAATGGTATACCACCTTCTATAGATAAGGGTGAACAACCTATGATAGGCAAGTGTTTCAATGTCAATCAACCAAAGTAATCTAATGGTCAATCCCAAACTATTTTAGATAAATATTGAAAAGGTTACACTTATGGTATACACATGGGAAATAGAGATGGTGCATTATGGTGAGATGAAAAAGGCATAATGGATCAAATTGTCCCCACTTATAATCAATTCAAATTAGGTCTTGGATATATTGCAAATATTCTAGATAAAGAGGATAATTTTAGTAATATAATGGTACTATTAGTGCTTACAATCAATATTTTTCTTCAATGTTTAAAACTTTACATAATCACTTTTCCAATTCTAGTACATCACATCAAAATGATTTTTTTCATGTCACATATTTACAACTTATATATCACTAGTTTATTTACAAATATTTTTAACTTGAGATACTAACCCTTGATATTTTTTCAATCAATAAATCTCTTCAAGAATATGTGGCATCTAATGCTTATTTACCATATTTTTATCTTAAATAAGTATTCCCTCATCAACTTAGTAGTGATGCTTACTTTAGTAAGTTTGATTCTTACCCTATTGAATATTAAATTCCATTATAATTTTTTTAATTCTCTACCCACTATGTTATACATTTAGTACTATTCCACATACTTAATGAAGTAACAAGCGACTTCAACTATGTTACCAAAAAAGATCCTAAAATTGTATTACTTAGTCTATCATTTACATTGTAGGAAGACAAAGAACATATATATTTTGATTTAATTTTATCGAATTCTTTAATTAATATATTTATGATATTTCTTTTATTAATCAAAATGTTGACTTTATTATTTATAACAATATGAACAAGACATGGTTCATGCACTTTGATGGGTCAAAATGTGCCTCAAGTTCTAGTGTTGACACTATATGACTTACACCACATGGTCAAATTATGCCACTAACATGTTGATTAAGATTTTCATGTATGAATAATATATTAGAATATGAGACTTTGATTCTATATTTATACATTACACATGCCTTAAATAAAAATACATAAAATTTTACAATGATTATCAACTTTTCATCAATCAAGAGACAAGCATTTACAATACTAAGGAATAGAAACTAACTCCATAGCAATATATTTTACATAGTTTGATCACCTAATTCAATGAATTTGAGATAGGAAATATTCCTATATTCATTAAACAATTACCACATTGATGTTATTGATAGTGTTACTTCAATTTTCCCTATATATATTATAAATGATCATGTCATACATACTATTAGTATATTAAAACAAATGAATATATCACTACCATATATATATGAGTTATATGTTTTTTAATTGATAGTCACACCAACTTCCCAGAGTGGTATGCCAACATTTATAATTTTTTTATCATATGAGACTATTGTTATAAATTTCTCAAAAAAAAAAGAGGAAATTGAGTTGAGATGCTATTTGATAGCTATCATTGGTGACATCATTTTTAAAAGGTCATTTGATGGTTAGTTACTTAGATTATTTGGGCATGAAGAAGATAAAATCACCTTATAATAGGTTCATGATAGAGAATACGGTGTCCATTTCAATGCAAAATCAAAATTATATATAATTAATATGGATGGGTTACTCTTAGCCTTATACAAAACATGAGTGTCAATAATATTTATAATTTTTTGAGAAATTCCAATGACATAGTAATTTGACACACACCATATAAATAAGTACAAACCATTGTGACACCTTAGAAATTTTATACTTGGCTTTTAATCTAGTTAGAAAATTAGATCCACCATCATTTTAAGGTCATTATAATTTTATTAATATGACTTTTAATTATTCAACCAAATGATTTGAGGATATTCCTTGAGCATATACCACATGTGATGATATTAATATATTTATAATTAAGCATATCATTTCTTTATTTGGATTCCCATATGTGATTACTATGGACAATGGATCATAATTAAAGAATAAAACAATAAATGTGTTTTATGATAAGTATAAGGTTTGACATACAATTTTTACTCCTTATCATCCTAGGGAAATGGTCAAATCAAATCTATGAATAAGACAATTGTGAATAGATTAAGTAATTTTTTTATTAAAAATGGTAAATATTTACACAATTAGATTATGAAAACTATGAGAAAAAATACCTACTCTTATCTATGGTAAAAACTTAGTTCTCCCTCTTGAGCTAAGGATTCATTCTTTACATGTATCTTTTGAAGGCCTTATAGAAGATTAGTTATATAAATAATAAATATTACATAAACAAGAAATGCTCAATGAATCATGTGCATACATCCTATCTACCACCTCAGGTTTTATCACAATATCCTAAAGAGAGCCTAAAATAAAAATATCAAATCAATGGAGTTTCATATCGATAAGTTGGTAGTAAAATAAAATAAAAAGTATATAAATTGTGATAAAAATAAAAAAGGAAAATTATATTTAAATTTATAGTTCCCTTCATTATTATATATAAACTTAGAATAAGTGCCTATCACCTGTCAACATGAGAAGGAGAACTTTTAAAAAATCAAACGAATGTCATGCACTTAAATTTTTTCTTTACATTAACTTCAACTCTTCCATTGGGAGCATCATACCCACATGTTCCTCATAATTTATATCTCAAATTGATAATGGAATCATAATTTATATCTCCATGAGCTCTATTGATATATATTATATGGATCATCTTATGCCATTATGTATAGAAAATATGCATTTATTACATATCAGGACATGAAATTATCATACATACACCTAGTCACATGATTAGTTTCAACAAATGATACTATATTATTATATTTTTTTATGTTAGGACATCTACTTGCATTGGGGCATAACTTTGTTCCCTATCACTTAGATACGTTAGGGCATATTTTCTCCTCATTCTATTTCATTCTCCTATGAGGGTGTATAAATATCCCATAACACATGAAAAACAAGAATACCATCCTATATACAACATACACACAAGATGATACACCACAAAAGTGGGTTGGGGATGTAAACAAGATATTTTTGGTAATAAAGATATTAAGGATATAATTAGGAAGTCTGTTGAAAGAACTGACAAACAATGACTCACCTAGATCCATGATGTAAAATGGATAAGCTAAAGAGAGATAAATTTCATTAGGTGGTAACTAAGAGGTATATAAGCTCATGATTATAACCAAAATGTATATAAACTAGGTATTATAACTGAGAGGTGTAGGCAAAGTATAAAAATCATGCAAAGAAAACATATACTAACCTAAACATTGAAGACAATAATATACCAATATAGGACATAGATAAGCAAATATATTTATCAAAGTAAATTAAAATATTTTATAGGGATAGGGATACTTACATTGGGTTTAATTGTTATCACATCATTCTTCCCCATATCTCAAGTGTGACTTTGAGAGAGATGTTATAGTTGAATATCAAGTGTTAAAAATGAGATCTAAGAATCCTTAGTTAGGGACTTCAAATACTAGGTGTACCTTGTTGTTCAATTATTTTCATTAAGACTTCAAAGACCTTAATATGTAAACAAGGCTTCTACAAGTGTAAGCTCAAAAGACATAATTACTTCACTTGTAACTAAGGTGGATTTATATGGATGATCATATAAGATTATATGTCTTATGAAAAATGACAACTAGGAATCCTATTATATGGATCAAAATATTAATTTATTCACCTGTAAAAATTAGCTAATGAATTCAATGATGCTGAAGTAGTAATAAATTATTAAAATAAATATTATTGCATCAATTGGGAAGAAACACTAGGATAATATTATCAACATATAAATACCACTTTATCTTGGCCAAAACTTTCAATAAAGAAGGGGAAAATTTTATAAATGATTCAATTCAATCAAAACATTAGGAAAATAAGATATATACATATATCCCACACAAATATAATAAATTTTTACAATACTATAATGGGGGATGATGCTTTAGGAAAATAACATAGCATCCACTAAGATTAAAGTCAGTATTGAGAGAAGTGATAAAAAAATGGAAGTGGATTAAATTAAATAAAGGAATATATGTACCTTCACTTACCTAGCTAGACTATATAATAATTATATAAATTTCCAAATTGGTACTGAGATTAATTTCATATGTTGAGTGTATAATAATCTTGATGTAAGGTGCCTAACTAGTATTACAACACATATGGCATACTTGGAAAATAAGAGAAAAATCATTTTTTTTGAAAATATTTTTTTATTAATATTATGTCACCCTTTTTATAAAACAATAAAATTTATTGTGATGATAAGATAGGTGTGTGTGTGCGCACACACATGTGTGCATGTTAAAGATGTACAATAATCAACAATTCTACTTTTTTTTAAATTGACAAATATGGAAAATTGTTATTCTTGGAAAACACCAAGAATGATTGTT
Organism: Torreya grandis; assembly: GCA_037957365.1. NCBI lineage: Eukaryota > Viridiplantae > Streptophyta > Pinopsida > Cupressales > Taxaceae > Torreya > Torreya grandis. Next base: position 5,769,786 of record JARHVA010000348.1, read on the forward strand.
ATTAGCTATAATCAGGATCTCTATTGACTTATTTAGATGTATAAAAGGATAAATAAAAAATATATGTGATTATACATGATTAATATTAGAGATAGAATCTAAAACTCCTCCTAGATAAGTTTTCCCTAGTTCAATTGCAATACAAGCTCCTTGATTCCATTAGCCACAAACTTGTCCTAGTTGTTTGATAGACAAGGATATATAAAATAGGAATTTGATAGTGATCTATCAAAATTAGGATTAATGGGTATTTTTAAACAAGAACATTGGAGTTGAACAACATCACAAGTTGATTTCTTTTATTGACTAAGGACATGTCTTAGTTAATTATGATAAAAATCTAACTATTTTGCCTTCTAAGCCTTAGTATAATGTGTAGGTTTAGATATTAAAATTCATATTATGCCACATATAATTAATTTTTTCTTTATTTTGTATTTGAGACCATAAGGGAAATTTAAAATATTTAAAACCTAAAAAAAGAGAGAGGAGTATCACGGGGAGTATAATGACTCCATAGTGATTGATTTTTGCCTACATATCTAATAGTCCAAGGAGGGGAATAAAACCCACACACTTTTCCCATCTACATTAATCATAAAATTATGTTCCTTTACTATGTGTATGCAACTAGAATTTTGGCTTTGATACTTGACAATGATAGTTCTTAACTTCTTTTGAAGTTCTTTAGACTTGGTTTATGACTACTCCATGTGAATTATCTTTAATATCAAAGGAATAGGGTAGATTATCTCAATGTCCAATAGTTTTAAAGTGATTAATAAATATTCCCAAGTTAATAAGAATAAAATACATTTGATTTGTATTTATAGGTGAACCATTGGATAATTATTTTTAGTTCAATTGTTCTAAAATATCAAGGACACTTGTTCTGAGCTGGAGATAGTCTTAGGATCATATTGCATTTTAATTTGAAATTATTTGTATTGTAATTGTAGAAAACAAAGGTTTTATCCCATATATATAAATGGATTATGGGAATGGATAATAAGAGTCATGTATTTGGATGCAAGTCATGTGGTTTAGGATGTGATAAGAATTAGCATTTTAAAGTAATTATGACTAGATTTATGTTTCTACATTTCCCCCCCATTTATTCTAGTAGCAAAATTTATAGATTAAAGGTAAAATAATTTGAACCTAGGTGATTAGAAGATACTCTAATTATATAGGGAACTAAAATTTAGCAAACCCTACAATAGTAAATGCAATACTCTTGTCCAATTTGATTTTTGAAAAAACCTTAACTTTGAAAATTGAAAATTTTAAAGGAGAGTAAGGAAGGAGTACACATGTATGTAGGTGAAACCAAATTTCCATATCACTTGTAATTGATTATGGATAATTATGCCTCCTTGTTGAATCACTTGGATAATTTGAGGGTATGATGAATTAAGACTGATCAAGTCCCAATTTTGAATAACTAATTAAGCCCTTGAGTTGGAAAGATGCATGTTTATAACTCCCATGAATGGGTAATAGTACCCAATTTACTAATCCATAAAGGTAGAACCATGATGTGTTTCATATTAGTGATTCCAAGGCCAATTAGTGTCACTAAAATCAAATGTACACAACCTGTAATATAATATAAAAACATGCAAATGGGTTTTCCAAAATTAATGCTAACGCCATTGAGTGTCACTTGATTTGAACTTACATTACCTATAAGAGATCAAATCATACCACTATAAATGGATATATATTATATTTACATGATTGATAGAGAATGAATAATATGAATTCCCCCATCATGACCACATATCTCATATATTTTTCATCAAAATAAACATCTTACCTTGGAAATTGTAACTTTGAACTTTTCAACTGAACAAGTATCATGCCTTTTGAGTCTTATAACTTTGAACATTGAAAATATGCATATTTTAACTTTTAAAATATGCATGAACAAGCATCATGAAATTTAAATTTTGAACCTTTCAAAATTTAAAATATGTATGTGATCATGAAAAAACATCAGGACCCTTTAATCTATGCCAATTGATATAAATGCCATGCATCTATATGCTTAATTATAACTATATTTTCAACCTATAAATTTGATCAGGTAATTATTTTTGCATATGCATATGAATTCAAGTGTGTACCCATATAATTTGAGTCTATGAAATCTGAGTAAATAGGCATGCCATATGTCCCCATAATTTGTATCAATGTGACAATATCTTTCATATATTTAAATTTTGAATATCTTTGAACCTTTGAAAACCTATACTTTTTTATAGAATCTAAATTTACATTAGTTTGAATATTTTAAAACTTATACTTTGTATCTTTGAACCTGGTAATTTGTCCTAAATCTAATTTTTCTCTATTCATGAAGGCTTGGATCTCTAATACAAGCATAATTTTATGCCCCAAATTTTAGATGAGGGATGTATCCTACAAATTACCCATCTCAAAATAAGAGTTAACTATATAATGTGATAAAGCTTTAGTCATGTATTAGGGTTAGTGCATGGAATCTAAGGGCTCAAATGGGGTCTTAAGTGGACATTTTCCCTCTTAAAATAAGAAACCTTGACTTCTATGGATTATTTGAGATGGCTACAATCAAAATTTGAAGATGATATAAAAGCATGAAGTGTAGTGTTTTAGGTCTAGTATCTAAAATACTATTTATTTTCTAAAAATGGTCAAGTTTATTTGGTTCAAAAATTTAAAATTTGAAGAGAAACCCCTATTTTTAGGGAAACATATTAGACAGTTGGTTATGTGTTCCCCCCACACCAATTTTTTAATGTCATTTAATATTTTTTGAAACCCTTTCATGGAAAGCTAGATAAGTTCATTTAGTTTCCAACCTTATTTTAATTATAATGAATATTTATTTTTTAAATAATTTTACAAGTAAATAGATCTTGAAAATGATATAAAAAAAATGGATAGATGATTTGGCACTGCCTAAATACCTCCAAAAAAGAAAATAATAATTTTTAAATGTGTATAAAATTAGACCTAGTTTTAAACCATATAATGTTTTTTATATTTGGATGAATGAAATAAAAGATACATAAACAAATATAGGAATGTATAGTTGCAACATATAGTGTCATAAAGAAACATTATTAGAAATAGATATGGATGGAAACATTAAAGTTATATATATATATATATATATATATATATATATATATATATATATATATATATATATATATATATATATATATATATATATAGAGAGAGAGAGAGAGAGAGAGAGAGAGAGAGAGAGAGAGAGAGAGAGAGAGAGAGTAGTACTAATTTTAGGAAATGTCTAGATTAAATTAATAGTGTTTGTAATGGTAGAAGTTGTATTTTTATATTTTCAATCAAAAATATAGATTTGTGTGTGTGGGGGGGTCTAGGCCTTAGACTTGGGAATCTAGGCCATTTCAAAGGATAGAGAAATGTGTTTGAAATTATAAAAAGAAAAATAATGTATGCATAAAAGTTCATACACATAGAATCATGTACATGCTTATATTTACATTGACTACCTATGATTTAAAATCATTAAACACTGACAACATTCATACATAGAGATTTAAAGTTTTCATAATCCATATAGGTAACTAGATTTTATTCCTAAAAAATAATTATACACCATGAAGGATTTAAAAATGAATTAAGTGTAACTTTATTATTATTATTATTATTATTATTATTGGTTATAAAAGTGATGTGTGTCAATATATATAATTATATATGGAGGATATAGTTAAGAGGGTTTTCTTTACTATAGAAATGCCTATGTCTTAGGGAGCAACTTCTAGTAAAAATTATGTAAGACGTGTTTTTTTCAACATCTCATGTCACATTTTAGTGATCCATCCTCAAAGAAAATAATGAGAATCATTTGTAGACTTAATTTATTTTACATGATGATACCATTGACAATCTAATATACCAAATTAACTGGTAATAGGAAAAAATAAAATAAATAGTTAATTTTATAAAACCCAAAATGATACACTAAATATAAAATCACATAAGTACATCATGTTTAAATGCTAACCATTATGTTTATTTACCTTTTTATTTTAAATTTTTATCATATATTCCTTTATCTTATAATCTCTCATTTTGGAGGAAGGTGCACTGAGACTTAAATACCCTTAAGATGTATATCTAGCTCATAGGTCAATATATGTTTTTATAGTGCAATTAAAACTCTCTAATAAATATATAATGTGATTTTGGGGTTAAATTATCCCAAATGTCATCATAAATTGAGTTAATTAGTCAATTAATGTAATCAATGATGTAATTTGGGCTAAGTTGAGCCCATGAACCTAATTTTAACTATACAAGATGTGATTTGGGGATCAAATAGCCCCAATTTCATCACAAAATGAACTAAAGAGTTGATTATTACAATCATGGATGTAATTAGGTCCAATTTTATCCCTTTGAATCTAACTACACCTATATGATGTGATTTAGGGCTAACTTATCTCTAATTTCATTATAGATTAAGCCAATCAATTTATTGGTACAATTAATGATATAATTTAGCCCAAATTGGGCACTTTGAACCTATGTTTGAATATATAACATTTGATTTAGATTTAAAATGACCCCAATATCATCACATAATGAACCAAATAGTCAATTAGTTCAATCATAGAGGTAATTAGGGCCAATCTGAGCCCCTTCAACTTTTATATGACTATATTATGTCATTGGGAGCTCAATTAACATTAAGTTTATCATATATTGATCCAATTATTCAATTGGTGCAATCATTGACATGCTTTGGGAAAAATTGAGCCCCATTAAGCTAATTTTGACTATATAAGATGTGATTTGTAGTTTAATCAGCCTTAATTTCATCACAATTTAAACCAAAGAGTTGATTGTTTCAATCATGAAGGAAATTGGGTCCAATTTGAGCCTTTTGAACTTATCTACAACTATAGGATGTGATTTGGGATAAATTAGTTCTGATTTCATCATAATTTGAGCCAATTCGTTAATTAGTGCAATCATTGATATTATTTAGACTAAATTGAGACATGTGAACCTATTTTTAACTATATAAGATGTGATTTTGGGATCAATCAGCTCTAATTTTATCACAAAATAAACAAAAGTATATTATTTAAATCATGAAGGAAATTAGGGCCAATCTTAGCCCTTTAAACCTATCTACGACTATAAGATGTGATTTTGGGCTACATTAGCTCTGATTTCATTACATATTGATCTAATTAGTTAATTGGTATAATTAGTGATGTGATTTAGGCCAAATTAAGCCATGTGAACCTAATTATTACTATAGGATGTGATTTGGGACTCAATTAATCCCAATATCATCACATAATGAACTAAATAGTTGATTTATTCAATCACAAAGGTAATTGGGGAAAATTTGAAATCCTTAAACCTAATTATGACTATAAGATGTGATTAGGGGTTTAATTGACCCTAATTTTATCATATATTGAGCCAATTATTCAATTGGTATAATGACTAATGTGATTTGGGATAAATTGATCCCTTTCAAACATAGTTCCAACTATATACTATGTGATTTGGGGCTCATTCAATTGTAATGTCATCATAAAATGAAACATATAATAAATTTGTTCAATCACAAATGTAATTGGGCCTAATTTGAGCCTTTTGAACCTAACTAAAATTACATCATGAATTGAGACAATTACTCAATTAGTGTAATTAATGATGCAATTTAGGCCAAATTAAGCCATGTGAACTTGATTTTTACTGTATAGGATGTGATTTGGGCCTCAATGCACCCATACGTCACAAACCAAATATTTGATTGGTTCAATTAAAGAGCTAATTAGGTCCAATATGATCTGTTTGAACCTAACTATGATTGTAAGATGGGATTTAGGTTTAAATTACCTCTAATTTCATCATAAATTGAGGTAATTAATTAATTAATGTAATCACTGATGTAATTTGGGCCAAATTAAGCCATATTTAGCTAATTTTTAATGTATATAGTGTGATTTAGGGATTAATATAACCTAATGTCATCATAGAATAAACCATATAATTGATTTATTCAATCACAATGCACTTAGGGCCAATTTAATCTCCTTCAACCTAACTATGAATATAATTTATAATTGGGGTCTCAATTAGCCCTAATGTTATCATAGATTGAGCTAATTAGTCAATTGATACAATTAGTGATTAATTGTTTCCCAAATTGAGCCCATTTCAAACCTAAATATAATTATTTAAGATGTGATTTAGGGCTCAATAAACCTTAATATCATCACATAATGAACCAAATAATCAAATAGTGATTCATACAATTAGTGATGAATTATTTCCCAAATTGAGCTCATTTCAAACCTAAATATAATTATATGGGATGTGATTTGGGGCTTAATCGACCTTAATTTCATCGCATAATGAACCAAATAATCAATTAGTCCAATCAGTAATGTAATTGGGGCCAATTTGAGTCCCTTGAACCTAAATTTGATAATAAGGTGTTATTTTTGGCTAAATTAGCTTTGATTCCTTCATGAATTGAGCTAACTAGTTAGTTGGTGAAATCAATGATTCACTTTGCACCAAATTGAGCATCCTAGACCTAATTTTTATCATATAAGATGTGATTTAGGTCTCAATTGACCCCATTGGGACCAAAAAATGAATGAAATAGTTAATTGGTTTAATTTAGGTCCAACTTGAGCACTTTGAAACTCATTGTGACTATAATATGTGATTTGGGGCTAAATTAGATTTGAAATCATCATAGATTGAGCCAATTATTTAATTGGTGCAATAAATATCATAATATTGGTAACTCAATCCAATTGAATCTAATTTATATGTAAATGATGTAATTGGGGGATCAATTAGACCTAAATTTATCATAAAATAAGCCAACTAGTCTATTGGTACAATCAATGATGTGACTTAGTCCAAATCTAACCATGCAAACCTAATTTCTAATCTATATGATATGATTTAGGGATTAATCAATGCCAATGTCATCATAAAATGAACAAAATATTTGATTTGTTCAATCACATAGGTAATTAGGGCCAATTTGAGACCCTTCAAGATAACTATGATTATAAGATGTGATTTAGGTCTTAATTAACCCTAATTTTATCATAGATTGAGTCAATTAGTCAATTAGTGCAATTAGTGACATAATGTTGGCTAAATTGATCCCCTTTCAAACCTAGTTATAATTGTATAAGATGTGATTTGGGGCTCAATCAGACTTAATTTCATCACATAATAAACCAAAGAATTGATTGGTTCAATCACAATTGTAATTGGGAAAATTTGTGCCCCTTGAACCTAGTTACAATAATAAGATGTGATTTTTGGATAAATTAACTTTGATTCCTTCATGAATATAGCCAACTAGTTAATTGGTGCAATCAGTGATGTAATTTGGGCCAATGTGAGCCCATTAAATCTAATTTTGACTATATAAGATGTGATTTGGGTCTCAATTGACCTAAATGTCATCATAAAATGAATGAAATAGTTAATTGGTTCAATTTAGGGCTAATTTAAGTGCCTTGAATCTAATTACAACTATAATATGTGATGTAGGGATAAATAAGGTCTAATTTCATCATAGATTGAGATAATTATTCAATTGGTGTAATTAATAATGTGATTTGGACTAATTTTATCCATGTGAACGTATGTGAGGACATTGGGGTTGATGAACATAATGATCTAAATAGTTGATGTGTTCAACCATGGAGGCAATTTGGACCAATTTGAGCCAATTCAACCTAAATGCCACTATAAGATGTGATTAGGGGATAAATTATCCATATTTTTATCATAAATTAAAATAATTATTCAATTAGTGCAATAAATTATGTAATTAGGACCAAATTAAGCCCCTTTTAAACCTAATTCTAATTATATAGGATGTGATTTAAGGGTCAATCAACCCTAATTTCATCACATAATTAACCAATAAATTGATTGGTACAATCATAGATGCATTTTGGCCCAATTGGAACTCCTGAACCTAATTATGATAATAGTATGTGAGTTGGGGCTAAATTAGTTCTAATTCCATCATGAAATGTGCTAATTAGTCAATTAGTGGAATTATTTAACCATAAATTAAGATGGATCAATATAATGTATGGTTAAGAATACATAAATGAATCGGCACAAAGGTGATAAATAGATCTATATCATGCCCACTAATTTTCAAACTCTGATAAACAATATTTTGAATATAAATGCTGAGATAGGTTAAACATATAATTTATAGCTATTGATTGATATTAAAATGAATTAGAAATAAGATAACTTAGCTAGCTTATTTTGTATGTGTATCTCTAACATGAAATATGATGAAAGCAAATTGGATATGGATTTAGGATCAATTTCTAGATTATATAAATTTGCATTTTGTGGACTTAGACACTTGCATCAGACTTAGATAGTTGCCTCAACATTGGTATCTGAGTTAGATATAGACATCTAGTACGGACTATTGAATGGATCAAAGTGAGACCACTTGGAACCTTATAGTTTTTTGTTACCTTTACTCTAGTTTGTTCAAATAGGGTGAAAAGGCTATCACTCCTTATCAAATGATAAAACCCTATATTTCTTTCCCTTGGAATGACTATGGTAAAATTGGTTAGTGGGCACATAATGTCCAATTACATTAAGGACCCATTTTTTAATGAGTACTACCTACATATCCAATACTCTGAGTAAAGCCTCAAACTTATGTATTTTCCCCTATATTTTGGCTTGTATATGCATAAGGATAAAACATGTGATAAGAAAGTATATAGAGAGACCTATATTATAATGTGAAAAATATAGCTCATGAAATTCTCCTTCAGTACATTAGATCTATAGATGCCATTTTTTAGCCATGAAGCAATGGAGGTGGAGATATCTAATTATGGCTTAAATACTGACAACATTTGTTATCAATGTTTCTATGTGTCAAAGAAGTTTTAAAAAAGTGTATATGGGTGGATTTGAAGGTTTTGATCCTAATAAATTAAATAAATTTTATATCCTAATGTGTATTAAGTGATGTATTTTGATTCAATGGTCTTAGAAGTGAAAATGTTAATTGGAGGATATGATGTTGTCTCTTGACTACATAAAAATAACATTTAAAACTGATCACTATTTTGTTTTCCATAATTTTGTCTCTTGTGTTCTCTTGATGTGATCCAAGGTGAAATTATATGGATTTCACATGAATGTGAAAGTTCTTTTTGTTTGTTTAAAATAATTACTATTTTTAATTTTATGTGTCTAAAGTTTACCTAGAAACTACATTTTTATGTACATGAAAGGACACTCTTAAGGATAGAGAAAGTAATTTATATCCTAATTATGAAAAAATTATGATAATAAAATGGTGATAGACATTATTATCAAATTATTATTTGATGGTGATGCCAATTTTCAATAATGAAGCACTAGAGGTGGAGATCTCTTACTATAACTTGAACATTGATAACATTTATTATGAATGTTTTTACATGTTGGATTAGTTTCAAAAAGGTGTATCTGGGAATATTTTAGGTCTTGGTACTCATAATATATTTAATTTATCTATATTTACATGTTTTAAGTTATGTAATTTTAAGGAGAGTTCCTAAAAGTCAAAATCTTAGATGGAGGACACAAACTTATCATTTGACTGCATAAAAATAACATTTCAGCAATTATAACTATATCATCTTCCATATATTTGTATCTTATGTTTGATAAATGTGATTAAGGGTGAAATTTTAATGATTATACATTAAAATTATGGTTATTTTTATTTGTGTAAAATAATTATGTTTTTCATTTTATGCATGTGTGAAATTCACCTAAAAACTGAAATTATTTTCATACAAGGATGTTCTTTAGGATAGAACAGGCAATTCATATCCTAATATGATATATTACAAGGCCAAAAACATGTTAATATATTTTATTCACCACCCATGATATGGTGTATATTCTTTTTTTCATCCATGAAGCATCAAAAGTTGATATCTCCACCTATAGCTTAAACATTGACAACATTTATTGCCAATGTTTATAGGTGTTGGAACAATTGTAAAAACATGTATTTGTATGGAATAATAGGTCATGGTCTTGAGAAAATATGTATTTTACCTATATTGACATATTTGAATTAATGTATTTTCAATAGGATGTGATATAAATGGAAATGTCAGTTGGAGGACATGAACTTATCTCTTGACTTTATTTTAGTATTGATCACTATATCGTCTTCTATGGATTCATCTCTTATGATAAATCAACATGATCTAGGTTGAAAGTAGAGGGATTAGACATGTATCTAAATATTCATTTTTTCATGTTTCTTTTTTATATTGTCTATAGTTTGCCTTAAAAAAATATAATTTTTTGTATAGGGAAGGATGTTCTTGAGGTCAGAATGGGTACTTTGTCTCCTGACTAGGTGTAATCTAATGCCAATAATGTGGTCATATATGTTATTCTCTACCCCTAATGTGGTGATGATGAAATTTTTCTAACATGGTTTACCATATATGGATATCTCCAACTATAGCTTGAATGATAACATTTATTGTCAATGTTTCTACCTTCTGAAGTATGTGCAAAAACATGTATCCAAGTCAATTTAGAGGTTTTGGTCTTGGGAAAATATGTTATTTTCTTATCTTAATGTATTGGAAGCAATGTATTTTCAAGAGGAGATTCAGGAAGTGGAAATTTCAGTTGGAGGACCTAGAATTATCTCTTGATTGCATAGAAATAACATTTCAACATTGAACACTACACAATCTACCATAGGTTCATCTCTTATGTTCGCTCAACATGCCTTAAGATAAAATTATAGGATTCAGACATGTAAATTATGATTTTTTGGAATCCTAATAAAAATTAGTGGACAAAAATGTAGAGGTTAAGTGTGAAAAGCATAGCAAGAATAAAAGGTGGCAAGGAAAAATATAGCGAGGATAAAACATCATAGAAATAAAACATAGTAAAGGATGTGCTCACACAAAAGATGACACAAATTTCAACTAAAGGTCCAAACTCATGAAACACATTTTCCTCTATTATTTTTCTTGTAAATTTGGTGCATTGATTTTCCACCATGAAATGTTAATTAATAGCACCAAAATGAACTAGATAATAAATAAATAATGTGGTAATCACTAAAATGTCCCAATTATGATCTTCATGACATTTTTGTGACATTATCAATACTGCTACATTTTTTACCACTACATTTTGTCTATTAGGTTATCACATAGAGATGATTTTTTGTTCATGTAATGAATTTTAGTTTTCATTCTATGTATATCTGAAGTTTTACTTAAAAACTACATTATTTTCATATAGATAAGGATATGTTTGTGGCGAAAATGGGTACACTATCTCCTAACCACACATATTTTGAGGCCAATAATGTGGTCCTAGACATTTCACCCTCAACATTGTGGTGATGTCACTTTTTAGCCATAAAGCACTGAATGTTGAAAGCTCTGACTATGTCTTGAATGTGGTCTTAGATAAACAAGAGTAAATGAAATAGAAACAACTACCATATGGTTATATACCATATTTAATACTCACCATGATAAAAAAAACTTGTTATTATGCCTTAAAAGTGTGATGAATTGAAGCAAGACATGAATTTTGTGTCAATGCTTCTTAGGAAGGATGGTGGCTAGAATTTTATGGAAGACACTTCTTACCTAGGAAAATAAAATATAAAGAGTGAAATAGACTCATATTCCAAGCCCCGTTAGCATGGGAATCAAAAGATAATGGGAAATTGTGAGGTTTTGATATGTGCTAAGAGGTTGTAAGATCCATTTATTTATTTTTAACAAAGATGATGATCCAAAACATCCTCGCAATCCTATCTTAGTGTGTTTTAGGAGTATTTAAAATTTGAAATCATACTTAATGAAAATAAGTAGTATTTATTCATCTATAATAAATATTTATAGGTTTATAAATCATTTAAATGTTGATAGTTATGAATTTGGACACAATCCTTCAATCAAAGGTAGATTATATAATACGAACCCAATAAAGGAATATCTTATTTCTATGTTGAATATAGATGATGTTAAATTTAACACATAAAATGAATTCAAATTTAAGCTTATGGTCATGAAAAAAATTCAAAAAAATAATGAAGTCAAAATATCAATAATATGTACAAAATAATTACAACAAGGTTCATATATATATATACACACACACACACACACATATATATATATATACATACATATATATATACATACATACATACATACATACACACACACACACACACACACACACACACACACACACACACACACACACACACACAGATATATATATATATATAAGCCATAAAGGCATACAAAATGTGAACATAATATAATGTCGAGTTAATGTGATATAACAATACAATGTCAGATAGATGTATATTACCATACATGCATACAACAAAATATCATGTAAGACATACCCTAATCATAACCCCCCTCTTTTCTTTTCACGTATAAGGATATCTCTTTGGTGCCTTGATTATTTATGGATCTCCATCAAATTCCTTATATTCCTCTAGGTCATTTTATGCTCATAAATTACCTATAGTTAAACATGTTCATATACAAACATTGTTAAAAACTTCAAATAATAATTATGCAACCAAGTTTAGAAGATAATTCTAAATTAATATAAAAACCATTTAGACATGAAATTACCACAATCCAATTGTACTCAATTTGATTTTGATGCTCAATAGGTTCAATGGTAGGTTGAGTCTCATGCACATGAGTATGAGAGGGAAAAACACAAGCATTCAGTGACTTGTTCATGATAATGAAAGAAGTTGAACCCTACACATGTATATAAATATTTAAACCAACTAGCTAAATAATATAACAATTATATCTAAATTTTAAACTAAAATTATCTTGTCCCATGTCACCCTTACTAATCATTTCAAAAATAATATAGAATATCATTGGACACCCCTATGTATATAATACATTCATATCATATATATATTCATAAAGAGGAAAAATATTTACAATTTGAAATTTAAAGTTATCATACCTCAATGAGTTGTTACATAGATAAAATTATAGTAACAATGCATGTGTTTGCTCTCATCTATATAGATGGAGGAGTCTCTACTATGGTCATAAAATAAATAAATAAAATATGATTGTAATTTGAACATATATATATGTGTGTATACACACACACACACACACACACACACACACACACACACACACACACACACACACAAAATAGATTGTGGACCATCCAGTAGCACATATGTTGTTGTTACCCAACTGATGTATACATATACAAAGGTAATATTTCATTAATATTGTGGTTAATGAACACAAACACACACACACACACACACACACACACACACACACACACACACACACACACACACACAATGGACCATCCAATAACATTTCTACCCAACCGATGTATACACATACAAAGGTAATCTTTCAATAATATTGTGGTTAATACACATGCATTTACTTATATATAAATAAATGCATGTTCATTAAACACAATATTATTGAAAGATTACCTTTGTATATGTATACATCGGTTGGGTAAAAAAAACATATGTGCTACTAGATGGTCCACAATCTAACTATAAAAAAGATGGGACCATCTCTAGATACAACATAAAAAATTACATATATATTATTGAACATTTATATATAAATTAATTATTACCTTTTAAATACAAATATTTTAAATTTAACACGTGAAATATTTATTTTTTTTCTTTTTTGTGACATTTCAAATATATAAGATGCCTACAAATGTGAAGTTGATGTGTCCAAACAAAATGTATGTATCAAAAATTTCTCATTCATAACCATATCATCTAGCTCCTAAGAAGAACCACCATAATTGAAGTACATCAAAACCTCCTACTCATCTCAAGGTATAGTCCATACAACACCACATGATATAAAATGGTGTGGCTTCAAATCAATGCTAGTAGAAGCATCCCCATATCCACCCTCACCAACATCATTGTGGGTAATCTGACTCATATACAAATGAGGGTGTCAATAAGCACCTTGAGTGCATGAAAAATGTCAATCTCTAAAAACTCCATTACAAATAAAATTATCTCAGGCTATGTTAGCTTTTGGATAGGACTCTTGTAGACTAATAAGGCACATAATGTACACCTGATCTATCCTGTGTAAATCCTTTTCTTGGGCCCCAAAATTGTGAGTAATCAAAATTATTAATTTCATTGAGGAAAAACTCAAAATAGATTTTTATCAAAATAAACAAGGGATTCTCATGGTTTTTATAAGGTTAATGATTAAATACCATCCACCATTGATCCCAAAAATTGTCTCTTATCAAATCATCATGGCATTAGTATATTTGTAATTGTTTACATGATAATAGAGGTGGTGCATTAGTTATTAGATCAATGAATTTGTGTAAATTTTATATTTTCTTAGTTTTTGTCTCTTACACTAGCACTGATAAATTTTTAGCATAGTAGGACTTTCATCCTTCTATATAAGATTCTCATCTATCAATTGGACCTATTATCAATTCTACTTTACCTAGTAATTTTTTATTTGATGAAGTAAATGCTTTTAAAACCAAATTTTTGAACTGAATAAGTGAAGGTTTTGATAACTAGAACCACATCTAGGGGGATGGTTTTAAGTGATGGACCCACAAACAAAATTATAGATCACAAAAAAGAGACTTAAGGATTTTGTATGAAACCAAGTACATCAAAGAGTGTTTTGATGATCTAAAAACCTTGGTAAATCAGACAAAAAGGGGGTTTTAAGGCTCCAACAGCTATACCATGAGGGTTTTGAAGGTTCTCACAACCTCATCATAGTAAAAAATTAATGGGGTTGAAAGGGATGACACCTTTCGATAGGAATTCCTTGAGACTTACTGAGTAAATCAAGAATCTCCTAGGAATAGAAGGTCGACTTCCACCTAGGTCTTATGCACAACCTTCACACCACTGAGACTCAGTAAGTGGGTTTTTCCTCTGACTAAAACCATTAAGGTGGATTCTTCTATCATTCACTCTAATAGGAAAAGATTTGGTTGGGATTACTATAACCACTCCAAACCAAACCAACTAAAAATAAACAATGATATCTATGATTTTGATCTTCAACATATTTTTTTCCCTTCTTTTACATTCCCTATATGCATTAGGAGTGAAAACATGTATAAATGAAACCAAAACCCTTGAGGAGGCTTCATCCATGTCAGATATGATTCCATAAAATATTATGATGAATATCAAGTATCCAAAATCATTTTTCCATGTGTGAGATTCAAAGAGATAAATCCCATCATTAGGTTTCTCCCGAGACTTATACTATAGAAAAAAAAGTCTACCAAGGGTAAAATATATTCTGCCACTATGGACTTCCACTTAACCTCCACACATTCGATACACAACAAGTGGGACTTACCTCCCACCAAATCCATCAATGGATAATTCATAAAAAGGAACTAAGCATCACATCCTCAATATTCCATTTGTAGTTTGAAACACCATAGTTTTTTCTATCTAAATATGAGTGTTATTCTTGAAATCTTGGGAAAATCCCATAACCCAGAAGAGGCAAGGGTTTAATATTCTATCATTTGATTTACTAAGACAAGTTTTTATTTGGTTTCCTCTATCCACCATGATCAAAATTGAGTGAGACTGAAAATAATCTCCCATAGATATGGTCTTCCACAAGATTTTCAGCATTCCTTCGTAAACCCTATGTGTATCAAGTGATGATATAAAATCACTAAAAAAAAACACTGCCTATGAATAGGGCTCATCATTCTCAAATCACACTTCATAAAGATTTTTTGAGGAGTTCTCTATCTTCCTCATTATTCTTTAAACCCAAAACTTTAATACCCACCAATAGTTCCAATCTATTTAGAACTACTATAGTGACGGGCCCTGTATCCTTCTTGACTTTGTTAGGAAAACCCATCCACTCCCAAATTTTTTCCAAGATCTAGATCTCCTCACAAAAATACCAAGTAGATTCACTCCCTACCTAAGCAAGGGCTCTTGAAGAAACCAACTAGGTGTTGTGAGAAACTTTTGCTCTGATTTTCTTTTCCAAATTACACCCAAAAACTTCCTTCTGCCAATCTTTAGATCTAATTATTTCCCACCCTACTTGCCATTTAGACTTATGAGGGATGTTAATGTGGGCATGGACAACCTCCAATCCACCCAGATTTGGGTTATCTTCATATCTTCCTTTCCCTTGTTTTCATTTTTTCCCACATTCTATTTAAAGAATCCTCCTTCCACTCCTTCTACTCCTATCCATGTCTAAATAGGTATTTTGGTTTTATTGCTCAAATTGAAATTCAAAATGTTGAAGGTATTATGTTTTAAATCTCTCCCACCCAACTTTTCATTCAAAATTATAGGGGATGTCAGTGCTAGTATGGATAATGCCTAGTCCACCTAGATCTAGGACATATTCATATCCTCATTGCCCTTGTTTTCCTTCTCATCCATGTCCTATTGGAAGAAGCCTCCTTCTCCTTCTGCTTCCATTCATTTCTAAAATATTTTTATGATTTTTTATCTCAAATTTAAATTCAAAATTATGAAGGTCTTCCACTCTAAATCTCTACCACATAGCTTACACTCAAACTTATAGGGGATGTCATTGATGGCATGGACAACCCAAAGTCCACCTAAATCTTGGCCATCTTAATTTCCTCCTTACCTTTACTTTCCTTCCCACCCATGTCCTATTAGAACAAACCTCCTTTCACTCCTTCACTTCCCATCCATGTCTAAAATGGTGTTCTAGTTTTCCCACTCATATTGAAATTCAAATTTCTAAATGTCTTTTGATCTTCCCATTACTTATGCTCCTTCAAGAAACTTGACAAATCCTTCAAAAAGAGAAAAGTTCTAGGTTTACCCTACAAATCTTTCTACCATATGTAATAATTTCTCCTCCTTCCTTCCTTATCTAAAATAGTATTTTGGTTTTCACACTTAGATTGAAATTCAAATTACTAAAGGTCTTTCACTCCTTTTTTTACTTATATTCCTATAGGAAACTTTACCAACCCTTCAACCAGATAAAAGTCCTAGGTTCCCCCACAAATATTTCTATGGAATGTAAGACTTTATCCTCCTTCCCCTCTGTAACTTTGTATTTAGGAATCTACCTCTCTACGTGTTCTTCTACAAGGGATCTATTATTATCCTTTCACCCCTAGAACCAACATATTTGGTTGTAAACAAACCTTTTCTACCACTTCTTCTACTAGATAATGGTCATGTTCCTTTTCCACAATACTTCCTACTATGGACCAACCATTATCCTTCACTTCTTTTTCCTTTTACTTAGGAAGATGATTCTCTTGAAGTCAATAGTATCTCAAACTATTTCTCCACCAAATCTCTCTGATTATTCTTTATTCTTATTTAGCTTCCCTCTCCAAGTCCAAGTTTATTTGGGATTTAAAGGTCCACACCATTGGATTATCTTACATTAAACCAGTAATAGCTTCTGAAAGTGTTATGGTTTTTCACTCAGATTGAAATTCAAATTATTGAAGGTCTTCCATTCCTTCCACTTAAGACTTCACTTAATAATGATTTTAATGTATTTTACAAATAAATATGGTGGGTGTTGGTAAAATAGGGGTCCCTTATTTTCCTAATTATCTCATCAATCTATATTTAACTTTCTACTATATGTGCATCCAAATCCTCCTGACTACCTAGGGGTCTTGTGGAATTATAGAAGGGTTATGAGGTTTTTATCTTCATATTCAAATCCCACATCTATTTTGGATGTGAATGGGTTTGACAGACTTTATAGACTTAAAATATATGGATTTAATAAAAATTTAATGTAAATCCAAAAACAATCACTAAATTTTATGTTAATTGGCATAAAATTAATCTTCTTACCTCTCCTATTGCATAATATTATTCATTATCTCACTCGACAATCTTCTCAAGATATTTAAATAGGGTTATTTGGAGATTTTTTTTTTTTATAATGTCAGTGTAGGTTTAATGATGTAAGTCATGTTTATATGAAATGAATATTTAACAATGTTTTTTTTTAAAATTTACTACTAAAATTGTGTATGAGTATAATGTGTACATGTTATATCACGTACATAGTTTAAGTTTGTTATTACCAAGACTAATATTAAATAAATCATACATGTTTACTCTAAATTCAAATTTTTGATACAAACATGTCCACTTTTTGACACCCCAATTTTATACACTACCTACTAATTTCTTTATCATTTGGAGAGTGTTTCATCATAGTAATGTAACTGCCATTGAATAATTGATGTAACACATTAAATATGAGGCATACAAGTGTCATGTATAGACATATTTAGATATTAAATATGTGGTATAGTAAACATATCTGAAGTAAACTATACAATGAAGTGCATATATGTATTATGAAACCAATACTCAATCTCAACAAGATAACAAACATAACACACATGGAACACAATGTCATGCAATAAGGTGAAATGTCATATAAAATGGACATGAATATATCATAATAAACAAGACCAGTTTTCATACATAAGGGACATGTTCAAAAGTTTCAAAAACATAAGGCCAAAGGCCATAAGCAATAGATATGTCCAAATGAGACATATACCAAGAATAAATCTCAAAGATATTTTCAAGTAATTTGTACACAAGGCCCAAAGGCCACACACAATAATTAATCAATATATAACCTATCATGTAAGAAATTAATAACATCAAAGGAGTATATAACAAGTGAAACTAGTTTATTCCATTATCAATGTCATATTATAACAAAGTAGTATAGACATGTAACAAAATGTAAAATATGATAAAATATCAAGACACTTGTAATATATTTAGATTGACATGGTTGAGAGGTCATAGAAAGACCTAACCTATTTTATTGTAAATTATAGAAGTAGATGCCCCAGTATAGGCATGATGTCTAGATAGAAGGGAATCAAGCGTATAAGACTCCATGTATAGTATGTCCTACATCACTCTCATATACCTCCTAAAATACATGCATGTTTGAAAACAAATATCTTATCTACCAAAATATGTGATAAATAACATATGTAAAGAAGTGAACTAACAAATTTTTCCTTACTAAGGTTCTAATTTTTTATTTTTTAAATATTTTTATATATTTGAAGTATTTAATTTTTAATTTTTAATTTTTAAATTTTTATTTTTAATTTTAAATTTTAAATTTTAAATTTTAAATTTTAAATTTTTAATTTTAAATTTTAAATTTTAAATTTTAAATTTTTAATTTTTAATTTTTAATTTTTAATTTTTAATTTTTAATTTTTAATTTTTAATTTTTAATTTTTAATTTTTAATTTTTAATTTTTAATTTTTAATTTTTAATTTTTTTATATTTGATAGTTTTTTGGGCATATTAGAAAGGAAACTAGCCTATGATCCCATCAATGGGACTACTGTAGTGCTTACTTTTTATCATATACATTGATGGTGACTTTTCATGGGTGAAAATGCTAGGTAAAGATGAATCTAAATATAAAAAATAATCAAGTGTTGTAATGTAACTATCCTAATCATTGTTCATAGTATATTTTATAGGATATTTAACTTGAGAAGGCACATGACTTGGTGGAGTTTGTTTTATGGTTGTATGATATATTATTACATGTGTTCATTGTGGAACATGATGAACTATAAGAGGTACTACCTTAGGATACATTTTATAAGATTTATATTTATTTGAATCTTGAGTAACTCTTTGATGAAGGTTTTTGTTTAGGAGGGTGTACCACTCTCCTCGATATTAATTATAAATAAAGATTATGTATGGTGGCAACAATTGATTATATACTATGCTTTTGAATATATATCATAACCAATTATAGTGGTGGGTGGGGAAGAGGATGAGTTAACATGTTATATAGAGGGTAATCATATCAAATGTCTTGACCTTTGACCATTTGAATAAAATCTAAGTATTTGAGACATCCATATACTATGGATGGTATTACATGGAGTTTTGTACCCAAGGGAATCATAATAACATTAGCCATGTGCTTGGGAAGACTAGAAATGGAGTAGCCACTATTGTTAAACTAAGTTGAAGAGGTGGCAATATATTCCTAAGAATATTATGTGTATTTCAATCGAGTGATTTGACTATTCATGATGTATCTTCTAAATCATGATCTGTGTATCCAAGACTACGAATTAGTGTCATTGTACATGCATTTTCAATTGACCCATTTTAAATAATGGCATTATGTATATGTTAGTTATTAATGTAATCTCAAATAAAAAGTGCACGTCTATTTGAATCATCATCATTGATTTCACTATCATCAAATATGATTACCAGTTGTGGTGTTGATGTTCATATAAATGTACCAATAATTTCACCTATTGGATGCCCATATGTCTTAGGAGGAGGATACACATTGTACACATGATGTACCTATAAATTATTTATATGATATATAATATTATGATTTTTGAATGGATTACTAAAGATTTTTAGATTTGAATTATCATTCTTTTATAGTGTAGCTTCTTTTGTATGTGTGCCTAGCTTAATAATATTATCATCAATAAGATATTGTATCTTATGTCTGTAGAATGGATAATACATTTTTGGTAGTCATAATACACATTATTGTTAAATCCCTTAGGTTGAGGCTTGGTCAAATCAAGCTCGAATGGTGGAGGTAGAGATATGAGATTCTAATAAGATAATTTATGTAATATAACATAAGGAGATTATGGTAACCTTAAAATTTCCTCGGTGGAGCTATCAATTGATGCTTGTTTTTTGGTTTCGAAACTACATTGACCATTACTTTTGATTTATTATTTCCTTCATTAGATTTAACCTTGTAGTTTTTCTTGTCTTCAAACTTAGTATTTGAAGTAGATGGAACACTTGGTGCATATTTTATCTTGTTTAATGTTATGATCTTGACTTATCTTTCTTTGACTATATGGCATAAATCATTAAAATATTTGAATTTTTCAATCATGATGGAATTATAGAGTTGTGCTAGTAAATTTTTTATGAATATATATTATAATTCATTATCTTACATATAATGTTTCATCTTAGATAGAATTGATTAGATCATTTGACACTTTTTAAAGTTTTTTAATTTGTGCATAAGATATATTTTCATTGATATTAATAGAAAAGTGTGATAAACCCTAATTTGATAAAGCATTGAATAATATAATTGATTGGAGAAGAAGATATATAACCATCTTAAATCATAATCTTTAAGGCTTCTTAAAAATATTTTGGTTAATAATTTGTCATTGTAAGCATAGGTTAAGCATGTTACATGGAATGAATGAATATGTTTCTCAAGATCACCTTTACCTTCATATAGTGGTAGATTAGGATATACAAAATCTATTGCTCATGGGTAAGAGGCTATCTCAGGTGATAAAGTATTATGAATTAGAGTAAAGAGTTCATTGAGTGACTTGCTATGGATATAACTTGATCTAATAAAACACTTTGACATGTAATTATGTAATAATGTTTTCTAGAGTGTACATTAGGAAAGGATGGTAGTAGACATTGTTTAGAAATCAAAGTAGTGATGTGCAATTCACTTTTATAAATAGGTGTATTAATCTATTAGAATCCTTATGATGCCCTCATATATTTGGATTTTGGCACATATGTAACTATATGATATGAAATGGGAATAGAATAATTTGAATTTGAAGGATTAACAACTTTGAAAGTCGCCTCTTATTGTAGTGCTTGAGATGATGGAATATTTTAATCATGTGTAACCTTAGATTCCAAGAGTAATTACAAAACTTTATCCACTTATTTGGGACATTGACAGAGTCCTTGCCAAAAATTGGACAATTCTTTGAATTTTTCAGATGTATTCCATTGAGTTCATTAGGATCAATTATATTGGAGATTTTATAATTATCTTGATAATCATGCATAGTTTTCTTGATTATCATGTTCACCATTCACATCATCATTAATAAGTAAAAAAAATTTAAGAGTTAAATTATCATATTCATCAAAAGTGTCTATGTTATACATTTTAGAAGAGGTCAATTTTTTTTTCATATGTTATATAGGAGTTCCGCTTAATCTAACACTATGCATTAGAGGAATAGAGGAGATAACCATATTGAATGGCATGCAAAGGTGTAAAATAAATAGGGAATGGGTGTAAATAGAAAAAGTGTGTTTACTTTGTAGGATTTTAGATATATTGATCTTAGTCATAAAAATACACATAGCCCCAAAATACACTAATTACAGAGGATTCCACTATCTCATAGCTTCATTATCATGTCTTTAAGGTACGTTGAGAGTAACTTTTGAGGGTTAACCAATTAATGATGTACTATAAGAACAAATGTTCAAAGACTTTCTATGGCTAAAAAACTAAACCTTTTACATTTTTGATATACTTTTAAGTACATGGAAAATAAAATTTGTATATAGAGTTGTCTAATGGCTTAAGTATTGGGGCAATACCTCTCACACCATGGCTCATGTTAAACTAAAAATTAATTTTTCTAAGATAATAAATCCAGAAAAATTTAGAAATATCAAAACACAAATTCTAAGAAAGCAAGAGAAAAGAAAAATAAATTTGAAATTTGAAAATGAAATTGATAAACAAATCAAAAAGCAATATTTTAGTGTATAGAAATAAGAAATTAATCTATAACTCTAGGAAAAAATCATAAAAAGAGTGATAAAAAATGTATAGGTTACCTAATATTTGTTACCCTATTTTTAATCAAAAAAATAAATGTCATAATACTTATAAATTTACAAATAGATACATAGTAGAATGATAAAAATATAAATTAATCATCAATTCTAATTTAAAAAAATGACAAATATGGAAAATTGTTATTTTTAAAAAACACTAAGAATAAATGTACTTAACTCAAACTAGGATATTTATTGATTGTTTTAGACGTTTTCAAGTATAAACTAGAAAAATATGTGATTGTGCATTCTCATGATCATAAAAAATCCAAAACTACTCCTAGACAAGTCCACCCTAGCTGGACTATAACTTAGGCTACTCAAAATCATTGACCATGGACTTGTCGAAGTTGAACACAACTAATAGAGATGAATAGAGAAAACAAGATTTTGATAGTGACACAAGAATCAATATCAGAGAGTATTTTCTATAATACCACTAGAGGTGGATACTAACGTAAGTCATTCAATTTCATTAACTACAAATGTGTCTTAGTTGACCATGAGGAAAATATGGCTATTTCACCTCATGTTCCTTAGTTTATTGAGTAGGCTAAGATATTGTGATTGTGATTCAAATTATGCTACACAAAATTTATAATTTTCTTTATGTTGTCTTTAAAACATTGAGGGCACTTTAAAATATTTAAAACCTATAGAAAATGGGTTGATCTAATCTCAATCATTCCCTTGATGATTGCTCACTAAATATGTATCCAATACTCTAACAAGGGAAATCAATCCCATATAGTTATCCCATCTAGAGTGATCATGTAATTGGTGTCCTTGACTATGTGTATGCATATGTAAATATGGATTTGATACTTTATAATGGTAGCTCTTAACTTGTTTTGATATGATTTAGACTTGGCTTATGATTTTTCCTTATCAATGATCATAAATATGGAAGGAATAAGGTAGATTTTCCAAATGTGTAATAGTGTGAAAGTGATCAATAGATAGTGCCAAGTTAGGAATAATGATTGACCTTTGATTTGTTTTTATATGTGAACTTTTTGATAATTTACTTTAAACATCTTTGTGAAATGTGTGAGAAGACCCAAAATAATATTTCAAATTTTGAAAATTAGTCTTTAATTGGAGTAGGGCATAGTCATTCTAGCTATACAGGAGTGAACACTCTTGTTTGCTTAGTAAACACCTATCCTGAAAGGTTAGAGACACCTATCCTTAATTGGATATAATTTTAAGGTGATGTTAAGTATTCAGTATTTGAATCTGAGATGTGTTGGGTGAATATTTTGTCATCAACTAACTGAAAGGAAAATGGGTATATCAACCACAACATAATGAGATAAATCTCTCCTCTCAGTAAGGAGAGGCTCCCTATAAACTATAATATACTAATATAAACTAAAAATAGACTCAGGGGTGAGATCATACCATCCATCTCTCTTTTTTCAGAGATGATGTTCACAAGGTAAGGAAAAATCCTGTGTAATAATTGAAATAAATTCTCTTCTTTCAAAAATGATGTTCAGTAAACAACAAGAAAACTTCCTGGGTAGTAACTGGATCCATGAGAAACCCATGAAAGCACAAAGTCTTTCATTGCTTCCCTTACTAATTTATAGCACATACAATAGTATAATGAAGTGCAACTCAAAGTCTCTACCAAAAACTACAACAGAGTATAAGATCACAAAGGATAAAAGTATTTCAAAGTCTTTCTAATACCCTTCTCACTAAAACATGAAAAACACAAACTAAAGGTAATTATAGCAACACAAAGTCTTAATAATTAACTTTAGAACATCATTCACATAATTTACACATACTCTGATTGTTTAATCAAATAGATGAGATATTATTAGGAAAAGGACATAAGAACAATTTCCTAAATAACACAAGTTATTCCAATGCAAAATTTGAAAAGTAACCCACTTTCTCATTCATTCAAGAAAATATGATTTACAATCTGAGCTCAAAGTCTCAAAAGGCATCTCAATTTGGGTAGAGTTTTTGCTTTCAATTACAAAAAGATCAATATTACAAAAGAGGCTCTCTTTATTTATAGGGAGAGGCCTTGAGAATTTAAAAAAAAAGATTTAAAAACTTTGACCTAGTCAAAGATGGGAGTCTTTGTTGACTTTGGACATTCCATATTTTTACATGTATTTACACATGACAAAAGTACATGTGCAAATGTCCAAAGCAATTAAAAAAGTGCATTTAAAAAATGGAAAATAAAGAAAGGAAGAACAATTTCAATCTTTGTCCCCAGTCTTCTTCATATGAGCATCGTACATGGCGATAGTTGCTTACATCTCGATACTATCTAGAGTAACAATGTTCTTGATAATTACCCTAGCTCTGAATATGGCATATTTCACTACTGTAACTAATTTTTCATGATTTTTTTAACTTGGATTTTATATTATTTAGAGTTAACTAATTGTCCAAAATGTTATCCACAAAGGCTAATAAAAATGCTTTCTCCTCGAATTCCTTTTAGAACATACCTTCAAATTCTTGAATCATTTCTTCAGTTGAAATGAATTATTTGTCTTGAGAGGTAAGTTTACAAGGTAGCTCCTCCAACTTATACAACAAATTGATATCACTTTGTTCACTGAGGTCTCTTAAAGATTTGAAGTCAATGATCAATTCCTTAAGCACCTGACTCCTATATATCAATGCTTCTTTAGTCTCAGTATAAGAGTCTCTATCAGCAATGACGTCAATTGATATTAGAGTGCTTATTTTTATATTCTTCATATCCATCCATTTTCCAAGATATTTATCTATACTTTCAACATCTTGAGAAATGATATTGATAAGATCATCTAGTTCTGCTCTTATTTTTCTCATTTTACCCATCTTCTCAGATAACTCTATGAGAAAGGAAATTCCTTGTGTATTCATCTTGTCTAAGTAATCTTCAAGTAATTTTCCCTTAAGATAGGTCATTTCTAGTTTATAAATGATGGGATCATCTATGAAGATAGCCTCTAAAATTACTATTTTTGGAGAGAAAGTAATTCTCCTTATCACTGCAGTCAATTGTTCTACCATTGCTTTATAATGATCCTTTATCTCTTTTTCCCTATCAAATTTCTAAACCATAATGTCCATCTATAATTACAAATCACTCTTATCACTTTCATGAGTTATCTTACCTAACTCAACTCGAGAGATAGAGTAGTCATTTATATCAAAATTTTTAAGAGTTGCATCTTGTGGAGGTTTTGCTATTTCCAAAAATTTATGCCCTTTATCCCCAATCATCTTTGAAAAAATCTTTGGCTTTTTGGGAGTCTTGACTTTTACTAGCACCATTTTATTGAAATCAAAGTCATTTAGGGAGATGGCTTGTTTTTTCCTTTTGGGCATATAAGCTGACAACCAAGGTGGGAGCACATAAGTACTTACATTAGCATCAATCTCCATTGTTGGCATTACTGGAGGTGCACCTGCACCGGTGGTAGAAACAATAGGTGGTGTATCAGTAAAAATTGCACCTTTTGCTGAATGATCAAAAGTGAAACTACATTTAATATCAAAATATGGAGATGAAAAACTAGGAATTGATCCTGAGGAATGAATAATGTCTCCAAAAGTGCCTTGAGGATTGTAAAAAATTATCTTGGAAGGAGAGGGTGGTCCAGAAGAGGGAACACTATTCATGGAAATAGGTGAAGAAGCTAAAACAGGTGTGCCAAGTGGGGAAGAAGTTCTTATTTCTTATCGCACATCCTCTTGAGGAGATGAAGTTTCCTTCTCTTATTAATTTGTGGACCTATCATTAGTCTCCATCTATTCTCTCACTGGTTCTTCAGTGCTTTATTTCTCAACTTCCATATCTGCTACTTCTGGCTCTTTTTCTATAACTTTTGACTTCTTCGTTACAAATATGATCTTAGGCTTATGTGGCCTAGAAGGAGAAGGAACATCACTTTTATTCTTCATCCTATTTTCTGCTCTTATTCTTGTTTCCTCTTGAAATTTAGCTTTTAATCATGTGATGAACTCTTTCAAGGTGATTCCCTTATTTTCTAACCAATCATTGGTGTTTGCCAATATTGGTTTGAATCTTTTCCTTAAGGAAGTCAACTCATTTTTTGACCATTGGATTGGGAGAAGAGGGGCATTGGTGACTTGTTCATCATGGTATCTATTATTTATCAAATCTCCATGATCTACTAGATTCTCAAGGATGTCAGCGAGTCCCAGATAATCTATCTACTCAAGACATAATCTACTATAGTCATTTTTTTGACATCTTCTGCAGTCCTCAAATTAACCCAAACATCTTCGATCATAGGCTCATGAAACTAGGTCTTCCTCTTGATTACATCCTTTACACCTCTGGAGTCAAAATTTAGTCTCCTTTTGAAATGCTTCATGGTTACGAGTTGCATTTTAGTCTCCATAAATCTAGCTTTTCTAGTAGTCAATACTGAGAACCAGCCAATTTCAATTGAAAACCTGAAACTGGGTTTCTTGAGTTCTATCTACTTATTATGTATGACAATAATTTTCCTACACAACTCCATCAAGACCAATTTATCTGAAGGGAATCTTGGAAGCGTATAAGGGTGACCTTGGAAAAATCCAACCCATAGGTAAGAAAGAGAAGGAAATTACAAGAATATACATCTAAAGTCATTCACAACTATCCAGGCTTCATCTAACACTCTTTTCTATTCTAATTAGGATCAAAGAGACATAAAAATACTACAAAAAATGTCATTTACTCTCCTAAAATGATGGATAGAACCCTTCAATGTCAATTGAGAGTAATATTGATACATTGGGGTTGCTTTCTTGTCTCATTTTGATGTTAAACCTAGAAAGGTTCTCATTGACACTGTAATATATACCAGGTATGAAGTCATGTAGAATTTGGAGGTAGTGGATACCTTCATCAATTGCTCATGTAGAGCATTACTGATTTATTCTCCCTAAAAAATGATTTGTTTAGCTTGGAGAAGTATCTTAATAAAGGGGAACATCCATTCATGAAATTATGAAGAAAAAGGTAAACCTCTTACCCTGCTGAGAAGGGTGATTAGATCACCAACTTCTTCTATACAATCACTCCTTGGAAAGCTCCATGGCTATCTTGACAAGTTCACTGTTAGAGTCTTGAGCCATCTATTATTGATCACTTCCTTCACTTTTTTAAGATCTTTATCATATTCCCTTTGTAATTCAATGAATTCAAGCTTCAATACTTCAGTAGTGGGAGGACACATGAACACTTTGTTGATAAACTCAGGGTCTAGTCTAATCACCACATTACCACCAGCGTCTAACACATCTCTGGTAACCTTATTGTAGAGTTGAGTGCATTGGAGAATGAAATTTGTGTTGTGAATTGCTACAAGAAAAGAAGATACTAGATGAATATTAATCTTGATTATCTTCTTCATTTCATGGCTGGGATTGCTTGATTTGGTTCTTTCTAAGAACTCAACCATATCCACATGACTGATCTTTGTATCCCTAATATCATCGACATTAGAAGCAACTGAGGTGATTGGAAAAACACCTTGATACTTGTACTTCATTATATTTGACTTATTTAGAGAAACCTTAGTCATCTGGAATAGCTTTTGTCAAAAGGATGCCGATGAAGAATAATCCTTGAGAGAAACTACAACAAGAATCATGACCATGCAATCAAGGGAAATATTGGTAATCTGAGAAAACTTCATGTTGATGATCACGACCATGGGAATGCACTTGAAAGGGCTAAGGCATGAGTAGGTCAAAAAGTCAAAGGGAAGCGGGCTCGAAAAAGCAAAAATTTGAAATTTCTTAGAGTTAAGATTTTTGAGAAAATGTATGTAGGGGTAGTAAAAATTACTGTGCTTGCATGTGGGAAAGTTTGTTTATGCATAGGTGGAAAGTTTTTCTACCTTTGCATGTGGACATTGTGCAAGGGTGGCAAGAATTGCCGCCTATGCACATGGGTGGAAAACTTGTGTAAGGGTAGTGAAAATCACCGCCCTTGCATGAATGGAAACAAATAGTGTAATTTTAGATTTACACCGCTATTACACTAGTTAATTCAATTTTGTGTAAGGGTGGTGAAAATCACTGCCATTACACTAATGGTAATGGACTTTTTAGGTTTTTTTGGTTTTTAGGCTTTCACCCCTAATGAGGAGGAGAGGGAGGAGGAAAAAGAAGAAAAACCAAAACTTAAAATAGAAAAAAGAGAAAAATTGAAACTTTAAAGAAAAGAGAAAGAATAAAATGAAAACCTAGAAATGAAAGAGGGAAGAACACAAAACTTACCTGATAAATCAAAATCCTATGCTTGAAGCCAAAAAAATCATAATCCCACTCATTCATGTGGTCGATAGGTTATAGGGAAGAGGAGCAAACAACTTGGAATGATCAAAATGAGGCTCAAATTGGTATTAAAGGGTTAAAGCTGACACCAAACACTTAGTACATGTGGTCATAAATATCACACATGAAAACTGAGATCATGTAGGGGTGGCAAAAATTTCCACCTCTACATGGTGAGGGAAGAAATATGCAAGGGCTGTGAAAATTGCTGCTCCTGCATGGAAATATGTAAGGGCAACAAAAATCACCGCCTTTACATAGAAACAAAAAAAGCATGCAATGGCATAAAAAAATGCCGACCTTGCATGAAAATGGAAAACAACATGCAAGGCAGCAAAAAATATTGACCTTGTATGTAAACCATAAACAACACTAACTCCTTGAAATTTATCAAAATTTTGACGTTCTGATCACATCAAGACCACAACGAATTTCACATTTTTTGAGAAATCATGACAAGGGAAGGTTGTGAAATTTTCAAGGATGTTAGTCGACAAAACTTGAGATCAAGAGAAACTTGTGTCAAATGATGAACTTAGAGTGAAACAGACAAGTTTCGTAGGGGTTGTTCCAAAAATGAGCATAACTAATTTTAGGAACAACAACTAGCTTCTGTTGGGGAACTTCCATCAATCAAACCTTGAAACGATCGACGGGAGTAGAATCTAGGCTCTAAGTGCCTTCATCCAGGACATTGGGCCATAGAGTCAAGTTAAAAAATAAAAAGACATGAAAAACCAAACAAAAATAAATAAACATAAGACTATACAAATGTACAAATGAACTCATCTAGTACTTCAAGGATTGAAGTGTTTCAAATGTTGCCCACTGTGAGGCAGTGAGAATGGCATTCCATCTTGATATTCTAGTAAGAAGCTATTTTCACCATAGACCTGATGACTGGTAAATGGATCTCTCCACAAAGAATCAAATTTGCCATGTATTCTTTTTGGTTCTCTCCTCTTGTCCCACAGCAAGACTTGATCTCTAATCTGAAAATCATGAATCCTTGCTCTCTTATTGAAGAGTTAATTTACCTAATTTTGATGTGCATTTATCTGGTCCATTACCATGGTTTGTTACTCATCTAGTTCAGTTAGGCACATGATCCTTTTATCAATAGAATTTTTGAAAGTTTGATCTTTGATTGCCTTCACCAACTTCAGTGCTGGTAGTTCTAAGGTGATTAGTATCTTCACATTCAAACCATACAAAATTTGAAATGGTGACATGCTTATTGCCTTCTTGGGTGTAATTCTATCTACTCAAAAAGCGTCAAACAATACTTTATGCCAAGTTCTTTGATTATCATCTACCAGTTTTCTGATAATAGTAATCAAATTTTTGTTGCTTGATTTTATTTGACCATTTTCTTGTGGATAGTAGTCAGAGGAGTGGAAAAGAATAATCTCATAATTGTAGCAAAATTTAGTAACCTCTTGAGAAGTGAAACAAGTAGCATTATCTATTACAATCTTAGTTAGGACCCCAAATCGAGAAATAATGTTTTCTTTAAGGAAATTACATACCACTTCCAAAGTAGCATGCTTAGTTAGAATAGCTTCCACCCACTTGGTAAAATAGTCAGTCACGGTGAGAACATAGTCATGTCCAACACTTGAGGATAGGTTCACAGTGCCAATGAAATCAATACCCCATTTTTGAAAAGGTTCTTCAATCACTATTGGCTTTAGAGGTAATGTAGCCAATTTAGGTTTCTTGATGAACTATTGACACAACTCACACCTACGTACCCATTTGTATGCATCTTGAAATAGTGTAGGCTAATAGTATCTCACTGATAGAATCTTGTGAGCCATCACTGGTGTAGAAAAATGTCCTCTACAAGCCAAATTATGGAAGGACTCTAAAAGTTTACTTTGTTGCACCTTATCGATGTAATGAAGAAATACTTCATCAAGGCTTCTCTTATACAAACCATTGTCCCACAAGACATAGTTAGAAGCCTTTAACTTAACATTCCTTTTTTTTATAGGATAAATGGGTGGGACACTCACCATAGGTAAGAAAATGAGTGATATTAGAATACCACTCATTAGTAGTAGCGATGAAGAGAATTATATGCACGTCTTTGGCCTCTATTTATTCATCTTCTTTTTCCTTTGGTATGTTAGCATTAATCAATTGGTAGAGACATTTTCCACACACAAGATTGGTAGGTTTGATATCAAAATCAGACTCTTGAATTTTAGCAATTCAATTGCCCCTTTTAGTACCAAACTCTTATTGAGTTAGAATGGACTTCACTGTCATATCAGGTACCAGAACAACAATATGTGAATTTAGGATATAGAATCTAAAATGCTTTACCACCTTAATCACGGCATAAGCATGCTTCTCCATATTTGAATATTTTAATTCATGAGCTTTGAGAGGAAAAATCATAAACGATATGGGATATTTCACACCTTCTTTATTTTACTGAACTAAAATGGCCGAAAGTGTATGTTCAGAAGCATAGCTGTATACTACGAAGTCCTTGGTATAATTCAAGCAAACCAAGATTGGTGCATGGGCGATCACTTTTTTGATATCTTCAAATTCTGACTTGCCTTTTGCAGTCCAATGGAAAGTAGCTTTACCCTTCATCATTTCAATAATGTGGTGAGTCTTCTCTGCAAATTCTAGAATGAATCTTCATAGAAAATTCACCTTTCCAAAGAAAGAATGAGCTATACTCTTACTAGCAGGAAGAGTAATATTTTGGATAGATTTGATTCTTTCTGAGTCAATTTTTATGCCTTCTTAGGATACAATGCAACTGAGAAGTTTACCTTCTGTAACCCCAAAAATTGACTTCTTGGGATTAAGAGAAATGCCATTTTGCTGACAACATTTCAGCACTTGTTGTAGATGATGCACATGATCAGGATGATGTTTGGAAAAAATGGTCAAGTCATCAAGATATATTACAATAAACTTTTCTATTTCATATTTGAAGGTAAGATCCATTTCTCTCTGGAAGGTGGCATCGGCATTGATCAGACCAAAAGGCATTCTGTGATATGCAAAAGTGCCCCAAGGTGTAGTGAAAGTAATTTTATATTGATTTGCTTCATTGACTTCTACTTGATTGTACCCAAAAAAACCATCTAACATTGATAACATTTCTGAACTAGTCACTATTTGCAACACTTGATCCATGATGGGTAGGGGATAGTTATCTTTTAAAGAATATTGCTTTAGGTTTCTGAAATCAACATAGATACGAATCTCTACATTCTTGTTTCTCACAAGAACTATGTTAGCAATCCAGATGGAATGATGGATTGGAAAAAAAATGCTTACATTCAGCATTTTTTGGATCTCAAAAAGGATAGTACTTGATATTTTAGGGTTGTATTGCCTTTGTTTCTGCTTGTAAGGCAATGACCCAAATTTAAGATAAATTTCATGCTGAATTTATTCAAGATTGAGAGATTTCATTCATATCATTGTAAGAATATTCCAAAACATCAATGTAATGGAGAAGAAGAGAAATGAATTTGATCTTTTCATTAGAAGTGCAATACTTCTCAATGTTGACCGTTTTGGGATTTTTTCTATACTCAAATTTACTTGATCAAACTCTTTGGAGGAACTTGAATCCATTTGTCACTACTTTACATACCTATCATGCTTATCAAATAACTTCTCAAGAGAAACTAAACTTTTCAAAATTTTATTCCCCTTGAGTTGAAGGAACTCTTCACCAGTTTTTAAATCTATTTTAGGAACTGATTCTCATGGTGGAGATTCATTACCTTCAAAATAAATCTCCTCAAAGCTATCCATATTTTCTAGAAAATAAATGATTTGATTATCACCATTGAACACCTACCAATGGTTGACATTATCAGGTACACTTGGTCGAAAGACCAACTCAATAGTGTAATTATCCCCTTTGAAATATTTATGCAGAACCATGAGGGTTGCAGAGACAACCAATGAATCCACATGATCATTGAATTCTCTCACACAACAAAAATATTGAAAGCATCAAAACTTTCAATACAATCCCATACAAGATTGTGATAATGTCACAGTCTTTTATTTTTGGTTTGGTACAGATTCCTTACCTGACAAACCACTAGTTTAACATCTCCCCAGGCATGAAGAATCTTAATACCTTTAGCGTGAGAAGCTTTCAATCCAAGTAGCAAAGATTAATACTCGATGGTGTTATTGGTATTGTTGAACCGTAACTTATATGAATAAGGAAAAATTTCTCCTTGAGGATATATCAAAACAATTTTGGCTTTAAAACTAGTAGAAGAGTAACTGCCATCAAATTCTAAAATCCAAACATCATTAGAATCTGATCTTCTTAAAGATTTTTCTTCGTTAGTGAGGAAAGATTCCTTTTTACCTAAACTTTGCTCTAACAATTTTTTTGATTTTCTATCTGAATTTCTTGAATTGTCACTTAAATAACTTTCATCTGATGAGCTAAAAACATCTTCAATAGTCAAAAAATAATTACCCATTCTCAATGATTCAAACAAAATTTGAGCTTCAGGGTCTAATGTTTGGGTGACAATATATTTTGACTCTTTCTTAAGGAGCAATTTTTTCATGATGTCTTTAACCAATATCCTTGCTTCAGATAGATCCATATTTAATTCTCCACCTACATCCTTGAAAAAATTATGCCTGAGCAGAATTCCATAAGAGGTAGGAACATCAACCACCAAGACTGTCATTTTAATCCTCTTATCTGGAAAAGCCATAAATGCAAATTAGGCATATTTGATTTGACTCAAGAGTGGTACTTGCTTATTTTCCATGGAGAAGCATCTCCTAAAAGTCTTAGTTAAAGTAAGACTAAGAGAATCTGCTATCTTGGTGGGCATAACGTTATCAGAAGCCCCATAGTCCATTAAATAGTTACTCAACTTATGACCATTTATCAAAAGGGAAACATATAAAGGTTCTATTTTCCTAAGGGAAACGAGAGGAGTAGTGAAAATATTATTCTATGTGGATTTTTTCTTTGAAGAATCATTAGAAACCTTTAAAAAATCTTGTCCTATAGGGATGATTTTGTTTTTTATGTAGTTAGCCAACCTATCAAATTGTTCAAGATTGGCTCGCAAGTACTCAACTTCAATCATTTGAATCTTGGTCTTTTTAGCATGATCAATTATGTTAAATAACTAAAATGAACTAGAAATAGAGGAATGAGGTCCATCATCTTGATCTTTATTTGGTGTGGTACTGGTTTGAGAAATAGAAGTAGAAGGTACAGGATGGTTTGAGGTACTTAATTTTTTATTGGTCACCAGGTCCTTTGATTGGAAAGGCAGTGAAGTCCCTCATTTAGTGATTGAGATTAATGGTTGAGGTTCTTCTCTTACTTTTCCTTTATTAGCTTATTGAGTTGACTAGTTCTGGGATGTGGTAAAAATAGCGTATGACCCATCAAACACTTCTCCCTTACTTCTAGCTTCATCTTGGTAATTCAAGAAATCAATGTTGGAGTCACCAGCTAATTCTTCTTCTCCTTCTATAAAGAGATTAACATCATATTCTTGGTCCAACTCAGGTTGGAAAGAGAAATCATGTTCAGCTTCAAGGTAACCAATTGCTAAGTCAGCTGATGCTACTTCAATGGCAAGCTTCCCCTATGTGGGTGAAAGATGATTAGATTGCCCTTGATTTTTAACAGCGTTGCCTTGATATGAATGGTTAGGAAATGTCCTCTTAGGCATATCTTGATAAGAAGGAGGAGAAGACATACCTTGGGCCATTTGCCTTTTTAGGGATAGCAATTCATTTGCTAACTTTTACACCATAGGATTTGTGGTGCTCATGGAAGAACTTTCAGTAGATGAGAAAAATTTATTTTTATTAGAATCTTTTCTAATCTTACCTACTAGGATAAGATCATCTTCAACCTCAGTAGCCAAATTTTGGGTTGTAGAAAGATCTATAGGGCTAGCCTACCTTAACATAAAACTTACTTTAGGAAGTTGAGAGTTGATGAAAAAGCACTAGAGGTTCTCTGGTGTTGGTTGAGAAATTATAGGAATTCTATTCCTCAACTTATTGAATTTAGCAATGAAGTCTCACATAGGCTCATGAGGTTCCTTCTTCATTTACGTAAGCTGAGCCAACAAGGCATGTGCATCTTCAAGAGGTTTAAACCTAGCCTCAAACTTGGCCTTGAGAGTGTTCTAGTCAGTTATAGTTTGAGCTTGAAGGTGATAAAACCAATCCACGACAGTGCCTTGCAAAGTTTCTACAAACAATCTCACTGCTATATATTCATATTCCACACTTATCACATCACATGCTATGCAAAAATTAGAAATATGCTCATCTAGATGAACTTTCCCATCACCATAGAATTTGGGAAAATTCTGTCTTGAACTACGGGGTAGTTCATGTAAAGGTGGGGTCAAATTGAGATGACCAAAAGTGTTGCCCCACGGGCCTGCCATGATGTGATGATTAAATGGAGGGATAAAAAATATTTTTGGGGTAAGTATAGACAAAACTCTACTAACACTAAACCTAGTATTGGATATTTGATGTTGGTAGGAGGAAAACTACTGGTTCACTGAAGGTGAGATGGTGGAGGACAAATCTCAAAATTATTATGTTGCACCAAATCAAATACAAGATCAACAATACCTTGAGCTCTCTAACTTCATATGTACAGTGGATTTTCCAGATTGTAAAATGAAAAAGGACTGGAAATGCTTCAATTTGAAGCTTGAGGCTTCAAAGCACACATTTGTGTCCCTAACAGAGTCACCAAAAACTATTGGGTGAATATTTTGTCATCAACTAACTGAAGGCAAAATGGGTATATCAACACAACATAATGAGATAAATCTCTCCTCTCAGCAAGGGGAGGCTCCCTATAAACTATAATATACTAATATAAACTAAAAATAGACTTAGGGGTGAGATCATACCATCCATCTCTCTTTTTTCAAAGATAATGTTCACAAGGTAAAGGAAAACTCCTATGTAATAACTGAAAGAAATTCTCTTCTTTCAGAAATGATGTTAAGTAAATAATAGGAAAACTTTCTAGGTAGTAACTGGATCCATGAGAAACCCATGAAATCACAAAGTCTTTTGTTGCTTCTCTTAATGATTTATAGTGTATACAACAGTAGAATGAAGTGTAGCTCAAAGTCTCTACCTAAAACTACAACAACGTGTAAGATCACAAAGGATAAAAGTATTTCAAAGCCTTTCTAATACCCTTCTCACTAAAACATGAAAAATACAAACTAAAGGTAATTATAGAAGCACAAAGTCTTCATAATTAACTTTAGAACATCATTCAGATAATTTTCACACACTCTACTTGTTTAATCAGAAAAAGACATAAGAACAATTTCCCAAATAACACAAGTTATTCCAATGCAAAGTTTGAAAAGTAACCTGCTTTCTCATTCATTCAAGAAAATATGATTTATAATCTAAGCTCAAAGTCTCAAAAGGCATCTCAATTTGGGTAGAGTTTTTTCTTTCAATTACAAAAAGATTGATAGTACAAAAGAAGCTCTCTTTATTTATAGGGAGAGGCCTTGAGAATTTAAAAAAAAAATATTTAAAAGATTTGACCTAGTCAAAGATGGGAGTCTTTGTTGACTTTAGACTTTCCATATTTTTACATGTATTTACACATGATAAAAGTACATGTGAAAATGTCCAAAGTGATTAAAAAAGTGCATTTGAAAAATAGAAAATAAAGCAAGGAAGAATAGTTTCAATCTTTATCCCTAGTCTTCTTCATATGAGCATCGTACATGGTGATAGCTACTTGCATCTTGATACTATCTGGAGTAACGGTGTTATTGAAAATTACCCTAGCTCTAACTATGGCATCTTTCACTGTTATAACTAATTTTACATGATTTGTTAACCTAGTTTTTAGATTATTCAGAGTTAACTGATTGTCTAAAATGTTATCCACAAAGGCTACTAAAAATGCTTTCTCCTTGAATACCTTTCAGAACATACCTTCAAACTCTTGAATCATTTCTTTAGTTGAAATGAATTGGTTGTTTTGAGAGGTAAGTTTACAAGGTAGCTCCTCCAACTTATGCAACAAAATTATATCACTTTGTTCACCGAGGTCTCTTGAAGATTCGAGGTTAATAATAAATTCCTTAAGCACCCAACTCCTATGTATTAATGCTTCTTTAGTCTCAGTATAAGATCCTGTATTAGCAATGACCCTAATTGGCACTAGAGTGCTTATTATTAGCTTTTTCATATCCATCCATTTTCCAAGATAGTTATCTATACTTTCAACACCCTGATAAATGATATTGATAAGATCATCTAGTTCTGCTCTCAATTTCCTCATTTTACCCATCTTCTCAGATAACTCTATGAGAAAGGAAATTCTTTGTGTATGCATCTTGTCTAAGTACTCTTCAAGTAATTTTCCCTTAAGATAGGTCCTTTATACTTTCTGAATGACAGGATCATCTATGGAGATAGCCTTTGGAGTTACTATTTTTGGAGAGAAAGTAATTCTCCTTATCACTGCAGTCAATTGTTCCACCATTGCTTTATAATGATCCTTCATCTCTTTTCACCTATCAAATTTCTAAACCATAATGTCCATCACTGATTGCAAATCACTCTTAGCACTTTCATGAGCTATCTTACCTAACTCAACTCGAGAGATAGAGTAGTCATTTATATCAAAATTTTCAAGAGTTGCATCCTGTGGAGGTTTTATTATTTCCAAAAATTTGTGCCCTTTATCCCCAATCATCTTTGAAAGAATATTTGGCTTCTTGGGAGTCTTGAATTTTACTGGCACCATTTTATTGAAATCAAAGTCATCTGGGGAGATGACCTATTTTTTCATTTTGGGTGTATAAGCTGATAACCAAGGTGGGAGTGCAGAAGTACTTACATTAGCATCAATCTCCATTGATAGCATTACTAGATTTGCACCTACACCAGTGGTGAAACAATAGGTGGTGTATCAGTAAAAACTACACCTTCTACTAAATGATCAAAAATGGAACTACCTTCAATATCAAAAGATGGAGATGATAAACTAAAGAATGATCCTGAGGAATGAATAATGTCTCCAAAAGTGCCTTGATAATTTACAAAAATTATCTTGGAAGGAGAGAGTGGTCCAGAAGAGGGAACACTAATCAAGGAAATAGTGAAGAAGCTAAAACAAGTGTGCCAAGTGGGGAAGAAGAAGTTCCTATTTCTTTTTGCACATCCTCTTGAGGAGATGAAGTTTCCTTCTCTTATTGATTTGTGGGCCTATCATCAATCTCCATTTGTTTCATCACTGGTCCTTCAGTGCTTTGTTTCTCAACTTCCATATCTGCTACTTTTGGCTCTTTTTCTATAACTTTTGACTTCTTCATTACAAATATGATCCTAGGCTTATGTGGCCTAGAAGAAGGAACATCAATTTTATTCTTCATCCTATTTTCCACTCTTTTTCTTGTTTCCTCTTGAAATTCAGCCTTTGATCCTTTGATGAACTCTTTCAAGGTGATTCCCTTATTCGCTAACTAATCATTGGTGTTTTCCAATATTGGTTCGAATCTTTTCCTTAAGGAAGTCAACTCCTTTTGTGACCATTGGATTTGGAGAAGAGGAGAATTGGTGACTTGTTTAGCATGGTATCTATTATTGATCAAATCTTCATCATTTACTAGATTCTCAAGGATGTCAGTGAGTCCCAGATATTCTATCTACTCAAGAGATAATCTACTGTAGTCTATTTTTTGGATGTCTTCTGCAGTCCTCAAATCAACCCAAAAGTCTTCGATCATAGGCTCATGAAATTGGGTCTTCCTCTTGATTATATCCTTTACGCCTCTGTAGTCAAAATTTGGTCTCCTTTTGAAATGCTTCATGGTTACGAGTTGCATTTTAGTCTCCACAACTCTAGCTTTTCAAGCAATCAACACTGAGAATCAACCAATTTCAATCAGGAACCTAAAATAGGGTTTCTTGAGTTCCATTATGTACGATAATAATTTGCCTACATAGCTCCATCAAGACCAATTTGTCTGAAGGGAATCTTGGAAACATATAAGGGTGACCTTGGAAATAGCCAACCCGTAGGTAAGGAAAAGAAAGAAATTGCAAGAACATACATCCAAAGTCATTCACAACTATCCAGGCTTCATCTGACACTCTTTTCTGTTCTAATTGGGGATCAAAGAGACACAAAAATACTGCAAAGAAAGCATCATTTACTCTCCTAAAATGATGGATAGAACCCTTCAATGTCAACTAAGAGTAATATTGATATACTGGGGTTGCTTTCCTATCTCCTTTTGATGTTAAACCTAGGAAGTTTCTCATCGATGCTACAATATATATCAGGTATGAAGTCATATAGAATTTGGAGGTAGTGGATACCTTCATCAATTGCTCATGCAGAGCATTGCTAATTTGTTCTCCCCAAAAAATGACTTGTTTGCCTTGGAAAATTATCTTAATGAAGGGGAACATCCATTCATGAAAATGTGAAGAAGAAGGTAAACCTCTTACCCTGCTAAGAAGGGTAATAAGGTCACTAACTTCTTCTATAAAATCATTCCTTGAAAATCCCTATGGCCATCTTGACAAGTTCACTCTTGGAGTCTTGAGCCATATATTATTGATCACTTTCTTCGCTCTTTCATGATCTTTGTCATATTCCCTTTGTTCTTCAGCAAAGTCAAGCTTCAATAGTTCATTAACGGGAGGACACATGAACACTTTGTCGATGAACTCAGGGTCTATTTTGATCACCACATTACCACTAGCGTCTAACACAGCCCTGGTATCCTTATTGTAGAACTAAGCACACTGAAGAATGAACTTTGTGTTGTGAGCCGCTACAAAAAAGAAAACACCAAATGAATATTACTCTCGATTATCTTCTTTATTTTATGGCTGGGATTGCTTGATCTAGTTTTGTCCATGAACTTAGCCATATCCATGTGACCGATCTCTATATCCCTAATGTCATCAATATTAGAAGCAATCAAGGTGATTGAAAAAACACTTTGATACTTGTACTTCATTGTCTTTGACTTCTTTAGAGAAACCTCAATCATCTAGAAGAGATTTTGTCAAAAGGACGTCGATGAAGAAGAATCCTTGAGAGAAACTGCAACAAGAATCATGATCGTGCAATCAAGGAAAATATTGGTAATCTAAGAAAACTACATGTTGATGATCACGACCATGGGAATGCGCTTGAAAGGGCTAAGACCTAAGTATGTCAGAAAGTCAAAGGGAAGTGGGCTTAGAAAAACAAAAAATCAAAATTTCCTAGAGTTAGGATTTTTGAGAAAATATATGGAGTGGCAAAAATTACCACCCTTGCATGTGGGGAAAGTCTATTTGTGCATAGGCAAAAAAAATTCCACCTTTGCATGTGGACATTGTGCAGTGGTGGAAAAAATTACTACCTATGCACATGGGTGGAAAACTTGTGTAAGTGCGGTGAAAATTACCGCCCTTGCACAAATGGCAATAGATAGTGTAATGGTGGTGATTTTCACTGCTATTACACTAGTTAATTCAATTTTGTGTAAGGGCAGTGAAAATCACTGCCATTACACTAATGGCAATGGATTTTTTGGATTTTTTAGGTTTTTAGGCTTTCACCCCTAACGAGGAGGAGAGGGAGGAGGAAAAAGAAGAAAAAAAACCTAGAAAAGAGGAAAACTAAAACTTTAAAGAAAAGAGAGAATAAAATGAAAACCTAGAAACAAAAGAAGGAAGAACGCAAAACTTACTTGATAAATCTAAATCCTACGCTTGAAGCTAGAAAAAATGCAATCCCACTTGTTTGCGTGGTCGACTGGTTACAGGGAGGAGCAGACAACTTGGAATGATCAAAATGAGGATCAAATTAGCATTAAAAGGGTTAAAGCTGATGCTAACCACTCGATACGTGTGGTCATAAATGCCACATGTGAAAATTGAGATCATGTAGGGGTGGCAAAAATTGCTGTCTCTGCATGGTGAGGGAAGAAATATGTAAGGGCGGTGAAAATTGCTACTCTTGCATGGAAATAAATATGTAAGGGTGGAAAAAATCACCACCTTTACATAGAAACAAAAAAATCATGCAATGGTGGCAAAAAATGTTTACCTTTCATGAAAATGGAAAACAACATATGAAGGCGGTAAAAATGCTGACCTTGCATGTAAACCATAAACAACACTAACTCCTTGAAATTTATCAAAATTTTGACGTTCTGATTGCATCAAGACCGCAACGAATTTCATGTTTTTTGAGAAATCACGATGAGGGAAAGTTGTGAACTTTTCAAGGATGTTAGTCGACCAAACTTGAGATCAAGAGAAACTTGTCTCGAATGATGAACTTAGAGTGAAATAGACAAGTTTCGTAGGGGTTATTCCAAAAATGAGCATAGCTGATTTTGGGAACAACAAGATGTTATGCATATTAATGATGGAAAAAATGGTTAAGACTTCATATAGATAAATGGCTTAGAGGAATGGTGAGTAATATTTATGTATTTGTGAATAATTAATGTGGTTTAGTATGTGTTAGGAATTAGCATTATCAAGTAATTGTGACCATATTTATGTGTCTACATTTACCATACAAGTCCTTGTGATATTAATATTTTAGCACTTATTTCAGTCCATCAAAAATACCTATGGAAATAGAGATATGGTAAAAATATGAAATCTAAAGGATAATTTTTTAACATTTTCATATAGACAGAGAGAAAATATTTATTTGATGATTTTTACTTTTGAAATGTGGTTATTCTAAGAGATCTAAGTGATCATTTCTAATAGAGAGAGAGATGATGGATAGGTTATGTATCTTTGGATGTATATGTTCAAACACTAGACACATCACATGTATGTCAAAGTAAGTCGTGTACTTTATCTTAGGAGATGTAAATAGGATATAGGAAAATTAAACACCAATAAATTTTTTTTAGGTATAACTTCTTCAAAAATTATTAATCAAAGAGAAAAATGAGATTAGTAATGAGTAGGCATTATATTTAATGAGTTTTTAAGAACATGAAATTTTGAGGAGCCAAAGAGAGATTCATACACCCAGCATGGTCAAAGAAGTTATGAAGGCTAAAATTTTAATAATGTTTGATGTAATCATTACGAGTTGTCGATGCAATAGGAGAATGACTGAGATGGTGGAAGAAATATTACATAAGTGGTTAAGGTAATTATGAAAAAGACTACATGAATAAATTAGTCTTGCTAGATAGCTAATGTAGTAAATAAAGTAACTAGATGTCTATGGTAGCCTTTCAAAATGTTCAATGTAGCAAAAATTCAACCTAATGGCTGAGGAATTCTTTTTGTATGGCTAATGTAGTTAATAAATTGATTACATGGTTGAACAAGTTTTTTCACATGGATAATGTACTATGAAAGTAATCACATGGGAAAGGAAGTATTTCTATATGGCCAATGAAATTATTTTTTGGATTATATTGGTATTTTTAATTTTACTTATATTTTAAATATTTTTTATCTAATGGGAAATTAATTGTGCATTATTTTTGTATTTTTTAATAAAAAAGACAAATGTAATTATGGTGGATAGTTGATGCATCCTAACTTTCA
The DNA here is from genome assembly GCA_037957365.1 of Torreya grandis. Lineage (NCBI taxonomy): Eukaryota > Viridiplantae > Streptophyta > Pinopsida > Cupressales > Taxaceae > Torreya > Torreya grandis. Next base: position 5,812,502 of record JARHVA010000348.1, read on the forward strand.
AAGTTTTTAGATAGGTTGTTAGACATAGACAAATCTCATTTTATTTTCTTTGGGTTTCATGGCATCATGGAGTGTGTAGGGTACCTCTAAATACTAAGTTGCTAGTGATGTTTTTGGAATAGTGGAAAATATGTACATATACCTTTATGTGAGATGTATATGGGGACACACTTGATGTATCCATGAATATAGAAGATGTGCATGTTATTTTTGGGTTGTCACTAGAGGGTACACCCATGTTTTGTGATATGACAAATATTATGGTAGAGAGACATGCATTGGCCAAATGGATCACATGGTAGGATTGGTATTGGCAAAAAACAGTACTAGTGTGACTATTATATGAATATGTTAAGTCCATTCTAGATATCCAAAAAATGATACTAAACATGATAACTATGAGGGTTTTATGTCACAAATTTAATGGGGCAATATCACTTCTTGTGATTCTAGTGTGCAAGGTAGTTTTAAAGTGAGGGATAGTATATTGTATGTTTGAAACTAGTGCATAATTTCTTAAAGTATTATGAGATGGAAACATATATCATTATATCTAGTGATATTATATACTTGTTAGATATATGAATGATTTCATATGCATAAGCTGATGGAGAGACCATGCTAGATTCTAGATCACTTTCTCATGCTCACAGGAGAAGACACCTTTGAAATTCCAAGTTTAAAATTAATGGACATAATATTGTGACATCTACCTAGTAGGAACCATCTAGCAATAAATGGTATCAAAAAAATTAAAATCTATCAGACTTGAGCAACTACTTTCAAAATAATTTAACCTCTTTATAAATAATTATTTCTTTCAAATCAATTTTATTTTGGTATCATTGCTATTGTATACACTATCTTATAGCTATGTTTGTTATAAATTCTATTTTTCACTATTTTAGGAGCTCTTTTTTAGTACTCTCAACCTTTTCTAGAATATAAATAACTAAAAAACAAGTATTTATCTATCAACTTCTTTTATTAATTATCGTTAAAGTTCTTTTATTCTCTTAATTTTATGTTGTTGGTGTAGTATTCTAAACATTGTGTGACCTCTACATAAAACACTTAAAAATATCTAAACTCATGTGATTAAGTTTATGTTTTCTTTATAAGTGGTTCTAATACACTCATTTTTTAAATATGACTAGTGATGTATACTCTTATATTAGTTTAATAAAAAATACTTTTCAATTAAAAAAATAAAATTAAAGTAATACTTCAATAAAAAACAACATAAAAGTAAAGGCATATAATAAAAATAGTAATAGTTACACAAGCCCCAAAGGCATAAAAAATTATAAAATAAACATCCTAAATTATAAGATATGAGATGGAGGTGAGTCATCTAGCTTGTTGACCCATAATTTCTACTAGTAGGATCAACATCAGGTAAGGGTTCCAATCACATATAGGGAATTTATTCATTTTTTATTATTCCACTAATTTTAAATGATCTAAGGACTTTACCTATTGAGTAAGAGGTGCCCAACCTCATGATTTACACAATAATAAGTTTTGATGAGGTAGAGGCAAACCTCTAGCTAACAATGATAACAATGTCTAAAGTTGTGGTCACTATGACCATGTCCCCAAGGAGATGAGTGGCAAGGGGAATCTAAAGGTGACTTGATAATAATGCATGGGGTTATTCCCAAAAAATATAATGAGAGGAGGTGATCCATATCTAGTTGAACCTTATCTATCTCTATTTATATCTATATATTATCATTAGAGATTATCATAGTTTTGTTAGCAATAAATAAAGTAGAACCCAATAGAGTGTAAATGAATAAAGAATTATTTATATATTTTCATAATATATAAGAACTCTTAATCTGAAAAATGTGTCAAATTATGAAATCTATTTTTCCATGTGAAGGCCTTGGCATTGAAGGGGTTGATAAAAGAATGTGTCTAAAACCACGCAATTTTGGGCTAGTTGACAAAACCAAAAGATATGATTCATGGATCAAGGTTTTTCACATGACAAATAACATGGGTTTTAAAAACCTAGATGAATAATCCTCTCTCCTAAATTAAGGCCTTTATAAAATAAACACTAAGCAAAATGAGCATTCTTGGGCTCGATAATGGATTTCCTAGTAGTATCAAAGAAATGGCTTGAAACTAAAGCTTTAACTAATCCAATAGTAGTTGTATTTCATATATCACCAAATTTGGAGATATCCATTAATAACTTAACCAATATTTTTACCAACAAAAAAGGGTATTAACATTTTATTTCTAGTCTTTTCAATGAAATGGAGAGCCTTGCACACCATTTTTGTATAAAAGCTCCTCATATGTGCATTCATCTAAATTTCACTTATGGACTCAAAATATCTTTTATTAAGGCCAAGGTATCCAAGATATAGAGTTATTTATAAAAATATCAACAATGATATGAATTTCTTTCCTAAAAATATTAGTATCTTGAATCCATGGGACTTTCACAAGGGACACACCATGGAAGTTGAGAACATGAGATCACTAATGGGCATGAGAAATGACTGAAATACTAGACCTAAAAACACTTACATTTCAAATTAACCAATTTTGGATAGATTTCCAATATTTCAAAATGATTTTATAAATAAAAGTGCTAATAATATTAATAGGTACTAGGGAAATTAGGAGAGTATGAATCCCAATGCCCCTCTAAGTAGAAAAACTATAAAGAGTACCTTAAGAAACATAACGTCTAATAAAAAAGATATTATACTAAACATTATAAAATAATTTTGGATATTACTATACATTAGAATTTAAAATCTATATGAAATCTTATCCATAATTATTTGATAATGACTCTTACATACAAAAAATAATCTCCATCACTAAAAGTTATTTAACAATCCAATGTTTTTATTTTTAACAATGGAGGAGATAATAGAATATTCAATGTTTTAATTTTAATAATTTTACAAAACTTTAATTACTTTTACCTCAGTACCTAATTTTATAGTAAACTTTGATGCATCCATACACATATATTGTAGGCTCATAAAGTGTAGAGGATGAGTATGTTTTATTGTTTGGCCTTCCCCTTTCCTCCAATACAACCTCATAATACTTTAAAAAAATGTTCAAATACCTCTAAATATATGTATTAATACCATATGTTATATGTCTTTTGTAATTTATTCTAAAACTCTAGAAATCCTCATTCATTCATATACATACATATACATTATGTTTTAACCTTTTAGGGTTTAGCTTATGCAAATCCTATGTTTGATTAAAGGGATGAGTAGACTAAATTAGGGAAATAACATGCATAAAATAACCACTGATTTGTAAACAATTTGACTAGTTTTGACTTTCTAAAAAAAGTAATAAATATGTGAAAATAAAGACTTATCTAGAAAACACTTGATACAAATGATTTGGGTGCTAAAAACTTAGACAAAAGTAGGTCTAAGTATCATTAACTAGATTCCTATGTTAGAACCCCTCCTAGACAATAGGGACACATTTAGACAATAACAGCATATGGATTTAGTGTCCTGATATTGATGTTAATGTCCTTTGTGTAGGACTATCTCCACTTCTAGGTGTACCTGTGTCTAGATTTATAGTGTTCCTACACACAAATTCTAAAACTCTGTATTGTGCCTATAATGACTAATTTATGATGAAAACCATAATTTTATTTGAAAATAAGATATGAGGTGAAAAGTGTGTTCATTATTAGGATAGGTTGGACATCCTCAACACCCCATAATGAAGAAAATTGCCTACATACCAATACTCTGAGGAGGGATCAAGCTCGATGTAGTTTTCCCCACATAAGTACTGGTACAATTGTAATTGATGCTAGTATGATAGTGGAATTAAGTGCCTTAACTGTGATTGAGACTGGAAACCTATAAAATTTGAGTTTAGGGCTATTATAGATGGTAGTATGCATAATTAGGGTAAAATAGGGATTGATAACCTTGATTTTGCTCAACTTGTTTTGTATTTGAATAAGTATTTTGCATATAATTTCCATCTAGTGGATGGAGGGCTAAAAGTCAAGTATTTATAGTGTTATATTGCTTGTGTGGATAATAAAATATGTCTAAGAAAAATTTAGGAGGGTTTTACTTTTGAAAATGTATTTTTCTAGGAAAGTTAGGATAATGGACATAGGCACCATTTTGAGGACACTAGCACCATGTGGCTCTAGTGTCCTTAATGTGGCACTAATGTCCAACTAGTAGAATACTAGGCACAAAGGTCCAGGATCAGGAAATGAGGGTTTGAGAATGAGTTTGAGATGACTAGGGACGCTTGTGGCCTACATGAAGGTTGGATAAGTGTGATAATAGGCTCTAGGATAGGTTTAAAACTAATTTAGGGATATTTAGTCTTATGTAGCACTCCTATCACTCACATACCACTTTTAGTTGAGTACATTCTCCCCCCCCCCCCCCCCCCCCCCCCCCCCCCCCCCCCCCCCCCCCTTTATGCTAGAAATGTAGCAAAGTGAAATGACTAATATGAAGAGAAAATAAGCATACCTAGACTTACCTAAGAATTGAACCTTATGAACCTAAATTTGAGTATGTGAAGCTAGGTCTGTGTATGTGAAATATGATCCAATTCATGCACTACAAATGAAACATGATTAAATTAGTCCTTAAGAGATATCAAAAGTAAAATACTATGTTGATTAAAGAAGTTAAACTGAGTAAAGATATAGGAAAGAGGAAAGGAATGAATACACCTCATTGGGTATGTGAACCAATGTATGAAACTCGTGACAACCTTGTGTGTGTGTATATATAGTGATCAATTGATGAATATCTTCGACTGAGCTAATAATTTTCTCAATCCTCATGTGTGGGTAGCTCAAGAACTCAATTCATTTTTAACTCCATCATTTCCCACCCTTGATTAGTGGATCACGAATAACTTGGATTAGACTGATAGTGTGTCTAACCCTATCATGTGGGTGGCTTAAGAACTCAAGTAGGCTATGACTCCATCATTTCCCACCCATGTGTAGTAGATGCATCTAAAACTAAACTATGTTAAGTACTAAAACTATTTAAATGGGTATATATAACTATGTATGTCAACTCTATAGTCACTCACGCAAATTGGGTATCTCTTAGCCACTTGAGAATGCAAATAATTATAGATGGAATAAGGCATGCTACTAGTGATAACTTGGAATATGATATCAAGTGTATATATCATAAAGAATCACATGTAATTTTTCATTCCATATAATCAACCAATGTGTAATTGAGCATATATAAATAATGTGTCATGCACATGCCACCAATTTGGTATATGAGTATATTGATTTTAAACCAAGTTGTAATAAATGTATATGAGTATTTGAATTGAATATGAGAATGGTCATATCTTACAAGATGACCCTAATCTAAGCAACTAAATATGAATATAAGCTGAGCTAGTATAAAATTAATTACAAACTAAGTATAAATAAGAAACCTATAACTGGATATGTGCAAACCTGTACTATCCATGTTGTAATGTTTAGGCCAATTTGAGTTGTTATGAAACTAATGTTACTAAATAGTAGAACCATGTCTTTGACAGTAGCACCATGTGGCACTAATGTCCTTCTAATCTGAAATATGTGTTATTGTAACACTATTTGAGTCACTATTTTTCCACTATGTTTACTTATATATGATTTTTTGTAACTGAGCCTGTGAGCCAAAAAAAATACTGTGAATGAAATATAAGAGCCTAATCTCTATGGCAAACCCCTATGAATGATTTTTATTTTGAGGGGAGTTATTGAACTTATGCAAGAACTATCCTTGAAATAAAGATCTCTAAAAAATGTGTATTAGTTGAAGCATATATGATAATTGCATGAAAATTCAATATAATGTGCATACATAACCTCAAAATGTAAGGAAATTTGAGCATAAGTACGTAATGTAAGATGTATGTCATGTCTAGCATTGCATAAGGGTGTCAAGATAGATATAGTCAATGGATATAGAATTAAGGGTGTCTAGCATTGCATTCTTTACTTTTAGTTGAAAAGTGATTGTAATTCTATATATGTAGATTTGTGATCACAGTTTTTACACATAGAATTAAAAAATAAAAGTAGAATCAATAATAATATTTTATTGCTGTAGCAATTGTTTCATGCTGTGCGTGCATATATATATATATATTGTCTCTGTAGTAACAAATTGGTATCAGAGCCTTAGAGACAAGATCCAGGGAGGAGAAAGGCTGAAGCAGCAATAGAATCCTTCAAGTGTAGATCTTTGAGGAGAGATTTAATGTTATAGCATTCTATTTGTTAAAAAAGAAGCACAGAAGTAGATATTTGGTTAGTAAAAGATCAAAGGAGTCACTGTAGCCTAGAGAAGACCCAGATAGTAGGAGATCACTACTGTGAAGAGGCTGGTTAAAAGACCCAGCATGAGAGCCCAAGGATATAATCTTGGGAAGCTGCAATAGTTTGTGTAGCTACTGGAAAGGAGATTCGAGCCTACAAAGAGCCAGCCATTGGAAGCATAGAGAAGTGTAGCTAGCTAAAAAACTAGAGACGTGGTTCTCTATTGAAGAAATTGAAAGTGCAGCAGCACTATTTTTTGATGTGGTCTTTCATTTGGTGAAAAAAATTAGGGGCATTAGATTGTTAGAGTAGAATGAAGGAGGATTTAGTCATTGAGTATAAATTTAAAGAAGTTTCTATTCATTTTGAAAAGTTTAGCTTGAGACATGGCAACAAACAACAACATTTCTCAGCTCTAGCTGGTGACAATGTTATAGGGGCAAGTGTCCAAATTATAGGGTTAGGTTTCTACTCTCATAGGTGACAAGGATCATGCACAGTCTTTTCTCACCTTGGTTACATAAGAGAAGGACTCTCTAAGATAAAGAGGAGGAATAGCTACAACACAAACAAGGCCATCCAGAACCATCCCCATGGCACTATACCTAACTATAGTGGAGGAGCTATGATATTATGAGGCCATAGTTTTGACATAGTGTCCAAAAGAGCACTGATAGGGTGACTATAGAGCTAGCTTGGTGGGTGGTGCTAGTATGGTGACACTAGGTCAGTGGGTCACATCTATAGTTAGATAAATAGGTACATCTAGGGGATCTATAAGGGGTAGGCATCATGATCTAGAGGTGATCTAGGAGATAGTGGTGCCCCTAAGGTATGACATAGCTTAGATATATTATTTATTATTGTATATCATTTTGATTCTAGCCTATGAACCGATGTGATGAGATGTACATTTTGAGAAAGAAACATGTCTATCTGCTTGTACACATTATTATGCTATTTGGACTCATGATATGTGTGTGTGTGTGTGTGTGTGTGTGTGTGTGTGTGTGTGTGTGTGTGTGTGTGTGTGTGTGTGTGTGTGATCTTTGATTATTTCTCATGCTTATGGTTTATGGTTTGTGTTTGATGTGTTTAATGATTTATAATGTGATATTTATATTACTAATGGATTATGCTTATGTTGTGTATGATAGACATTGATGTAGACTCACCTAGCTAGGCATGCGATGCCTTTGATTTATGGTGATGCTTATGACATGCTAAATTTGAATGAGTACATGTTTCATTACTTATATTTAGACATGTGGTGGAAAATAGTTGGTTATTTTAATTGATTATGGATGTTATGATATTATCATGATTTTTATGGTTATGCTTTTGCTCATGACATATGCGTATATGTGAGGGATGGTTAAGGTTGTTGTTATGCTTAGGGTAAAGCACATGAGGTGAGGTGACTAACAACACTAGATGGGAGAATAGAAAATAGAATCAAAAGACAAACTTCATAGGAAAATATCAACTACTCATGATAGGATAAGAAGAAGGCACAATGCTTCTTCTTTGACAAGGACTAAAATAATAGAATCCAAATTGGTTTGGCTTAATGAACATAAGCCCTTAAAATGCTTCACATTAGTGTTCGTTAGTTGGTTAAAAAGGTATCTTGACCACATAATGTTAGTAATCTCAAAAATCCCTTGTATATAGTGTGGGAAGGTGAAATGGATGAAACTATAATCTTTTTGTAAGACTAGCATGCATCTTCTGTAGGTGTCCAAAGAGCTAGTATAAACAAGTCTATGCGAAACTATGTAGATTGATCGGTGTAGGAAGTTTACTTGTGAAATTTGATTATGGGTTCTACCTTATTTTGTTGTTTGAGATCCCATTACGACTTTCAAGATTAGTTTACTTTCGTTATGATTTGATAATGGCTTTTTTGCTTTGCTGTTATATATAGAAAGCTGATTAATGTGAGGAGCTTCCAAGAAATTGCTATACTTTTGACAAAATTCTTTACTCAGCCATCCTTCAAGGGAGTGGTCTAAGTTTATTTGTTTTGTTCAATGCTTATTGATAGTTGTCCTTCAAGGGAGTAGTCTACCTTATAGTTGGAAATTTTGAATAAATTTTCAATAGTTGTCCTTCAAGGGAGAAATTTACAAGATTTGATGGTGATAGACATTATTATCAAACCATGATTTGATGGTGATGCTAGTTTTCAATAATGAAGCACTGGAGGTGGAGATCTCTAACTACAACTTGAACATTGACAACATTTGTTATGAATGTTTTTGCATGTTGGATTACTTTCAAAAAGGTGTATCTGGGAATATTTTAGGTCTTGGTACTCATTATATATTTAATTTACCTATATTTACATGTTTTAAGTGATTTAATTTTAAGGAGAGTTCCTAAAAGTCAAAATCTTAGTTGGAGGACACAAACTTGTCGTTTGACTACATAAAAATAACATTTCAACAATTTTAACTATATCATCTTCCTTATATTTGTATCTTATGTTTGATAAATGTGATTAAGGGTGAAATTTTAATTATTATACATTCACATGATGGTTATTTTTATTTGTGTAAAATAATTATGTTTTTCATTTTATGCATGTGTGAAATTCACCTAAAAATTGAAACTATTTTTGTACAAGGATGTTCTTTAGGATAGAACATGGAATTCACATCCTAATAGTACATATTACAAGGCCAAAAACACATTACTAGATTTTATTCACCACCCCTAACATGGTGTATATCCTTTTTTTCATCCATGAAGCATCAAAATTTGATATCTCCACCTATAGCTTAAACATTGACAACATTTATTGTCAATGTTTATAGGTGTTGGAGCAATTGTAAAAACATGTATCTGTATGGAATAACAAGTAATTGTCTTTATAAAATATGTATTTTACCTATATTGACATGTTTTCATCAATGTATTTTCAATAGGATGTCATAGAAATGGAAATGTCAATTGGAGGACATGAACTTATCTCTTGACTTTATTTTAGTATTGATCGCTATATCATCTTCTATGGATTCATCTCTTATGATAAATCAACATGATCTAGGTTGAAATTAGAGGGATTAGACATGCATTTAAATATTCATTTTTCATGTTTCTTTTTTATATTGTTTGTAGTCTGCCTTAAAAAATTATAATTTTTTGTATAGGGAAGGATGTTCTTGAGGTCATAATGGGTACTTTGTCTCCTAACTAGGTGTACTCTAAGGCCAATAATGTGGTCATATATGTTATTCTCTACCCCTAATGTGGTTATGATGCCATTTTTTGAACATGATTTACCATATATGGATATCTCCAACTATGGCTTGAATGATAACATTTATTGTCAATGTTTCTACCTTTTGAACTATGTGCAAAAACATGTATCCAAGTCAATTTAGAGGTTTTGGTCCTAATAACATATGTTATTTTCTTATCCTAATGTATTAGAAGTAATGCATTTTAAAGAGGAGGTTCAAGAAGTGGAAATTTTAGTTTGAGGATCCGAAATTATCTCTTGATTGCATAAAAATAACATTTCAACATTGAACACTACAACATCTACCATAGGTTCATCTCTTATGTTCACTTAACATGCCTTAAGATAAAATTATAGGGCTTAGACATGTAAATTATGATTTTTTGGCATCCTACTAAAACATAGTGGACAAAAACCTAGA